>JAABNY020000119.1:23212119-23235728 GCA_015164015.2 Brevimyrus niger
CCGTTGCTTCCAGGATAGGCTCCGGACCCCCCGCGACCCAGTAGGATAAGCGGTTTGGAAAATGGATGGATGGATGGGTTTTACAACAATAAATTATCCATCCATCCATCTTCCAAACCAAAATACAAATTTTATTTTGCACCAAACCATGAACTCAAAACCGAGGTTTGTACTGAATTGTTACGTTTGTATACCATTACACCTTTACTAAGTACACCCTGCAAAATACACTTAATCTAATGAATTCCATGACTTGGTTTAGGTTGACCTTAGCTGGACTCTGGGCCCTGCTCCTCCTCAGAGATAGTCCTGAATACAAAACAGCATCAGCGTCTGAAAAATGTGTTATTCAATTGGCTGCAATCGGAAATTGGTTGGTGTCCCATCCAGGGTTGTTCCCTGCCTTGTGCCCATATTTTTTCAGGATAGGCTATGGACCCCCCTACCTTGAACAGGAGAAGAGGCACAGAAAATGGATGCATTGGATGAAATTGGCTACAGTTTTGCATCTGAATGGACAGTTTTGAATAATGCACTATAAGGATAAAAACGATATGAATCAATCTCATCTGACTGAGCATTAAATACAATTCATAAAAATATATATTTTTTATCCGGAGATAAAGCGTATTAGGTGGCTCATGTTACAAGTCTCTCTGAATTATTTCCATAGAGGCTTTTAAATCATAAAAGGAAACATTTACTGTTTTTGGAAAAACAGTTTAGAGGACTTGTGTAGTAAATATGACTGATCTTGCGATAGATGACCTTGGCTGACCAGAGATGGAAACTGACTAAGCTTTCAGAGGGTATCATAGTCAATCCTGCTTTCTATGGCAGAAGGTGCCTACAGATCTAGATTTATTTGACATATTTATTCCAATTACCTTAATCTTATGCGTACGTATAGCTGGGCGTACCTAAATAATTCCGGTTAACCATGCCGCTCGTGGACGCAGCTGCAGACCTCTCCTCTTTGTATGTGATCCAGGTGCCGTCTCCGGCCCCATAGCCATCGAGCGCGTGAATAGTGCTTTCTGTGGGTTTCTTGCAGGACACGAGAAAGCACGGCTGCTCCAAGAGTTTATTTATGTTCTTTAGTCAGTCAGGGCCTGGATTTACCTCCCTTCTCGAAACATTGCTGCAAGGTCCCCGAAACCTGATTTTTTTGGAATTCAGAGTCAATCATGTTAAATGTTTCTGCGATTGTCAGTCTTCAAATTGTAGCAAAACCTTAAAAATCATTATTTATTATCATCAAAGCTGCTGCAACCCAAACTGTAATTATTAATTTCCATGAAATTTTTATTTATTGCTATGGTGACAATTTCTTAGACTTTTATACTACTGGAAATGTTATTGTGTTTACGCACCTGTCTTTGCAGCCGCCAGCAGCAAAGCCTTGTTTTTAATTCTAGGAAGAAGTATAGTAATTATGTCAATGCAGAAAAACCTGAAAGTCATTTCCAACTAGAGGTTTGGTTTTAAGTATAACCTTTGAACCTCATGATAAAGGCACCTGTAAGTCTTTTATAAGAGATTATGAGTATCCCAGGTTATTTGGTCATTACTACATTATCCTTTCAAAGACAGAGGGAAGTATTCACAACCAAATGTACGGATGTTCTCAAAGAGAGACCGCCTCTCGGAGTCAAAAGTGATGTAAGAGGCTCAGCTTAAACAGACGTATGGAGAGAGAAGAGGTGTGTGAATCAGGATATCCCAATGAGTGAGGAAAGGAAACTGTTTGATTTCTACAAGTGCCGACAAAGCTGATCTTCTCTGCTGGCTGCTCCTGAAGGATTAATGCACCCAAGGTAACTTTTCTCATTGTCAGAGGCTAAATTATTGGTTCAGGAATAGTCACAATGTCATTTCTAGACATGATTTAATCTGCCCCTCTAGTGTCTAATAAATATGACACCTGGTTTTGTAGATATTTGTAGTCAGGGGCAACGGTTAAGTTTTTTTACAGTCACACTGAGAATATAATTGTGTTGATAGGGCTGACTGGCTATGCTGAAAGGATATGTATGCTATGTGGGGTGTTGAAAGTTCCATACCTAGTTCATCAGGGAAAAGGCTCATTTTCCATATATGGGAAAACAACAACATCACGGGGTTATTAAGGCTGTTTGGTCTGACCAGATCTACTTTCTCCTCTCTGTGTTAACTGAGTAAATGAATTTATTCTACAACTGAGAACTGACACAATGCAGAAGTTTTCATCAAAACAGTGCAGGTGGAAACTGTCTTTTTCAGCCTGAGATACTCACAGACAAATGTACTAATACTTGCATTAACTTATTGGACATTAATCTAATCCAGTGCATGCAGTAGCATATCAAGCAAGGCAAGAACGATGATACATTGGCATAGTGTTCGCATACTTTTATTAGAAAAGATTCATGTCCAGAAAGACATGCCCTTCAGTTATCCGTAATTTAGGTCGCAGTGTGCAGAGTGGAAATGGTCAACATGGGATAGTGTTGTGTGCATGAGATAGAAGTAGATACTAGGGCTGTATGTAAATATATAAATGCTCTGCTTAGTTACGGAGTCCATGCAGGGACAAACAGTGTCACTGGAAAAGGGTTACTGATGACAGTGTGTCTGAATCTGCGGTAGCTTTTGAGAATTTTGGTCGTGGAAAATTAGCCTGTTACACTAAGGAAAAATGTCTTCTCATTTTAATTACCTATTTGCAGACTGCAGTGGGCATACATACAGGGTGTGTTTGAGTATGAGAGAGATGGTTATCATGCGTTAAGGTTGTGCAAGGCAAAACATGTTTTGTTTTAAGTGTTACTGAATAATAGTTTTCAGTGTTAGACATTATTCATTAAAAACTAGACATTGCAGTTAAGCACACGGTTCCTTCTAATGAAACATGAGTTTGAGAGTATTTTGAGCCCATTTTTCAAAGTGATGCCTTGAGAATCAGTGTTGGGCTGATGGACACTGAGAGGGCTTTATGAATTCATTTTCAAAAAATGTTGCTGTTTCTTAAGGCAGCATTCAATAAAACCTCAAAAATGTTGCTGTTTCTTAAGGCAGCATTCAATAAAACCTCAAAAATGTTGCTGTTTCTTAAGGCAGCATTCAATAAATCTTCAAAAAATATTGCTGTTTCTTAAGGTAGCATTCAATAATACCTTTAAAAATGTTGCTGTTTCATAAGGTAGCATTCCATGAAACTCTCGAAAGGTGGGACATTGTGTGGCTCGTGTGTTAAGACTGGTCCTGCTTTGCATACAATTATCTGCTAAATAAATGAAAACACAAGTGAAGTGGAGTCCAGGGTTTGGATCTTGATATCTCCCCTTGGTGTCAGAAATGGAAGAGTTCTTGGACTTTAGGCGCTGGGTCTCTGGTGCCCAGGAAAAGGCATGTCATCTGCACTGTCTCATCTTGAGATGTTCTGGTAGCACTGGAGAAAGCTGTCAAAATGTCCTGTAGAGGATGAGACCAACATAAAGTTCACTATACAACAATCCAAAACATCCTCAGCATTTCAGGCCAGGTCAAAGTTTCCACACGTTTGGAAGAAGAAAATAAAAGCAGCTACTGAGAAACTGGTCTACATCAGGGGTGTCAAGCTCCAGTCCTGGGGGGCTGGAGCTTAGCTGTAGGTGTAGCTTAGTTCTTTCTGTGCTGCACCACAAATGATTCAACTCAAGAGCTGTGTAGTAATTAGCACAAGGGGTTGAATCAGGTGTATAAATAAAGCTAAACCAAAGATCCCTAGGACTGTTGTTTGACACCCCTGGTCTAGATCATGCAGTTTAGCTACAAAACAGTGAAACAGTGAAAAACCAGAGGCTTTTTTAGCAGTTGCTCTGGACAGGACTACCATCAGAGTAAACCATAACTATAGTTAAGAGCCACATTTTCTTAGGTCTGATGATGCCTTGAAGTTGGATTTACAGGGATAATCTGGTCCATGTTTGGTGCACATCACTTATGTGGCAATTGATGCTATGCAGCTTGCTCCACTGGTTCCAAGATCTATAAAATATCTTATTGCGGGTCAGTGTGAAACTGGCTGTCTCTCTCTTCTCACGAAGGAGTTTGATGGACTTGATAGTTTCATGTTCGCTTTGAGTTTAGGACAACTTAAGAAGGAGAACCTGAAAGAAGAACATGCATAAGAACATACAAGGATTGACAAACTGAACAGAGGGAGATATACGTATGTCCACTTGGTTCACTGTGAAAATTACTTGAGTTTCTTTTTTGCAACTTCTTGTGAGAAGGTTGTGAAGTTATGCAGGAGGGCTGCCATGGGAACACAAGCTTACTGTTGCTGGTTCAGCAGAGGTTCTCTGGAAACACAGCAGGTGTCGCGAGGGGCCAGGGGTGTGATGTCATGGGCAGGATAATTGAAACCTAAGCCTACTGGTGTCCAGAGTGGGGAGAGAGAGAGATCGACGGGCTCATTTTCCAAGACAGGAGAGAAAGTCAGCACACGCAGTTGAGTGACGCTAGCCAGGTGACTGAAACCGGAAGCAGGCAGGTGTGTATCTCTTGGAATCCAGATTAATTCCAGGAGATGTCAGAACCAGCATTACAGCTTCACATTCCAGCTGATGGATAAACATGTAAACAGAATTGGGCCATGCCTCTTCCTATATTTGTCTCCCTACAGCTAGTCCCCAGGAATGATGCGACGGTGGCGGTCAGTGAGCAGGGGTCTGTTCCTGGGGGGGCTGCTCACCGCCTTCACCATGCTTCTGTACCACATGATGTCAGTGCCGCCCCTTGAGGTCTATCACCCGAGGTAAGTCCTGGTGCTACTGCGATCCAGATCACAGATAGAGCAGAAGAGGTGGGGGGGGGGGGGGGGGGCTATAAGGCAGGTTCTCAGAGGGACGACTACTGAGACAGTACTATTCAACTTTACTCTGACTCATTGTTCCAGCTTCTGAGTTTGTGCTGAGAAATAATAAGCACCTGGTTTTGCCTTTTCTGTGTCACAGTCGACATGCAAAGGGATTTGAAGGATGATAAAAGGCTCTGCACAGCCCACCTTCTCCTTCAACAGGCGGAGATAGCTAGTGAAGCAGCACTAATTACACACTACTGTTAGAAGAAGATTGATGTGTATAATGAATAACACACCGGTTGTTCTCCATAGGGTATTTACTTTTGTAAACAGTTTTTAGTTTTATACAGGTGAATCATTATGCACTTTAAAAGGTTCTTTTACGGGACCACAGGTGACACAGAATTATAGTCAAATACAGTCTTTCACAGCCAGCCTCATTAATTACAGATTAATCATCCATCCATGGAATGTTGTTGTACCAAAAACGCAGCTTTCGCCCCAATAAACAGAATGCAGATTTCAAGAATTAGCCGCCCAATCCAATAATTATACAGGTATTCTTAGGTAATTACTTAAGACTAGTGAGGACTAGTTCATGCTGTGGGATGTTAATAGGTACACACAGCTAGTGCATAAATGTAGGGCATAATGTAGGTGTGGGGATAGTTGCTACTCAACCGTGCAAACAAAAGAAACAGAATAAGGAAGACGAGAGGCAGACAGGGAACAAGGCTTTTTGAAATGTAACACAAAGGGACATGCAATGCCAGCTGCTGTGAGTGGTGATTGGCTAGGGGGCGCTCTACCTCAGATGATCCTGCCTAACAGTGCGATTGGGGCCAGTCCTGTGTGACAACAGCACCTCCTGCTGCCACAAACTACTCATTCATTATATTTTACTTGTATATATGTTTGAAGATCAAATTATACTTCATGTTTAATGTTAACCCAAAGAAAACCACTAAAATAGAGGGAAAAAATACCAAAATCTGTAATGGTCAGAAACTGATTGCCGGTTTTATCCAGCCAAAGTCCATTAGGACCATGGTGCCAGATCACTGTTGGAGGCCCAATTATTTAAATGATTTTATTATATTTAAACTCACATCTATTCCCTTAGTGACCTGGAGGGCTGTATTAAGGAGTTTTCTGAATTAGCCTGGTACTGAACCACCTGATACCATTCGAAAGGTCAACATCTGAATTAATGACATATAGCGCTAGAAAAAAAGACTATGGCACAGTTCTTTGTTTCACTCATTTCTTAATGTATGGGTCTGCATCTGTGAATAATACATATTTCTTTGCAAACTGCATCCTGCTTCTTCCCTGTTTCTCATTAGTGAAGGGCTTCTTCAGTCCTGCTTCTAGGAGTCTGTTATGAACTGTCCTAGTAGTGCACTTAACACCTGCACTTAATTTTTCCTGTTCATCTTGAAGGTCACTTGATGTCATCCTACAATTCATGAGAAACTGTCGGATAAGGTGATGGTCATCTCTGGCTTTAGAAAGTTCATTCTGCCCTCAACCTGCTTTCGGTTATTTCCAGTGTCTCCTGCTTCACCTTGGTCTTGGTCTTTGAGTCTGGAAGCAGCATGCCTCACACTGTAGCCTTCAGCTAGCTGAACCAGAATTGCACCAGGATTTAACAATGCAAATTCTTAAACAAATGGAATGGCCTCTTAATTTTTTCCAGAGCTGAAGATCAAAGTAAAAGGGGATAGCTGTCATGTGTTTTTCTGTGCCTTTAGGATGTTGGTTCCGGCCTCCTGTGACCATGACCCAATCCTCACTAAAGGGAAAACTATCTCAACCCAAGGTGCACCCAGGCAAGTCAGTGGCTGCTCACCGAAGATGAATGTTATGTTCATGAAGACACACAAGACGGCTAGCAGCACGGTCCTCAACATCCTGTTCCGCTTTGGGGAGAAGCACGGCCTCAGATTTGCGTTCCCCAACAGTCGCAATGACTTTGTCTACCCGGAGATGTTCAACAGGCTGCAGGTGAAGGATTACCAGCCTGGGACGTGCTTCAACATGGTCTGCAACCACATGCGCTTCAATGAGTCCGAGGTGGTCAGCCTGTTACCACCGGACGCCACCTTCATCACCATCCTGCGGGACCCCGCCGACCTCTTCGAGTCTGCGTTCCACTATTTCAACAGCCTGGTGCCTCTTACCTGGGTGATCCCTGCCAAAGAGAAACTGGCTGAATTCCTAAAGGACCCCTGGCGCTACTACAGTCCCAGTGGGTACAACTCCTTCTACCTCAAGAACCTACTCCTCTTTGACCTGGGCTACGACAACAATCTTGAGCCAGACGATCCTAGAGTGGAGCAGGCCATCCAGGCTGTCGACAAGCGCTTCCAACTGGTCATGGTGGCGGAGTACTTTGAAGAGTCGCTCATCCTCCTCAAGGACACTCTCTGCTGGGAGCTGGAGGACCTGCTCTTCTTGCGGCTCAACATGCGTCGTGACTCATCCATCTCCAAGATGACAGAGCATCAGAGGGTGCAGGCACGAGACTGGAATGCCGCTGATTGGCGCCTCTACCGATACTTCAATGCCACCTTCTGGGCAAAGGTGGAGGCGTATGGGAGGGAACGCATGGCCCGCGAGCTGGCGGAGCTGCGGCGGCGCAACGCAGAGATGGCGACAACTTGTGTGGAGGGCGGGAGGGCAGTGGAGGCAGACAGCATCAGGGATGCTACACTGCAGCCGTGGCAACCCCTCGGCGATAGGTCCATCATGGGCTACAACCTGAGGAAGGACCTCGTCCATGTGCGACACGCGGAATGCCGCAGGATGCTAACCCCAGAGCTTCAGTACATGTACGAGCTCGGCGTCAATCTCTGGGCGAAATTGTTCTGGCGTCAGATGTTAGGAGTCATCAACTTGTAGCCAGACGTGGAATCCAGAAGATGACATAGTTCATAAGTATACCCTTGGGTTGGGCTGGGTGATACTTATTGTATATAATTTAAACGATAAGAAACTGAGGAACATTGTTTGATAGCACGCATCGGCATGTCACATCACAGAAATGAATGCATTTCCAGCCAATCATAGAGAACTCTATTAAGAACAGAAAACCTATGGCCAACAAATGCAATTAAAGACTGACTGAGTTAGCGTGGCCAAATGCTACTATTTTGGTAATATAATGCATATCCCGATAGGGAGTTTCAATGAAGTGTCAGTGAAGACAGCAATAGCTCAGCTGCCATAACATCATTTATTTTGGAGATACTGTGGATAACTAGGGTAAAAAGATCGTGTTGGTGTGCCGGTACTTTTTGCAGTTTTACATGCGACACGCAACAGACTGGTGCTGTGCACAAACGCAAGCAATTAGGGTCTGTATTTCAAGTCTAAAGAAATCATGTCCCGTATTACTAAAAAATGCGGCACAGCGTTTTATTTTTAATTATGGGATGGGTGACAGCTCAATGTCAAACCCGTTCCTGGGATGGAGCAGTGAGGCAGTCAGAGAAAATAAGCTAGCAACAAACCATACTGTCAGCGTTTTCTAGTATTACACCCTACACCAAAAAGTTTACTTCTGTATAATTTATTTATTAAAATGAGATTTCAATTTCCAGTTCATTCAATTTGTTGCTTTTTTCTTGTTCTGATACTAAAACTATTAGAAAATATTTTTGCAAATTCTGAAATGAAATAAGATATGAAAGTAAAGTAAAAAGAAAAACACAGCTAAAGGAATACTATTAATATTGTTTCTGAAACTAAGGGAAATAAAAATAAACTTTTTTACCTTTCATCACTGCTAATAATACCCATTTTCAGAAAATGACTACATATTGTGCACTGGATGTTAATGTAGGATTCTCTAAAAATCAGACTCATAAAATTTGAGACTTTCAGTCTGTCTCTATGAATTAAATTACTGAAACAAAAATGAATAAAAACCAAACAGAAATATATTTTAAAAATAAAATAAAAACTAGTCAAACCACATTGAAAAGTAAAGCTAAACCGGATTTCAAATAAAATTGAAAATAATATAAAAATAATAACCTTAATAATGGTTCCTTGAAGTAAAGAAATAATGACATTTTTTTTCCCATATTGCCCAACTCTACCCTCAGCTTACCAGTCTGGTCTCGCTGGGGAAAAATGCATGCCATCCACCAAGCAATGCTGCGAGAGGAAACAGACTGCATGCGGAATCATATAGGCATTCTGTTGCACTCTGTTGTACCATATCGGCATTCTGTTGCACTCTGTTAATTAAAATTATCTTTTCTATCAAGAAAGCAGTTAGAATCAATTTAGAATGGACACGGAGGGTAGTGTCCATGCGCAAGGGCTCGAATCCTGCCCCCGTCCCGTGTCCCCTGGATCCCTCATGCACTCCGGGCTGATTAAGCTGCCATTATGAAGTGCACATGCGCAAGGGCTCGAATCCTGCCCCCGTCCCGTGTCCCCTGGATCCCTCATGCACTCCGGGCTGATTAAGCTGCCATTATGAAGTGCACATGTGACTAATGAAGCCGATATGTACTAGGTCACCGTTTACAAAAAAAAAAAAAATCATCAATGACTGTAAAAAAAAAAATTCCAAAAAAATACCACTTTTATTTTTTACTGATGTTTCATAAAAGTAGCAAGCCATGCCTTGTTACAATCCTGTCGTTGGAGTCCTGGCCTGGGTGAATGGTTCTCAATGATATGTGGATCATTACATCATTGATCTTGGTGATTGCCATGTTTTTCTTTATGCACATTTTCCTCAGAGGATTGTCCTCTCTTCATCAATGTTGCTTGAGGAGAATGTCATCTGGAAAATTTAGCTTTAATGGATGTCGTCGATATTACCTGATGTTAATCATAAACTGATAGCAGCTGACTTTTCACATACCGCTCTCTCTCTCATGTGACTCAGGTCATTCTGTCAGGAAACTGGCTTCAATGTGAAATGGATGACATAGGTCGCTAGGTCACATGTCTATATATTCCAGTGTGGTACTGTGGTTGTTCAGGGGAAAAGCACTACTACAAACTGATGAAGGTCTACCATGCGCAGAAAAGTAAAATCCATAGAAAAGTCTACAAAGAAATACATATAAGTACCATTAGGGCAGTGGTGGCCTCGTGATTAGGGAAGCATGCTTGTGACTGAAAGTTTGCTGGTTTGAACCCCCAACCAGCAAGGTACCGCCCCCACGGACTGCTCCCTGGGTACTCAATAATAGCTGCCCACTGCTATGTCACGTAAGGGTGAAATGCAGAGGGTGCATTTTGTTGTGCGCTGTGGTGTGTCTTTCACTTTGCTTAAACCCAAATTTAGACAGAGAACCGCATGACAAACAAAGCCCGTCGTTCTGGTTCAGCATAGGATTGATTTCAAGTTTCAAATGGACCCACCTTTTACCTGCTAAAGAAAGAACGTGGTTTCTGCGTTGAATTAATAAATCGCCAAGTAGTTGCTGTAAAAGAGAACTTTTTTTTTTTTACTAATAAACAAAGTGCTATGGAAATAAACTGACACCGAGTAAAAACATTTTGCTGCTTTTCTCTCCTCGCTTTTTAAAAAATTAAAACAAACATTGTAAATAAAATCAAATGAGTGGTTATTAGCTCAGCCCGTCACCGCCTAAGCCCGATGGCAGCTACGGCGGCTGATTGCTAATATCTGCAGGAACGTTTTCCATGGTAGCACCTGCAAATCAACTACTCACAAATTTATTTTCTGTATGCAAATAACTGTGAACATCTGTCAGTATCTGATTACTACACTCTTCCTCCAATTAGACTTTTTTAAATTTGGCATAGTCAAAAGCCCCTTGAACACAGAGCCCGTAGGCTCGCGCTAAGGCTGCCCATATGGTAAATGCAACCGTGGCGTGCCATGTTTTCAAAAGAGAGGATAAATAAAAAGTTATCTGAGAAGGCTGAACAAAAAAGCTGTTCCGCACTGTAACATGGACCCAGTAATTAGCTGTATTTTGCTGCCACTGTGAACTTATCACTATTAAATCTGTCATGCAGTTCAACACGGCCTGGTTTTAAAGTAAACCTCAGCTTCACAGTAATGTTTTCATTAAGTGCTCAACATGTCCACAAAGGAAAACACTGATATTGGAAAAAGCATCCCTTTCAAACTAATAATATCTGATGTCAGTGTTTTCAAAGTGGTTCTTTGAGCAGCAAACTATGTAAAATGTAAAATATATATGTATATATGCTTCGGAACCTCACACTCCGGCACAAGTGTGGTGCATACCAGTAACGGCATGGCGGCCTCATTGCTCTTGTAAATAGTTGGAATACAAATTGATACTGTGTTTGCGAAAAAAGAGCAGAATTGAAGAATGAGGGATTTTGGCTCCCTCTAGTGGTCAAATGGGAATCATAACCAGCTCTGGTCGTATTATTTCTGTTGCATATATAGTGTTGTTAATTCTTCCCAGGTTCTTCGAACGGCATTGACAAAGTACATGGTGTTCAAGTGTTGTTGCAAGCTGTTCTCTTGAGATGTTACATTGGGTCTCTCTGGTTTAATGACCTGCCAAGGTGATCAAACAGCGCGTTTTTTGTAGCAGATAGCAAAAGATCCTTGGCAAATACTGGCGAATGTTTAGTGCCACAGTGGAGTGCTTTTCTAAATGAGGGAAAAAAAAAATTTTGCTTATGGAAAAATGTGCTGGGTTGTGTTATTAAGATCTCCATCTGTTACTAATGTGCAACAAAAACAGCCACACAAAACCACTCAAACAGGGACACACATTTCATGTACACTGGCTCAGTGTTAGTTTTCTTAGCAGTTTTATCCCACATTCAAACACTATGTTTTCTGTAAAAGCTGTTGCACATGGACCAGTGCAAGTCTCTGTTTTATACATTTTAATGGTTGATCACGTACAGGTCTCATAGTCCAGGTTTGATGATCAAACATAACCGGCTGTTGGCTCTGCCTGGAAATGGGGAAACGGAATATTATAAAGGTAAAAAAAAAAAAAAGTAAACGTCCCTTTAAGAACATGGTGTCAGAAGGTAGCCTAGGAGGATTGGTTGACATTTTCTGCAGTGGAAGAGCGAAGATCTTCCTCATTTTCAACCTAGATAACTATGAGTCAGAAGAAGTCATGCTGAGAACCTTGATCTACAGAGGCCTCTTTCAAAAATCATGATTGCTTGCTTAGCCGGATAACTTGTCAGATTTAAAGTACCCCAGTTTAAATGGAATTTGTCTATGTTCACTTGCATTTGAGAGAACCTTAAATCCAGCAAGTTATCCGGCTAATCAAGAAATCCTGCTTTCTGAAATAGGTCCCAGGTTAGTCAATTAAAACAAAGTAGTTTTAAAAAATAATAATAGGGGATATCTTTCACATGGCACATATTATGTTTTGTGATATGTAAAAGCCTTGCAATATTTCATCTTCATCGCTGTGGGGTTGCTGGCAGGGATAAATGGTATTAATAATTAAAGAAAGCAAATTTACACATGCATTTCCTTGTGAGTTAATACTTGTTTGTTTGCCAATCTGTTATTATATGATTTTCTTATATATAGGCCGTTGGATCCAACACATGCATCTGGTCCTATTTTAATGTTAGGAACAGATGAAGAGCATGTCTTCTGATTATCAGGTAGTCTGTTCCTTTCCCTGGTTCACCAATGCACTGTGTCATCCTGTGACCTTGGCAGCGTGACAGTTGAGATTCTTGCCCTGTCTCTTCAGTCCAGACGGATGATTGGTCTCATGTGGTCATGTGGCCATTCATCTGATTGGTCAGGTATGATTAGTCACAGTGATGCACTAAAACTGATCTCAACATGTGGTCGAGCCCAATTCTTATTTTAATGATTATTTCACACCACATAAGCCCTTAAAACCTGTTGACGCCCAGAAGACTATTTACTTGCCGTGAAGGAAATTTGTGGGTTCAGTGCGTCTCCTTGGTGCTGACTCAGAAACCGCATCATGAGTATGATTTCTGCATTCTTTGCCCTGCATGCATTGTTGTTTATGCCGTAATTACATGCATATGAAGGCCGCTATCCACTGATCCCGTATGTCCCTGAGCTTCATATTCAAAGCACACCGGGTCAGTAAATACATTTTTCTTTCTAGATGTAGCGTATTAATTCAGGCTGATTGCCGTGAAATCCCCAGTACATCCCTGAGTCGGACACACAGGAAGAACAGGCTGTCCTGCCAAGAGCAGCCTGCTCAGCCGGAAAATCAGTGCCGGGGCGGGACGTGGAGCTGGACTCTGGAGGCTTCACCTTAATGGAAATTATGGGACTGCAGTTTTCAAAGAAAACTAATCTTTAAGGCACCAGTGAAGATCTGGTTCAGCAGGAGGATTTTAGGCAAATGCGGTCCTACACATGGGTGTGGATGTGTGACGGGGGTCCTATCCTCCCCCCCAGCTCTGGTGGAGCTCCGGCTTTGGGGATGTAGCGATGGACAATCTCTTCAGGAAGAGCCACAGCAAAGAACTTTAAGACCCTCATCTGCACTGACCTCTTTATGACTCTGGTTTCTACTTTAGCCACCAGAGTCGACGTAGCAACATTGTTTAGGCCTTTACTGGACCCGCTGGGAATGGTACTTCTGAGCAACCTGCCTACTCAGCGCTGGCAGGCTGTCGGCTCTGTTGCCATGGTGATCTGCCGCCACAGCTCCCTGACCGGTTGGCTCGGCACCCATGAGAGAGACAGGGACAGAGCCAGTGCAGGAGGATGTGCAGAAATTGCCCTTTGCTGACAGGAAGTTGAGAAAAATAAGGGCAGGTAATTAAAGAGAGTCTTAAAACACAGCAGGAGTCAGATATTGCGGGCCCTAAATAATTTATCACTGCAAAATTATTTACAATTATTATACTGCTTCTGAATAAATCAGCTTGACTGTTGTGGCTACACAGAGTGTAACATGATGATAAAATGCATATTCTATTACAAGAAGGAACAAATTGGATACTTAGTTAATTTATGGTTCTGTTGGGTTGAAAAATAAATCTTTACTGCTATAAAACAATGGTTCTTGGCCTGGGTGTGCTGAAACATTGTGTTTTAGTTTTCACAGGAAGATAAGAAGCTATTGCCATGGACTCAGACAGGTCTGGTGCGGGGACATGGGATGGCAAGGCACCAAAGGTGAACAACCTACTGGTGGCACCAAAACCAAAAGATGGGGTTTATTAAGCAATACAGAAAACACCATGAACATAACAAAACCAAAAGAACCACGAGGGGTCAAAAACTAAAGGGGAAAAAATAAAGACTAAATGTACAAAGGGAAATCAGGAAGATAGACAACAAACAAAATATCCCAAACTAGCTCAAACTAGAAAACCTTCACCATCAACCATCTAACAATGACAATAACCGCTAGTGAACTGAACAGAAGCAGGGACTAAATACTAAGGGGTAACGAGACTAACGCAGGACAGTCGAGGCTAATTAACAAAGATCGGGAAAAACAGGGCATAGATGAAACTAATAAACTCAAAGGAACTACACAGGGAAACTAAGAACTAACCAGGGAAACAGAAACACTCAGAACACTGGGGAATTAAAGACAGGTAAAAACACAAGCAGAGGCACAAGGAACAAAACTAAATACAAAATCAGACATAAGAACTAGAAACACTAAAATGAAACACTAGGGAGCAAAATGCAAAAACAGATGAGGCATGTGGCCAAACAGGTAACAAGGGCGAACAAAGACTAACACGAAGGACGGGATGACCAGCAACGCCTGCTGGCCAAATGGGGAAGGGACAGAGGGACGGCGACTGAGCCTGACAACTATATAGTTTTTGATAATCTCAATGGAACCCTGTGCACTATTACAACCTTGGGAAAACACATAAATGCAAGTTTATAGAAAACAAGAATAACAAATATCTGTAGCGACTGAATGTCACTTGGTATCCCCAGGTATCTGTTTACAGCCAATCACAGCCCCTCTACTCTGTTGACAATGGCCCTGCGTCATCTAACCGCTGATGTAAACCACTTAGGACTCCTGAAGTGTCCACTCCACGAGACAGCGCCCTCCTAGTGGACACACGTGCTCACTGCTCCCAGAGTTTTGCATACCAGCACCGAAGCGTATTCGAACTCTGACCGATGTTGCCATTTCGTCGTCCGTCTCGACTGGCCTCTGAGATTCAGACTATGCGGCACTGTACTGCCCTGCAGTGATATGACATCGGCTGTCACCGTCTGCAGGAAGCCAGAGTGTGAGATATTATCTAGACTGAGAGAAAGCTGGCTGCCTGCAGTGGAAACACTGAGAAATGGAATGCTTGCCCAGGGATGTCAATGCAGTGACTGGACCACTAGTTCAGCTGAGTACTGTTACCTGTCTCATAGCACGGTTCCGTCATGTTGACACATTCCACCGGACACGGGATGTTCCGTAAATCTGTGGAAAATGATAGCAAACTGCATCTGCAGCATACAGAACTGCATTCCACAGCCTGTTTGGCCGGTGAGCGGTTTGGCTTTTAACCAAGTGCAATTATCAGCACACACTTGAGGCCTGTACCGAGGTGCTCATTTTCTGGATTGATTGGCTCACTCCTTCAGCTGTCCCGCCCCCGTCATGCTCCGGTTGGACGACGACCCCTCTCTGAGCTGTCCCTCGTGGTTTTTAGTGTCCTCCGCGAAGGAGACTGCATTCGTTTGCGGCGTATTGTTTCATGAGCAGAGGGTAGATTCAAAGCTCCTCTGAGCTCTAAATTGCTGATATTGATCAGAGGAAGAGTTGCTGGACACTTTCTAATAGACAATGAAATTTGAGCCATATATAATGGAAGTAATTTTAAATGAGACTGTGTTTTCTTGTGACATCATAACGCATCATGATTCCTCTACAGGGGAAGCACCTGGTAGGTACTCATTTTTATTGACCATGTCTTGATCAGGGGAATTTAGCTACATTGACCCCCACCAAAAAAAAAAAGACCTTCACATTTAAATTATAAGTTTTGTCGAACCCCACATAATCAAATTCTCTCTTACGCATTTGGTCTTGAAACTGCTAGGATTGTGGTCCGTGGAGTGAGTCATGTGACAGATAACGCAGGTCAAACGTGTCTTGCACTACAGCCAGGTGATCGCAGTGAGCGCCGTTAGCAAGCTTGCCGTCACCCACCACTGATGGAGAGGCGTGGCTGACTCCCGGGTCGGAGCTCCCTGTTCCCGCTTAAATGGATACAGATGCTCTCTCCTTTGTTTGAGGAGCAACTTCTCACAGACAGCGAGAGGCCCAATGGACAGACCAATGAGGCGCAGGATAGAATCCGGAAGAGGACCCCAAACTTGAAACTTAAAATGAGAAATAGTTGGAAGCCGTTATGCATCCAACAAAAACAAACCTCCCTCATAAATAACAATCAGTCCGGCACCCAGTGCTGTCCTCCGTTGTTTACTGTCTTCCGGCCTACAGAACAGTCACAGGATTTCACATCGGCGCTGCCAGTGACGGTTAGCGTGTTTTAGTTAGAATGTGTCAGGCCTGAACCATTGTGTACGTAGCGAACTGCATCTCTGAGAAAACCAAGCAGTCCGTGGACCACATGCCAAGGTGACTGGGCACTGCGAGCTGGGTCTCAGCGTGAGCAAGTTGCAGCGGGTCGCATTCGATTTAACTTTTATTTCTATTACACGTTTGCGCGACATTACATCCCGCGCAGCATTACATCCTGCATCTCGACGTGCTTCACATTATCCCTGCCCAAAGCCCCCCAGTGAGCAAGCTAGAGGCGACAGAAGGAAGAACTCCCTAGTACGAAGAAGCCTTGTGAGAGGGGGCTGACAGAGGAAGCCAAATTAACAAAATGACAAAATCCTAATTAATACAGTGAAAATGTTAAAATTGGAGTCTAATGCAGAGGGCAGGCATGTGATGAACAATGTCACATCAGCAGGGCAGGCAGGAGCGACGTCACAGGTAGTTGGGCACTGCAGACCACAGGGTAGGCGGGATATCTTGATTCTTTTGGGTCTCCGGACTGCACGGCCTAGGGGAGTGCAAACAGGTGGCTGTATTATGTAAGCTCCGGCAGATGAGGCTATGGCAGCATAAGTAGGAGGGAGAGGCAGGTGGGAACTCAGGCATGGGGAGTCCCTGAAATATCAGCACTCCAATTCCACAAGGGCGGGTGACAGTTCAGTTCATTTAAAGCCAATGGCATCAATCCTCAATCAGCTCTACACCTCACATTATAGGTCTGACTAGGAGTGAGCAGTTAGCTAGAGCTAGAACTAGATTAGTCCCTATAAGCTAAACTAAACAGGAGTGTTCCTAGTCTGGTCTTGAACATTGACAGCATGGATGAGCATTAGGTCCGATCACTCGGGGCTACAGCCCCATGTACTTTAAGCCGAGCCCTGAGAATTTTAGCTCCGATGCCAATCTTGCTTCAAAAAAAAAAGTCAAGACCCAGGTAAACTTGGCTTAGCCCCTGATCTTTTCAATAGCTAGAAACTCCCCTGACTGAGAGTGATTCTGAATCTCACCTGTCAGTTTTATGACCCTGAAGTCATACCCTTCGGTCTTCCCAACTCCTCATGTTCTCTTAAGTTTCACTTGGAAGCAAACAACCAGAGTGCTGGGACACAATGAGAAGGAGATCAATCAGTAGCATAGCAAAGAGTATCCATTTTGCAAAAAGCAAATGAGTGCACAAAAAAGTCCTATTGATCAAGCAGAAGGTAATTGGGGATATTGAAGGATGGGGTGGGGGTTCTATGCTTTGTAGCGATGCCGGGCTATCATCCTTTGCCCCCCTCCCGGGGGCTTTGGTGGATTGTGACTGAGCCTTCATGTCACAGCGGGGTTCCAGCCTCATTCATATACCCTCTAGGTCTTTCAAGAGTTAGTGCTCCTCTGAACCCCTGAGAGGTGTTACTTCAAAGGGCTCCTGACATCATCGTCCCTCTTCCCAAGCGCCATTGCTTGGAGGATGTTGGAGGGGTTGGGGGGGGGGGGGGGGTTTTTGGGGAGGTAGCGAAACCAAGTTCAGTACTATTCCCAGGTTCATTCCTTAACGGGAATGTATCACTTTGCCAAAGACATTAGTTCCTACCATTAGCTAGTCATTCTAAAGTCGGTGAAATGTGACAAGGTCATGCAAATTGGGTGGGATTATTATGTATTTGTGGGATCTGCCTGGCTTCACTTGGACGATGAAATAACCAATGGGAAACGAGTCAAACCACTCGCTTTTCCAATCACAAGCAGTCTCACATTGTCTCTTTGACTACTGTGTGGAATTGTCTTCCACAAGTCTCTTACTGTATCTGAACACAGGAATTTAAATCAGCTAAGGTGGATGTATAGACTGGTTAGTAAGAAACTGTACAACATGACTGCAGAACACAATTGAATAGGTTCTCAAAAAAATATTTGATCCTTTACACCAGTGTTTGATTGGTCATGGACTGCATGCATGGCGACCATGGAAGAATTAAGGTATTGGGGTTTCAATGTACTTGCTTTTAACAGAGTGCGGGCAAAAAGTAATTGTCTCTAGAGGTCCTGCTTTAATTCACCATCTGAGGTCCATCACTTGGGGGCTGTTAGACTGAACTGTGAGCTGTAAGGGGCCAGCAAGACTGATTAAGCAACAGGTTAAGGAGAGCAGGGGGGTGCCTTCTTTAGTAAGCCTCAGGGGGCTCCGGGTAGTGATGGGACAGGGGATGTGGAATATTGGACAGCAGCTGAAAATCCCGCTGCAGTATCTTATAACCTTTCTAGGTGAGAATGTCAGCCTGCGCAGCTCTGCAGCTGGGCTTTAATCGCCTTGTCATGTTTGATTTCACTTGGAGTCACGCTTGCTTGCAAATAAGATCAAACATGCAGTTTTTGCGCCACACAAGCTTTTCCTTATATGAAGATTACAGACAGCGGAGTGCATATGGCCATGCTGCATGCGGCCAGCTACCTTTCCATTTTCCATTATTGGTTTGGGACTAAACTGAACCCCCCCCTCAATCTCCTGGTAGGTGCCGGAACAGATGTGCCCACTTAGCGAACCCTTTCCTATCATCCCAGCAATCTTCCCATAATATCTCAAGGACCAGCCACAATTTGTTTACGTCACCCCGGCAATATCACGATCACAGTGATTTTTGTTGTGTCACACATGAAGGCACCATGACCCTGGCAGTTCACGAATCAAGCCCCAAGCTGTAGATTACATATATTCTCCTAATAGAATATGATTGGCCACACGCAACTATGTCCAGAATCTCATTTCTCATTGGCAGATGGAAAATTCAGCCAACCAATCACTTGTATGTGAAAATATGGGAGGAACTTTGGCCATCTTTTCAAGTCACTGCATCAACCACCATCCCATGTATCAACCTCCATGTGGATCGATCCCACGGTGCGCTGCTGCTGCAATTATCCGGCCACTCGGTAACCTCAGAGTCATTTTACGAAGGGATCGTTCCACTACTCACCTTTAAGGTGATATGAAGAAACACTAAATGGATGGACGGGCTGAGCAGATGCCTGCCATCTCAGAACAAGCATAAATCCACCGCAGCACGCGGTACCGTCATTTGATCAGCGGGAGCGATTGTTTGATGAGTGACAGGCGTACAAATAGAACAAGCTGCGGGGCCGATATGGGAGGATGGCTGCCAGTTGAAACTTATACACCAGCCCAGTGTCCCACTGGAGTCCCAGTGAAAAGTTAATTAACAAGACAGTTTGTTCAAAAGGACTCAAAATACTTGTTGCAAGATATTAGAGTTCACGTTTCTAACTATTTCACCCCCCCCAGTATTACAACAAATAATACAACAAATCCCACTTTATGTTGTCACCGTTCCATTAAGATTCACTCCGACTTCACGGCTTTCACGCCGATTTCACGGCTTTCACAAATTTGATCGTCCATTGCAAAAACAGCTGTTTTAACCAAATCAGCAGAACAACATGCAGTTTCCTACAAATTGATTCCACTTCTGCAATTAATCCTTACAAAGCAGCCACCGTAAGCTGGAAGAGGATTCCAGAATGGCTGTCTTCCCTGACTGACCTCTAGATGGCAGTAGAGTTTCAGATTCAACCTCAAGAAGTAGCAGACATCTTGGATTCACTTATATTTTATGTTCGCTCCAGATATGGGTTCTGTGCTGTGATTTTTGGTGCTCAAAGCATGCAGGCACAAGAGAGGTTAAAGTTACTATAGCGTGTCAGATTGTGTGGGTGTCCTCTGGTAATTATATTTCTATGCAGATTGTATCTAAGGGGTATTGCTTGCCTGGCAAGTTGGACGGATTTTATACTGTAGGCTTTCCGTGAGTTGAATGCAAGGTCCCCTTTTCATTGTCTGAGAACAGACAGTGTGTGGGTATCACACCTTTATAGTTAACTGTGAGGAAATTAATGCTACACGGCCAGGCAAGGTGACCAAAGGATGTGGCATAAACATGAGTGATCACAGCTGCTTTTGTTTTCCATTGTATTATGTGGTAATGAGACCTGCACTTGGAGTGATTACGCAAAAGGCAAAGTGCAATTTCAAGGGAAGCTGTCTGCTTGTAAGGAAAGTAAAGCCAGCAGGCACAGATTCTATTGTAATGTTGGAGACAAACGTGCACCTTTTCCATAGTTTTCTTACTGCTAGTTGGGAATAACTCAAGAAGGATCTGGTTAGCTGGTCAAAGATGCGACGGTCGTCTGGTGGGTTCATGCTTTTCTGGCTGTCATCCAGTCCAACTCCTCTTGCGAGTGTCTGGACAGCGAGCGTACTTTTGACGCAGATGGAGGTGCGGGGAAGTGACCGAGACACTGGTGGCTGAGGGTGATTTATTATTCTGCGATCTTTTAGGGTGGCTGAGGAGCTGCGTACAGTTCGGGGACACATTATGAAGCAGCCTCCCAGCCAGAAATAGCGCCAGACGGTGATGAGCTCGGCTCAAAATAGCGGGAATCTGTCAGGAGGATGAATATGCGGCCCGGAACCCCCACCTCAGCCAAAACGATATATAAGGGAGGTCGGGCAAAGACAGGGGGTGGGGTTGAGTGGACCATTAAGGACCCCCCCCCCCCCCCCCCACTGACTGCCTCAACAGGTCCTCTTTGGCATCTTACAGTTAAGACTGTTCTGTTCTTGGGGAGAAGACTTGTGATGCAGGGTGGTGGCGAGAATCTACCACCCACTCAGTTTCTAAGCTGTGAAACCCCTTGCAAGACAAAATATAAGTAGGATACCTTGGGGAAATTGGAAGATGGCAAGATTACCTGTATATCAAAGCTCAATCAATCTAGCAACCCATTTACTCCAATTAAATCAACTGTGTAGAGCTCCCCCTGCCACACTGCTAAAGGAAAGTAGTTGACCTTCTTGGTTACCTAAAGGTCAACATAAAAATAAACAGACAAGGAACAATGGGCCTGAGTCTTCACTAAGTACTACTGTATTATTACTGTTCCATTCCGCCAATGGGATTCACAAGGTAAAGTCAATTGGTCTTAAAGAAAAAGTTGCAAACATGAAAACTACCACAGGTGAAAGTGAAAAGGAATATCTTGTTTCTAGAGACGGAAATCACAACATGTGTACTCTGTCAGTACGGTGCCCCAAACGTAGGTCTTGTTTAAACTTTCTGGAAATGAAGCTCCATTGTGGAACAAGAGGATCTAGAGCAGAAATGCCTGCCAAAATCACACAATGATAGAGAGAGGGAACATCCACCCACCAATCAACACCCTGGATACCATTGTGGGGATGTCCATTTATTTCTATAGGCAAAACCCTAATGCCAACAATGATGACCTATACCCCTACCCAGCCCTAACCTTAACCATAAGAAACCATACTAAGTAGGAGACTTTTGGCATTTTTAGTTTGACTGCAGTGGCAAAATTTTATAAAATTGAGTATCTCCTTGTGGAAACCAAAAAATGATCCCTACAATGTCAAAATAACAGGTTCATATCACATTACAGGGACATATGGTCCCCACAGTGTATTATATTCATACCCCCCCCCCCCCACACACACACACACACACACACACACACAGTCACCTAAGACTTTTTATGATTTGTGCACCACCTACATTTTTTCCACAACTACTTAATGGTGGTATTCCTCAAAATTCTTTAGCTGAAAATGCATTCCTTGGCAGGAATGAATCTTATCGCCTCAGACTATTCCTGATAAATTATAGATTTCAAATTTGATTAAATATTAACAAACTACAGAATGGTTATATTGTCACAGCTGACGTACATTCTATTTTAAAGTTACTGCTAAGGCACCTTTAACTGAAAATGAGGCTAATCAGTCGTGGGGGTCATCGGTTTTCTACATCTAAATTGTTAATTATCTGGGTCCGGGTCAATTCATCATCCTCACAAAATCACTGATCTTGCCCTGCTGAAGGTTGAGGTGAACACTGGCCTCACCATTTAAGGATGGTGCTGGTCTCTGTGCTAACAGCACTCCATAGCCTTCTCCCAGGACGGCCCAAGATCTGCTCCTGTCCCACTGGCTTCTTTTTCGGTGATACCTGTATAACTCAGCACATGTTAACTGCACCCTAATGCCTGATGCTCCTGTTCTTTCTTTCCTTGAGACAGGGTTTCCTGAAGATGCCATGCTAGTTTTTCTCTTGCCATTACTGGTCCTGATAGCTGTTTTTTACAATTAAGTATGCGATGCGTTCATATATAGGCTCTCCCTAGATTACGAAGGGGTTACGTTCCAATAAACCCATCGTATGCCAAAAATACCGTAAGGTGAAAATTCATTGTAGTACAGTACACATAACCCAGGGGTGGCCAATCTTATCCACGATGGGCTGGTGTGTAAGCAGGTTTTTGGGATAACCTTTAGGTCAGCTGTTCAAACCCAGGTGTAAGAACTCTTCCGCCAATCAGTCCTCTAATTAGTAATTTAATTAGAGAGTTGCAGTAGAAGCCCACATACACAGCGGCACTTTCTGGATAAGATTGGCCATCCCAGACCTAAACTTAACCTTAAACATGTTTAGAAGACTGCTAGCCTACAGTTGGGCAAAATCATTAACACAAAGCCTATTTTATAATAAAGCGTAGAATATCTCTAGAATAGCGTACTGAAAATTAAAAACATTTACCCAGCGTGAAGTCGAAATATCATAACACGGACCGTCGTAACCTGGGGAACGTTTCTATCTTATATATTGGTGACTATTTTCATGATCCTTTAAAGGGAAATGAAAATAAACATAAGAATGGAGAAAATCTTGCTAGTATGAGGTATTCCTAGGGCAGCTAATCTCTCCTCCTCGAATGCTTGAGAAATGGCTGTCCTTGTGTCCATAGCATTCCAGACTGTTGGACGTTAAAGCTCCAGTCGTGTCGATTTGTCGAGTGGAATGGGCATCAGGGACAGGTGACATGATGAATATTCATGACCACCCGCCTTGACTGGAATGCACATGGAAAGTGCCGGGTCTTGTCTATGGCAATAAAGGAGCCTTTGTTCGCACTCCAGCTGGTTCTGGAGCCGTGGTGTCGACTTTGCCAGGCTGGTGCACCAACGGCTCCCCCGTCAGACCGGGAATGAGGAGGTCTGCAGAGCTACGGCGCATGCTCCCACAGATTCCCAACCCTCTGTCTGACTGCGCAGATTCCCAACCCTCTGTCTGACTGCGCAGATTCCCAACCCTCTGTCTGACTGAGCAGATTCCCAACCCTCTGTCTGACTGAGCAGATTCCCAACCCTCTGTCTGACTGAGCAGATTCCCAACCCTCTGTCTGACTGAGCAGATTCCCAACCCTCTGTC
>JAABNY020000119.1:23256040-23267015 GCA_015164015.2 Brevimyrus niger
GACACACGCACTGGATGAATGCATTATGAAATGTGATGACACACACACTGGACTCTTTAATGCATTATGAAATGTGACACACGCACTGGATGAATGCATTATGAAATGTGATGACACACACACTGGACTCTTTAATGCATTATGAAATGTGATGACAGACACACTGGATTGTTTAATGCATTATGAAATGTGATGACAGACGCACTGGATTGTTTAATGCATCATGAAATGTGACATGCACACTGGATTATTTAATGCATTATGAGATGTGACATGTGCACTGGATTCTATAATGCACTATGAAATGGGACACGCGCACTGGATTCTTATTCACTGGGCCTTCTCTGCTCCCTCTCCGTGCCTCACACTTCTCCCAGAAGCATGAAGGAGGGATCCAAGGAGGGTGAGTCCCATTTTCCTGACGGCTCAGTGGAGTGGTGGCTCTGAGGTTAGGCTCTGTACCAATAATCGGAAGGTTGCTGGTTTGAATCCTGTGAAACACCAGGAATGGTACTACACTATTGGCCCCTTGAGTAAGACCCTTAACCTAAAATTGCTAGTTCTGGGTGTGACATTAAACTACATTCTGTCCTGTAAGGTGCCCCTCCAACTTACATGGACAATTTGGGGGGGTTGGTGGCAGGATTGGCATTCTAGCTGCTGGGAAAAAACTCACACTGTTCAATTTGGACTAGTGTGGTGCTGAGGTATCACCTGCCACATGGCTGCACTCAGGTTCCCATCCCTGAGGTGGCTTGTCATGTGGTGGGTGTGGCAACGTACGGCAATCGGCACATGCTCCTTACCCTCTCCTCAAGGCAGCTGGGCTACAGCATGCTAGGCTACTACAAGTGTATGTGGACATATAGGAGGACAGCATAAATTGGCATGGACCATCAAATCACACTGATGTCTGGGGCTTTATGGCCTATAAAAATCGAACTCTGGAAATATGAGTAGGTTGTTCAAAGAACTGTTAGTCCCTGCCTGGACCACATGCCTAGCTGAGCTGGATATAGAGCAAGGATTCAACATTCGGTTATTATCCAAGTAAATAATCAAACCAGTGCAGTACAGGGTGAAATGAATCCATTTTCAGAGGAACTAAAGACAGGATACGCCCAGTATTAATATAGTGGCATACAGCCTGGATTTGGGCTTTCAGGACAACTTTTAACCTCCTGCTCACTGAATGAGCACATTTTCTGTCATTTGCGAGGAAACCCACATGAAGCGGGTGTGACCCCGCAGACACGGCACATGCAACGTCAGGGCCAGATTTCGAACCTTCAGGGCTTCTTACTTGCTGTTATACATCTCAGAGTGAAAGAGTCCACCGCACAGCTTAGTCAGTTTCAGAGATTTCCCTCCGCTGTCACCCACCATATATTTTTGTGGGTTTTTGAGTGTGGTCAGTGATTTTAAACAGCCTTCCTGGCATGACTCAGGCTCGGAGGATAACAGCCATTTGCTCTAAAAGGTTTATACAGTGTGATTTGCTGACAGCTCTTTCTTTAAATTTGATTTCTTTCTTCGTTTTTGTTTGTCACCTAAAATTGCTACATATATATGTTTTATCCTTCTGAAAACATTTTTGGCTACATTAGTAGAAAGATGAAATTTGCTATACGTTTCATTTGATTGCTTTCTGAATGTACCCACATTTTCCCAGATTCTACTGTCAGCACAATGTACAAGGTTTCCAACAAGTAAAAATAGGGTAACCACCTAACGTTATGAGTCACGCTCCAGGTTTGGCACTGGATAACACCTACACCAGTGGCCAAAATTTTGGAAGCACTTCCAATTTTTAGAGATTGCAGAACTTTATTCAGCTATTGCTCCAGTTATTTAATCATCCCACGTACGATATTTCTAACATTCTTTCATTGTTTATAAACATTAACGCCAATATTTGTGTAGTACTTTTTAAAGTGCAATGCTAAAAATGATAGGTGTTTCCACAATTTTGGCTGCTAATATACATAAATCTTAAATAAGACATGGAGTACTTAGACATGTTCATATGAGACTTGTGAATATACCATCTGTGGGAATGTTCTGAGGTTCCTCAGAAAGCCTGTGTCAGACTTCAGCTCATGAGGTTCTGTTGTTCCTATCAAGGCATGACAGACAACAGCATCCCCCTCAGAGGCTTTTGATTACATTTATACCAGATGATATCCATCCATTTTCTGTGACCATCTGTCCTATTCAGGGCAAGGCAGGGAAATACCCAGGATCGGGTGCCAGCCTGTAGGGGGAACACCAGAGTATCCAGAGGAAACCCCATGACAACATAGGGAGAGCATGCAAACTCCCCACCCATGTAGTAATGGTATGAAACTTGAACTCAGGTCCCACAGGTGTGGGGGAGGCAGTACCAACCATTGCACCACCATGCCACCCAACCAGGTAACATTTAATTATATTCTTGCTGGTGGCTTTGGCCACCTGCATGACGACAGACTCCTTCACGAGACTCTGGTCCTTCCTCTCCCAGACTGAAGCGTTTCACCAGCCTCTCTACACTAGGATTCAGTGCGCTTTTCATTTTGAATGGTTTGCAAAAAACCTCTGAGGGTAAAATTCCTCTTTCACTCGGATGCTCTTTCATCTCACGTCCAGCTAGAAATTATTAATGGAAAATAAATCTCAATATCAGATTCAAAGGCATCTTGTTGGAAAAGGGCTTGGATCCTTTTGGTTGCATTTGTGCTTGTTTTTTTTTTTCAGGTACATTGTGTGTCATTTCATTTGCATGCTGAAGCTGACAATCTTTTCTTACAGTTGCTGAGGAGACTGAGGGACCTTCACCTCACGTGCCTAAAGGTGGTGATTAACGACCAGGTTGGTCAGACCAGCTCAGACAGTTCCGGAAGCAAGCCTCTCTGGGTCATAAATGAATGTCTTTCGTATTTATCAATTTGTTGCTCTGTTTCTCTGTCACCCTCCGTCTTTCAGCAACCTCAGAATTGGGATTGGCCCTGCTTTGGAAATGGCCCCAGTTCTGGGATTGGCCCTGTTCTGGCACTGGCCCTGTTCTAGGATTGAACCAGCTGGATTGGCCCTGCTCTGGGACTGGCTCCGCTCTGGGACTGGCCCCAGCTCTGGAATTGGCCCTGTTCTGGCACTGGCCCCGGATCTGGGTTTTCCATAACTTGTCCCCTGACACCCCAAAATCACACATTTCTGGTGACTTGAATCACCTCTGAGCTATAACAATTCTTTCTCCAGTTATTGCATTATCCAGAAATAGTCTGACGTCCTATCCACAGTGTACCCTTCCTATACTAAATCCACATCCTCTGTTAAGTGTCTTGAAGTAAAAGAGACGGCAAAACAAGTTGCATCCTTTAGCATACTGTAAACCAAGGGTAGTCAGTCTGATTTACAGTAAACAATTCATACTGGAGAGCTGCAGTGGGCCAGAGGCCTTCTCAGGTGCCATCACTTACAGTGAACTGCTTCAGTGCTGCTTCAGGACTCCCTGACAGTAACTCTCAGTGCACACTATGGTCGACACAGAATTATTTTAGAAATCAGATGCAGTAACAATAAATTGATTCTTTGCTTTTTAGCATGCAATATGTTTATGTCATGACATTAGTGGCTTATTTTATGTTTCTAACTTCTTTTGAAATAATACATAATTGGCTTTACTTAATTGGCTGGTAAAGTTAAGAGGGATGCTCTTTTCAGTTAGCAAACAATTCTCAATGCCAGAGCTGTGGGCTTATTTTTTTGTGGGGGTGAACAGCTTCCCCTTTTGAAATCTTCTTTCATAATATCTCCTACATCTACATTTATTTTATTTTATTTAGCAGTTGCTTTTGTCGAAAGTGACACAAGTCAAGGAAATGGCACAGATATAAGGCTATCAAGGAATCGACTAGGCATCAGTGCAGAGCTTCCAGTAAGTGCCCAGGTACAAGGGCAAGTATCATAGGAGCAAGAGCTACACAGTATTTTCCAAACAAAGCAAGACCTTAATAAGATGCATTACATAAGTTAGCATTAAGAGTGTCATGCCCCGCTTGTCTGCTCCTCCCGTGTGCTATGCCCCCTCATATACTTCATGTGGATTCCCCATGTTTACCAGTTGTTTCCTGTTTTAGTCATTAGTCCTATGTATTTAAGTCTGTGTTAGGTATATTTTCCCCAGTCCGGTCATTACTGTTGTTTAACGTTGTGTTGAGTCCTGAGTGTCTTCGCCTTCATTAAATCCTGTGTTTTCATGACTTCCCGACTCCTGCACCTGCTTCCTCGGTCTGAGTTGTGACAAAGAGGATTTGGGGAATATTTGGTTTTCCCCGAATTCTCTTAATTTCTTACTGACGTGGCACACTGAGTGTTTACAGATCAGTGTTATATCTTGTCTCTATTCTTCTCTGTTATCTGCTTGGTTTTGAGCAGAACAGCGACTGGACAAATTTTAGTTAGGCAGGAAGGTGAGATGGATAATCTAACATTTGACATGGCAAAGGTTAGATTAAAAAAAAGTAGGTCTACAGAGGACTGCCTTTTGTTTCTGGTAGTGAACATAATGAACCAGGAGGCGTTTTCTCTTCCTACAGACATTTGTATCAGTGTTGTCATGGTAAGTGAAAACATTTTGCTTTTTACAGGGTCCCGTTTCCCTGGGCAGTAAAATCCAACCCAACAAATCGCAGACTCAGCTCCCTGGACTTCTGCCATAAAACGCTCGTGATTCGGAGATGTGCAGTTTTTTTTTTCTTTCCTTCAGGAAAAAAAAATCTTCAGGAGGAATGGTGGGACTGGTGAGGGGGGTTGTGAGAAGCAGCCTTGCTTGCTCGGTTTCTGGAGGGGGAGCAAGAGCTCATGTCCCGGCAAAACGTACCGTGCCACTGCCTACGTCAATGGGCAGATGAGGGCTTCACGGGACCAATTTCTAGCTTCCATGCTTGTTTTCCGCGAGCTCTTAGAGGGAGTGACCCCACCGGCACCCAGACTGAAGTAATTTTCCTGTCTCTGGGAGTCTTGCTCTCACGCTCTGACCGTTACTGAGCGAAACAGCCAGGTCCACTGCTGACAGCCTCATATTTATTCAGTTCTGCACAAGTCCCTGTGTCTGTCCCCGTCTCACACTCCTTTCCTGGCAGGAAAATAACACCGGACAGCCAGATCCCAGGGTAGTGAGCCAAACTGGGCCACGGAACATCCAGATGTGTGAAACGGGACCCATCTGTTTGTGGCTGTACCTGACTTCACTCATTCAGAAACCTCCGCTTCTGCTCTATGGAATCATGATCGTGCTAAAGGCCCTGCATGTCACTGAGAAATATCCAAGTTATCGATTCAGGAGAACCGTGTAGAGAAAGGAATGATCACTGACCGTGTGCCCTGTTGTCTTTCAGCAGAAGAATTTAGCTTTGCAACACCATGTGTTAAGGATCCAGGTGGTTTTGGAGTGGGGACGAGGCATGGAGTAGGTCGGAACAGAAACGGACGAACCACTGGGGGCTGACGGGACAAATTAATTTAGCCTAGCCTTATTAAACAAAACAGAAACCACAAAGAACACTACAAAAAAACTAAAAGGACCACAAGGGGTCAAAAACACAAGGGCATAAACAAAGACTGAAGTTAAAAAAGCGTCAGGCCGGCTACAGAGGCTACAAGCTAAAATTCAGGCAGCAACTGAAATACAAAAACTGAACAGGGCAATGACAAACAGGAGTGAAACAAGCAATTAACCAATAGGGGAAGGTGCAGGACAACAAGCAATCAGGAAAAACAAGAACAAGGCAACAGGTGAAACTTATTAATTCAAGGAACTGAACAGGAAAACTAAGAACTAACCAAGGAAACAGAATCTAACACTGGGGAATAACAGACAGGTAGAAATACAAGCATGGCCACAAAGAATTTAACCAAAACCAAATACAAATCAGAAGACACGGGAACTAGAAAAACTCATACGATGAAACAAAATACAAAAACAGAGGAAGTGGGATTCAAACACATGAAAAAGGAGATTTTCAGGGAGCCACATACTCAACACATTGAGCCATGCAGCAGACTAGAAAGAGAGGAAACACAAAGACTGACAGGAGGGACAGGAGGGACAGGGCGGCCAGCGATGCCTGCTGACCAAACGAGGAAGAGACACAAAGGACTGATTCAACAGGAGCTGACCCTGACACAATGTTCCTGTAGCATGGTTTTTATTTGGAAAGGTTGTCCTCGCCCTACTCCCCCTTCCCTTTCTGTTGTCCATACACACACTGAGTCCATCCATCCATCTACCCATCCAGCGACTGCATCATGAAAACATTTTGATGCATACAAAAATTCAATTATTTGAATTATTTTGGACATTTTTTTTCCTTTAATATGCTGAATCACAAAAAAAAATGTCATACAGATATTTCCAACTGTCATAGTATCATCTCCTTATCTTGCTGGTTTGTTTTTATGAAATCACTGACTCATCACATACTCATGTGTGTTTAATGAGGGTTGAAACTCATGAAAGAAAGAACGATTAAGTGCCTCTAAAAAAAGCCCCCTGAGCAGATCTACCCCTTGACGTCCTAAAATGTGCATTCAGTGCTGAAAATCGGCTGACTGCAGTAAGAACAGGGAGCCTGAGCTGATCGGGATCCAAGGTGTCGCTCCTTTGCTTTATGATCTGAACCACATCATCGCCCAGAAAGCCATATTTAACCGAGGGACGCCAGGATGCCACAGTTGCGAGATTGCCTCATATCCAAGGGGGTCATCCAATTTCCTCCGACTGAAGCCTGTAACATGCTGTGGTTCACAAGAGAAAGTGCAATTGTGTGTGTTTCCTCCAGAGGCTGAGGAAGAAACAATTGCGGGGCTGAGGTTGAGTAAATGGCATAGCAGAAGACTTATGGGTGCGTCAATTCGGTTGATTGTCCTCAGCAGGAGTTAAGCATTTCTGGTGTGACCTGCCAGGGGTGTGGGAGATGCCCATGTACACTTTAAATGGATCAGCATCCTATTTGGCTCATTTAAGGTTCCGCTTGTCGCCATGTTGCTGATTCATTGACAACCAAAGGAGGCAGGGTGACTTGTGATTGGTCAGACCAATGGAAATAAGATCGAAGTGCAAGCAACGAATGGATCTCCTGGCTGTGCCGATGGTTTAATCAATATCAGTGATACCTGTGCACCGGGCAAAGCCTGTATCTGGGAGCCAAATACAATTCCAGCAGCCTTGGATACAGATTTCCTGGATGGAATCGAAACCAGTGAAGTACCATAATATACAAAATAACATGTATATTAATTGCAGTTTGTGTTTGGATTATGTTTATATTACATTGTGGGAACCAAAAGTCCCCCACAATGTAATAAAAACATGGTATTTGACATAGTGGGGACCAATTCTCAGGTCCCCGTAAAGATCTGTGAATGCAATCAAAGAACAAAAATTTCAAAAAGTTTTGTATTTTGTTTTGGTGATGGTTAGGGCTGGGGAGGGGTTAAGGTCGTCATGACCAGATTCGAGTTTTCCCCATAGAAATGAATGGAGAATCCCCACAAAGATACAAACCTGTGTGTGTGTGCGTGTGTGTGTGTGTGTGTGTGTGTGGGGGGGGGGGGGTTCTGCTTTAACACAGAACAGGAAACCAGCGTTATCCTCAGGTGTTCTCTATGCCCTGAGTTCATGGACTCACAGCCAAAAGAGAATACATTAACTTCTCTGCAGCTGGCTTATGCAATAAAAAGACATGAAACGCAAACCATGATAGAAAAAAGGAAGAGAAACTATAAAAACATCACACTCAATATGGAGGGCGGGGCAGGGAGGAGAGGTTGAGGAGGCTCCCCATGCAAAGAACTCAGTGCCAGTGCTGCTACTGGCAACTCTCTCTCTCTCTCTCTCTCTCTCTTTCTCTCTCTCTCTTTCTCTCTGAGAGGTGATATTGATGCTCTGACTGAATTACCTGCACTGAAATTCACTGTGGACCTGAACTCCACCGTCGACTGAATATGCATTCATGATCATCTACATTTTGTAGCAAATAACAGAAAACATGCATAATTTGCATAGCCAAGAAAATAAAATGGAAAACTAATAAATTCTGTTGTTCTTACAAACCATTTAGACTTGCGTCTGCACTCGGGAAGCTAATGACTCTTGATGTTTCTAATAAGATTTTTCTAAATTAAGGCATTGCAGCTTTAGAAAGGAGCAATTTTCTGTCTTGTTCACAAAACAAACTTTATCTAATGAACCATCTAAAGACCCTGGTGCTCGCCAAGCTCAGTGCCCCAGTATGATATGATAACGGCTTTCTCTGGGAGTTTGCTGGCTATGACTTGGCAAGATGGCCTGTAAACAGGCCACCTAGAAGAATAATTATACAATATGGGAGATGGAATATGCCCCTCTGAGCCAGTGTGAGGAATGCCTTAGAACCTAAGCCCCACCTTGGGGCCAATCGGATGGCTTTTGGAAGACACCTCAAGTTGTGAGTGAATGCAAGTGAAAGTTCCTAACCTTCTCCTGCTAGAAACATCAGTCAAAGGCATGAGGAGGAAAGCAGATGGCTGACTGGGGAGTCGCTATTCATGTGGCATCTAACCAGCCTGTTTTTTTGTTCATCGCTGTCAACATATCCAAGCCCAATAAGGGCTGATAGTAAAATATCTTTCCTGCAGCCAGCTAACTCTCACCGCTGTGGAATGTTAGGCTCAAGCCCTCATTACTGCAAAACCAGGCATGAAATTTCTAACTCTGTGAGCCATGTAATGGTGTAAAAATGCTCTGTTTATACAGACTAATGTGCCCCAAAGGATCCCATTCTCTCACTTATAAATAAGAGACAACAGATCGTACCAGATCATGAAAGCTTCCTGGTTAATATGCAGAATCTTTTCTCTTTAAAAAGAAAAAAAAGTATCCAAATCAAAATCTATATTGTGTATTTCCTGACAGGTGAATTTCTCCAAAGTACTTAAATCAAAATTTAAACCCATTTTTTTCTTTACTTCTACTGAAAAGTCCAATGCCTCAATCTGGAAATGAAGGGTAGCTCCTCTTCTGAAACTGGCAGTAAAAAGTCAAAGTACCTATGAGCTGTTATTGATGGTTTGTTTGAATTTACAGGATCAGTCAGAATGCATAATATTATGGAATTAAAAAACATTATGCGAAGATCGGCGAGAAGAATGCAGCTGATTGGCTACATAGCATCTGGCTGTCCTGCACAGGGTTGGCACCGGAGCAGACACTGGTTAACATGGGCCGGATGTGAGCCCAAGGAGGGAGAGGGACCCTATGAGTGACGCCTGGTGATGGATGACAGCCCGCAATGGCAAGGATCTCAGGCGCAAACAGAGGAGAGGAATCTAATCCAGTCAAGATGAGTAGCGTGCATGAAACAAAATAATATTTACCTGTTTTGGGTAAAAAACAGGAAAAGTAGACATGTCAGCCCATGTGTGTTGGGGCTGAATTAGCACTTACTGTAACATCATCAGTGGGCATGTTTGCACTCCCTACATTGCTATTCACCCTGACAGCAAGAGAGAGGGGTCAGTCTCCTACGGACACGCGGATGAGCGGTGGAACCTCCTTTCTTCTTTTCTTCTGCCATCTTTTGGCTTTTCCTTGACAAGAGCTCAGCTTTGACTGGTGAGCTGTCAAAATGTATATGACTTGCAAATGAAAAAGTGTGGCATTGAAAAGTTTTGGCAGACAAAGTCTTGCCACAAGAGAATTGAGAGTCATAAATTATAATTACATAACATGCAACGCTGCAATTTAATGCTCTCAAACTATTGAAACCAAACATTTCTTTTTCAGTGCGGTGTACTCTTACCATAACAGTTTGGTTTCTTTTCCTGGGGACAATAAATTTACACTGAATTTCAATGAGGAGCATCAACATAGTGGATGAGTGTAATAATACAAACCAAAAACAATCCAACAAACAAGCAAGCAAAGTGTTACAACAGGAAGCAGATACTGTTATTGTTACTGTTTTTCAATTGCAAATTGCTTTCTTCAGTATAAACTACTGTATGAACTAAACAGGTATATCACCAGTGAGTAGAGATATGTTGGAACTATTCTGACTAAGTGAATAAGTATACTTACTGCGCAAAGTGTTCATGGATTTATTATAACTGAATGAATGAATAAAGGAATGAATGACTGAATAAATAAATGAATGTCCTTACTGAGTAACATCCTGATGGAGTCATTGTGACTGAATAAATGAATGAATGAATGTCCTTACTGAGCAATGTCCTGATGGAATTATTGTGACTAAATGAATGTCCTTACTGAGCAAAGTGCTGATGGAGTTATTGTGATTGAATGAATGAATGAATGAATGAATGAATGTCCTTACTAAGCAAAGTCCTGATGGAATTATTGTGACTGAATGAATGAATGAATGTCCTTACTAAGCAAAGTCCTGATGGAATTATTGTGACTGAATGAATGTCCTTACTGAGCAAAGTGCTGATGGAGTTATTGTGATTGAATGAATGAATGAATGAATGAATGAATGTCCTTACTGAGCAATGTCCTGATGGAATTATTGTGACTGATTGAATGTCCTTACTGAGCAAAGTGCTGATGAATTTATTGTGAAGGGGAACAGCCTGCTAACACTCAAGTTCTGGAATACACCAGTCTTTGCTACCAAGCCTTTAAGCCAATGCAGTGAAATTTCTTTAAAAACAGACATGTTTCATTAATACAAATGCTTTGAAGTTTAACATACAGAAGGGGCGCCCAATCCAGACCAAGCTGGCAGCTTCACCTGTCAGACAGGCAGGGCATGGAGCAGGCAGACGGTGGCTGGCGCATGCTGACAAGTCCCAACCCCACAGTCTTCACACAACTTCACTCATATGGCCCTGACATGGAGAGAACAGACAGAGAGCTCAGGAGCACACACACACACACACACACACACACACACACACACACACACACACACACACACACACACACACACACACA
>JAABNY020000119.1:23272970-23292538 GCA_015164015.2 Brevimyrus niger
GATTATTCATTATTAATGCCTATTTTCTATCCCTCCCTCCCTCGCTCCCTCCCTCCCCGCCCCCCCGCTCTCTCTCTCTCTCTCTCTCTCTCACACACACACACACACACACACACGCCATCGTTATCTCCCTCTCTCCTCTGGCTTCTCACTTTACAGATTGCCTGGTAAACATTTTCCAAGATAATCCATCCCAGAAGTTCACAGAGGTGAGCACCATCTTCTGATGGGTGCAAGCCAATTACATACTGTCTCAGACAGGGTGCGTCAGCATTGAAACTCAAGGAGGGTGCAGCATGGGCTTCAACTGGTACCTATGGTATCAATGAATCTGAACATTTTCTTCCAAAAACTTCAGTAACCTAGATTGTACATCAATAACAGTTTTCTGCATGAGCTGAGACAGTATGTTGGTGTGATAACTCTCAAGCACTGAAAGAATTGGAAAAAAAAATATCCAGAAGAAAAACTCCCTCCTTGTTGATCATATAACATCCAAGCTATTTGGTGTATCAAAGAGGAACTTGAAGTTCTATGTGCACAGAAGTGAAAAGAAAATATTGGAATTTAATTGTCTCTGGTATCTTATCCAATCTTTCACAGAGGGGATGTAATCTACAGTAGGCTCCTCCCCATCACAGGGAGGAGATCATTTATGCTAGGGGCTCCAATCCGGTTGTTGTCCACAGATCAGTAATGGCCATCCTACTTGCAAATAAATCGGTGGGACACATTTCATAAATTTAAATGTGTCCATTTTTTTCAGAAGCTATGGAAATGCACAAAGTAAGGGTTCATAAAAAATGGTTAATTAATCAGCTCCTCCCCCAGCATTGTGCCCCCGAGTTCGTACCACTATCCCCAAACCTGGCAAGCACCTTGCCTGCTTTACCACTTCAAGCACCACCCAGGCTTCAGCCTCCCTATTGTAAATCAAAGGCCACTTCTTTTCCAAACTTTAGTTAATTCCTGACACTGACTGAAGCTCTCTACAACAAAGCATCCCCCTAAATCCCCTAAATCAAATAACTATTCAGAAACAATTCAAGGAACCTAGATTGAGTGAAGTAACTATTGCTAGACCAAAACATTGCAAGAACCTAAACATTCCACTACAGCCTCCTCCGTTGATCACTTAATATCAATTCCACTAATAGGATTGAATCAGCTACAATATAAAACAAACATAAAATGCTCATTACTGAATGTCTAGGAGCAAATCCTGTCTTGTTAATGACATGGAGCTTCACACTGGTGTGCACCTGTGCTTATTAAGAGAAGCGTAGACACACAGATACCATCTCTTTATCCACACCTAACTGCATTAGTGTCTTACAGACACCTCACTGTTCTGGGTGTAGAGATGGCTTGGCAGCCATTTTAATTACACTCTTAAAAATTGAACAAAAAATCATTAACGATGTCACGGCGTTCGAGGTAATGCTACTTCAGATGGCTTCCAACTTGCCCTACATTCTCATGGTAAGCCAACCCCTGCCTTGTCTAACAAACAAGGCTGTAGCCATAGGCCTACTACCAACAAGTTTTAGTAGTGATTATTTTACCTAACAAAGCAGTGGCCAACATTAGACATTCAAGCACATTCAAATGTTTCACAAATAAGAAAGTTTACATCTTTGAATTAGTCAATGAACAAGTGTTAAAAACACCACTAACTGAAACAAAAGTGACCGCTTGTCTGCGGGCCCTAATCCCCACCCAACGTCTTAAAGTATCTCCGGAAGTCGCCCACTGCTAAAGAAACCAGACTTGGATCCACAGGTACACTAACTGTCTCCTGTGTACCGTTTTTTGTTCAAAGTTCTTTAGAAAATACTCACAGGTCAACTTCAGCCCTACTTGGCATGCACAACATACTTGATAAATTCCAGTCTGGCTTCTAGTCAAGGACACAGCACTGAAACTGCTTTAACTAGAGTTGTAAATGATTTAACAATAGCAACTGATGCTGGCAATGAAACTGTGCTCATGTTCCTTGACTGTAGTATCTGCTTTGACATGGTTGACCTTTCTATTCTCTTACATAGACTAGAATTTGATGTTGCTTGTGTGGAACAGCAAAGTCACAAGCAGAATCTTTAGTGTCACAGTGATCAGTGCTTGGACCAGTAATATTCTCTCTGCAAATACTGCCATTACTATGTCATTCCTATGCCAACAACACGGGGGTGGTCTTTAGTGGTTTTCCTACTCTTTCTGGGGAATTTCTGATTCCTCTCCTGTCATTCCTTTCTCTCTCCAATTTTTCACGCATCATTTTGTAGACATGATGTTGTAATTAATTGCCATGCACATGTCAAGCATCTTGGGGGCAAATGTATTGTGAATGGCTATTATATAAAAAAACTGAATATACTTACTATTTTTTACTCTTTGAAATTGGTGCATTTCAATCAATTAAGCCAACATATGAGGTATTTCGTATTTGTGATTTATCGTTGGTTGACCACAAAAGACCGTGGCCAACCAAATATTTTTCTCAATGCAATACACATTTAGAGTTGTGGAGATTCCTAAATCTCAAATGTAACAGGTACCATTAAAATATAAATCATCCTTCCTGAAGCAGCTATCCCTGCCAGCATGTAGCTGTAGGCTATATAAGGTATGTTACATAAAAGCAAACTCTTCCAACGTAAGCTGATGCAACAAGAGCGCAGACAGTTCTCTTATTTTAACGTTTTCCCCCGCAATTTTACTAGGGGGATAAACTGAGTGCCTGCATAAGAATACACGGAACGCTCTACGGTGAGGACTAGTCACGCGAGGCAGACCGTGACGCCGGAGGAGAGGTGATCGGGTCGCTGGCGACACGTTTAGTCAGTTGGCCGGACAGCAGGATACTGTATGTGTCCGTTTGAAGCCAAGATCAGGCAGGATTAACGAGGAACCCGAGCACAAAATCCCTCTGGAAAAAAATGCAAGATTGAGATCTCGGAGACTGATAAGCAGAAAATGTAATGCAGATTACCGATCTATTCTTGCTACTACTTTTTTGCATAACAAAGGCGCCCTGACAATTTTCTAAAATAAATATATAAATATACAAGAACACAGGCGGAGAAATAAATATCTCCCAGCCGCGTCCTGGAATAGAACATCTACGTCCCTGTTTCTCGAGGGACTAGCAAAGTTATCAAACATCCCTGAAAAACAGGGAAAAATCGCTACCTGTGCTAATTGATCCAAATATAAACGCCCTCTGTGATTGATTACCAAACAATTACCGCATCTAATTAAATCCCCCTCTAATAAAATAGCTAGCAGGCTTTAATTGAGGCACGGTGTCCAATTAAATAACTACAAAGAGATGGATAAAAGAGAGAGAATCTAATCTGCTCCTCGCGATCCAGTGACTCAGTCAGTAACAAGAAAAATGTCCTGCATGACAAAAACCCACAACTGAATAAATAGTCAAATTGGATTTTAGTGATTAACGCAAATATTTGAAGGGACTACAACAGAGATATAAAGCCGAGGACGGTAGTGAAGGTTTACTGTAAATCAAACATGGTAAACTGTGATCGACAGGTGTGATACAGGTGGTTCTCACAACGGCAGCAATCATAACATTTGCTATTCATTTTCACACACGTATGAAAAGTGAATAATACACTACAAGAGAGGCAATCATAGACAATAACAACAATAATCTGGAAATAAAGTACACAATGTATATAATGAGAGGCACTATAACAATATTTAAATTCCTGGACAGGAGTTGGTATTGCACTGGACCCCCATAACCCCCCCTCGCTGAAAGACAGAGACACATGCAGAGACTCTCCTGATCTTTTGCCAGATCACCCTGTGATTCCAGGGACACTGCAAGACCAGGCAGGGACTCATCTCAAAATACCACATTAAAAACGATCTACGTTTCAGCCGATACAAAATACAGGACCCCCTTTTACCTCCGACACAGGGCTGACACTGGCAGATTTAAGGCATCTTGCTGTTTCATGAGTAATTGGGCATGATTCTCACATGGTGTGTTTGCTCGCTGATTATACTGGAATGATATGTTATCTTTTTTAGAGGATGACATGTTATAGTCAGGGAATATTAGTCTTACGTAATACCCCATCCATCGCCCAACTGCTTATCTGAGTCCGGGTCACGGGGCCTGGAGCTGGTCCCAGGCAGCATCAGGCACAAGGCAGGGGGACACCCTAGTTTGGGTGGCAGTCTAACATAGCACAACCCGGTTTCCAAAAATATTGCAACTCTGTGTAATATCCATCCATTTTCCAAACCGCTTATCCTACTGGGTTGCGGGGGGTCCGGAGCCAATCCTGGAAGCAATGGGCACGAGGCAGGGAACAACCCTGAACAGGGAGCCAGCCTATCGCAGGGCACACTCACACACACATGCACACCTATGGGCAATTTAGCAACTCCAATCAGCCTCAGGATGTCTTTGGACTGTGGGGGGAAACCGGAGTACCCGGAGGAAACCCCACGACGGCATAGGGAGAACATGCAAACTCCACACACATGTAACCCAGGCGGAGACTCGAACCCAGGTCCCAGAGGTGTGAGGCAACAGTGCTAACCACTGCACCACCATGCCGCCCCTCTGTGTAATATGTAAATAAAAACAAAATGCAATGATTTGCAAAACATACCAACCCATATTTAATTCAAAATAGAATAAAGATGACATATCAAATGTTGAAACTGAGAAATGTTATTGTTTTATGGCAAATTTATGCTCAATTTGAATTTTATGCCAGCAGCGCATTTCATAAAGGTTGGGACGGGCATGTTTACCGCTGTGTTGCATCACCTCTTCTTTTAACAACATTCTTTAAACGTTTCAGGAGTTGAGGAGAACAGTTGTTGGAGTTTTGAAAGTGAAATATCCCATTCTTGCCTGATGGAAGATTTCAACTGCTGAACATTTTGGGGTTTCCTTTGTTGTATGTTTTGATTCATGGTTTCAAATGTTTTTGTTGGGTGACAGGTCTGGACTGTGGGCAGGCCTGTCTAGCACCCAGACTCTTCTACTACAGAGCCATGCTGTTTCAATGTTTAATATTTTGTCTTTGTTTAATTTACAATTACATAAGATTTTATATAATTTGTAAGTCATTGCATTCTGTTTATATATACATTTTACACAGATGGGGTTGAAAGAAATAGTAATTATAATTGATAATGAATAATGAATGCCATTTTCAATTAGTAGAATATGATATTATAGCAACACACATACTGTTTGGATACTGTTATTATCATACAATGTTATGAAGAAGCTTTCAGCTAAAGGGCAGACCTTCCATGGGCTGCATTTTTTGGCAAAAAGCACGAACATCCTGTTTACTTCAATAAAAACACCAGCCCTGTACAAGCAGCGCTGCTCCTGAGGAGCTCGAGGTAAAGGTCAGTGCCCCATGGGAGTGTCTGTTAGCCTCAGGCGTCGCAGGGTTGGAGAACAGGGCAGCCTCTTGGTGAATACCCCCGGTGGATGACCGTTACACAGGGCTGCTGAGTGTCACATGCGGTGAGGCTGCGGTCCTTCGTGTGACCTTTGACTTAAATGCCTTCCACATGGAACCTTACGGAGGATTAAACCGACAGTGACAGGACATGCTGTCAAGCTCAGAACAGGGGCGGCGGGTGAGTTTTGTCACTTTCTGTCACATGAGCCATAAATGAGTGACAAATTTAATCTCTGCACCGTTCTAATACGGGACTTGCGGAGGTGAAGGGAGGTCATCCGCTTACTGACACAAAATCGATTTTCACCTTTGTACTGAACTAATTTAAATAGGTTTATAAATAAGTTGAAATAATTCAGCCTGACTTGTATCTGTTTTTTTTTTCTGCATAATTCGCCATCAGCAGCTTATCAGCAATCATGAACCATTATCAGGGGGTGACACAGTGGTTAAAAAAGCCTGAAATTGAGGGCAAGTGTTTGCACGTCATTCCTGTTATACATAGTATGTTGTATATGTTGCCATAATACAGTTTCAATAAGTTAAATAGTGTAAAATCGTCAATGACTGAATAGAGGGTGCAAGGCAGAGTATGCCATTGAAGCCCACGCAATATCCAACACATACATGTGAAGGGAAAGTGTGAAAAAAACACTAGTTTGCCTGAAGGGAGGGTCTCTGGGCTGCAGGAGCAGCTGACAGGGAAAGCAACTGCAACAGGTATGAAGCCGGGGCTGGAGTCAAACCACCTGGAGGTGTGTGGACAGAATTCTGGCATCTTTTCACTAGGGAAGGGATCAATAGACAGATGAACAAGAAAACATCTTTTCTGATTAAGGTCAGACAGCCATGGAGGAGACCTGGTTCTGTCATAAAACGCCTCCTCTGTTCTCCATGGAGGACACCTGGCTCTGTCATATTATACCTCCTCTGTTTGCCATGGAGGAGACCCCGCTCTGTGATATTATACCTCCTCTGTTTGCCATGGAGGACACCAGGCTCTGTGACATTACACCTCCTCTGTTTGCCATAGAGGAGACCAGGCTCTGTGACATTACACCTCCTCTGTTTGCCATGGAGGACACCAGGCTCTGTGACATTACACCTCCTCTGTTTGCCATAGAGGAGACCTAGCTCTGGGCTATTACACCTCCTCTTTTTGCCATGGAGGAGACCCTGCTCCGTGATATTCCATCTCCTCTATTTGTCATGGAGGACACCTGGCTCTGTGATATTACGCCTCCTCTGTTTGCCATGGAGGAGACATGGCTCTGGATTATTACACATCCTCTGTTCACCATGGAGGAGACCTATTCTGGGCCATTACGCCTCCTCGGGTCAGAGGAGTGTACACCCCTCCAAGTAATAGAAGAGGATGAGCTGCTTTTCCCTCATAAAGCCTTTGCGCCTCATCTTGCTCTCCCCACTTCCTGCAACTTTACGTCACCCTAAATGATGTGGACAGCTAATTTTGTATATTTATCTTGGCAAACTACTCTGTGCAAAATCAAAATGGCAAGGCTCGCTTCCTGCTTCTCCCAGTGATTAAGGTAGCCTAGCATCGCTAAATAAACTAAGTATAGCCCTGCGAATTGAAAGGCCGGGCTGTCATTCTTAAGCCGCAGTCATAGCATACAAGCCAGCTTTGTAAGCTGGAAAGCAGCTGTGATTCAGATTCATAAAGCATTTACAAGGTCCTCTCCATACAGATTTGTCCCTCTAGTCTTTCTGGGGATTCTGATTAAAGAGAAGCTTTGCCTGTCATGAGTGCAAGAGGCACCAACAACTAGACATAAAGAGAATACGGAGTGCCCCTCTGAAATTGCCCCCTTTTGAACGCTGCGGAACGCGGCGTCCACAGCCAAACACAGTGGCCAACTTTTGAGTTTATCGCTCCTGCCCATACATGAGGCGACGGCTAACCTTTCGGGTTAGCGGATTTGCACAGTTTGCAGCCACATCATGCGAGTGTGGTCTCGCTGTTCTTTGTCACATGCCGTAAAGTGAATATCCCCCATCGGAAAGGGAAACAGCTCTTTTGCACCCCGTCAAACGCTGCGGTGTCTAATTTTTGCAATATTTGCTATACGCGTCACTCGGTCAGAGGATTATAACGCGATGTTTCTGCGATCCCCGGCCAGAATGTCCGCCGACGAGAAACCCGCGAGTCTCTGACGGCCGTTCATGCGACCGGCTGTTTTCTGCATGTTTGCTTCCAAACAGCCAACAGCCGAGCCTTTAATGAACCGAAGTCCTGCCGCTGAGGTGTCAGCCGGCCGGGAGCTCGCTAACGAACGGGGACGAGGAGATCGCCGCTCCCCAGCTCCCGTGGCAGGAGGCAGGTGGGTGTCACATTTCTGTCTCTGGGCTGCGGGGAGTGCAGACAGCCCTGGAGCACGGTGAAGGTCCCCTGTCCTGCGGGAGATCATTAGGCCCGGCGCTCTGCATGGCTTGAGGAGTAGAGTGCCGCAGGAAGCCGGCTGCCAGCTTTTCTGAAGCCTTTTCGACGACTCCGCCTTCTCCGGGAACAAAATACACAGCGTACGGGAATATCACAACATCTCCACGGGGCCTTTCCCAGCCGCCCGGCTACGCGTACGTAGCTTAGCACCTGTCGGTACTTGCCGCCGGTGACGTCCGTGAAACCCGAGCCCCTCTCCGTCGCGAAAAGCGAGCCGTCCAGTCCGAGCTTGCCTAAGTGGCCTGATAGATCGAAGAAGGCAATGCCGTATGGAGATGGATATTGGGCCGGCAGAGGGATCCGCGAGGATTTAAGAGGACGGTCGTCTTTCACGGAGCACTCTGCCGTTTTACAGGTGAAGGGTGCTGGGGGGAGTAAAGAGCTGGAGAACCTTAACGTTGGTCCACCCTGTGTCATCCCCCCAGCCCCGCAGAAGCCCCAAACCTCTGGTAATTGATATGGACAGAAGGTGGCGTGGTGGTTATGGGAAGACAGCCAGCAAAGCGTGTACGACGCAGATGCAGAAGCGGCGGGACCCTGGGCCCTGAGCCCGGTATTTGAATAAACATGCAGCTGTATAAAGTCGCACATCGAGCCATTAGCTCCCGATGAAAGTGTCAGGCTACTGAGCTACGTGCCCCTCTGCCTATGCTCGTTGCTGGGGGGGGTCTGGCTAATGCTCAGAACCATCTGGTACCCCCTGCAGAAAATGCCCAAGAAGAAATTAAATACAGCTGTGTGTGCCCTGTGATGGACTGGCAGTCCCAATGAATGTGGCCCACCTCAACCTATACTTCCTGTGAAAGGCTCTAAGCTCACCGCACAAGAGCTAATGCGAGATTAATGAATGATGCTGCTCATAAATAATAATATGACAATTAAATAAAAACATAAATAAGAAAACGTCTGGGTCAACATGTCCTCCTGACATATTATACACCTATACGTGGCTGGGTTGAATCAGTGAAAGATGTGACGGCTGGAAGAGTGTTTTTGCCATTATCTGTGGCTTAATAAATGTTGTCATGGAAACCTTCAGTCTGCAATGAAGTACCTGGGTTAATTGTAACGCTTAAGCCAGAGTAAAAGGCGGTGAGATCATGATAGATCAATGGCCTCTCACTGGAAGGTTCCCGTCCAGTTCCTAGAATTATGAGGAAAGTCTTGGTTGACATGGGAAAAAGCATCTCATGATCCTGGCCACACAGAGGCACTGCAGCGTTAACCCAAGTGGGAGCTGATTGTGCTGAGCATAAGCCTGTGAATCAGCCTCTGTCCTAAAGCAGGCCTCTGAGGTATAGCCCAGTGGTGGGCCTACCCTCAGGGACCGTTTCTCCTCACTGACACGCATTCCCTTCCTGTCACTGCTGAACATACATGGGTTGCTCGTTAAGCCACAGGCTAATGCAAAACAGTTGCATTAATCATGGGATGAAGCAAGATTTCCACAACCGCTAACAGATTCCCCCCAGGTACAGTATCATGGAAGGAACACGTTTACCAAAATAATCTATTAGCACCACAATCACGTCAGCGAAGACAAACTCAACACGAAGGCTCATTTGTAGGTACAAGACACTGTCCTCACCTTTTTTTAGACTCCTCTATAATTGACAGACCCCTTGACGTGCTGCCAAAAGAACATGCAGATACCAATGAACGAGGACAAATGGACGCTAATGGGATTAGCAAGAGGCATTGGGATGAGGGGATGCAAATCCGTGGGGCTGCATTTCAGAAGCAGGAAAACGTGATCAGCAGCAAAGGGAAGACCGCTGACTCTTTCCTAAGAAATGCAGTGGGAGCGCCCTCTGCAGGTAGGGAGGATCTCAGTACAGTAAGGTCTCTGCCTGAGCAGGCCCTGCTTCCACTTGCTGTGAATAAAATTTTAAAACATACATGAAAAATTTCTCTCTCCCCCTGGTTTCTGTTGATTAGAGCCCAGATTGTATGATGCTAATGCCAGACAGCTGAGCTTCCTTTGGATGTCCTCCGGGCCTGACCCCCAGAGAAGGGCGGAGGGTTATGGTTAGGGTCAGGGTTAATAGCAGCCGTGTCCCTGCTCAGGCGCTGATTGCTGCTTGGCCGCCTGCATGTGTCACAGCCTGCGACCGCAAGCTAACAGAATACTGACGCACTGCCTGGGAAAGTGGTTAAAGGGACTGAAGAGAAACACGAGTAATATTACCTTTTTGCTTGAAATAGTGGGTCACTTTGCATTTCAGTCTCAGTAAATAGACAATTGTGTAGTTTACCATTATGCTATTGAGAAAGAACATGCAAATAAGCATAATATTTCTATGGAGACACTCTATACTCTTTATACTATATATATATATATATATATATATATATATATATACACACACACACAGATCAAGGTAGGACCCCCCTTTTGTGTCCTGAAACAGAAGCATTAACATCACTATTCTAGACTAGATGCACATTTTATTTATTCAGCTGATGCTTCTTTTCCAAAGCAAATTTTTAAGGGAAGCAAGGTCAGGCAGCTCATTTCAGCGGTTAGAGGTTAAGGGTCCAATGGTGAAATGACTCGAACCATGGATCTGAACCGACAATCTTCTGATGATAAGCACAGTGCCCTAACCCACTGAGCCACATACCGCTCCATTGAGCTCTTTTTGCACACTTTTGTCATTCCTGTTAGCTTTAACTAATCTGGCCGTTCTCCTCTGTCCACTCTCATTATAACAAGGTGTTTTTGCCAACGGAGCTGCTGCTGACTGGATGCTTTTTCTTCATACACTGTACTGTGTGAAAAGTCCCAGGACAGTGGCTGTTTCGGAAGTCACACCATGTTTAAAATTATGCATCTTAGTTGTTCTAACGGTCAGTTGCACAGGAAGTGGGTGTTACGATCGTGTGACAGGGAAGCAAGCAGGGTACGGGAAAGCAAGATCGGGGAGACGGAAATCCAAAGAACGGGGTTTATTCAGGGCAGACAGGTAACGACACAATGCAAACATTAATGACAGACCTGGGGAAACAGACTTGAACGTGGACTAAATACAGGATGTGACCTCAGAATATTGCAAGACAGCTGATACGATGGGAATTGACACGGGGTTAACGAGGAGGGCGTGGCACACACGAGGACCTCCTGAACCTGTCTACTCCTGAACCTGTCTACTCCTGAACCTGTCTACCTGCTGTATGCATTTGCTGTTTGGAGGAATCGGCTGTGTGCATTAGCTGGCCATCATGCCTAATGAATGATATGGCAGCATGAACACACGTAACATAATCATATTGCTTGGTGCGTTTTTATTTAATCATTGAACAAAGCGCTGCATAAATTTTGCTACATAAAGCTCTTCTTCTCACTTGTTGCGTAAGGTATGTTAAACATTCATTAGCATGAATAAATCCATTTGTCTCATTGCCAACTCTTCCATAAACCATAAGGCTGGCCATGCCAGTGTGCCACACGATGTCCATAGGTGATCGAGAGCCTCCGGTTTGCCACGGTAGGCCGGCATTCCACGCGCTTTTGTTCTGGGAGGAGAGTGGTTTCTAAGACGAGGCCGGAGTGGACCTTCCTCTTCGTAACGTAAAAGGGCTGGCCCTCCAGGGCATCGTACACCCTGTCTCACTTATAATTAACATTCATTAAAGCTGGCAAAGGAGGGTTAGATGACGATGGAGGGTTAGATGACGATGGAGGGCTCGCATCCTGCTAGTGCTCAGGGACCATCAAATAGTCTCTATCAATAATTAAGTGACCATGTACCGAAGGTCCTGGAACCCTATCGCTTCATATTCAGGTTTCACACCTAATTACAATAATTATTCCTCCTCTGCCCTCCCTGTATTTCCCAAACCACTTGCACACTTTGTAAATGATCTTCCAATTGCCCGTGGAAGGTGCCTGTTTTTCGCTAATCGTTTGATGGTAATACCAGCAGCTCTGTCCTCCCGCTCAGTGCGCCAAAGGCACCATTAAGAAAGGCAGCAGTTTAATAGCACTTCTGGAACAACTTTCTATGTAAAGTGCTCTGTGTGTGTGTGTCTGAGTGTGCGTGAGCTTGGGCACAAAATGGAGAAAAACCAGGCCTACACCATTCATAATCAATATATAATCAACAATAACTATAAAACACAACTCTTCCTGATTCAGCCTCTGTCCTCTCCCCTTAGCATTGTTTCATCCTTTAACCCCTTGGTATTGCAGAGAAATCAGTTTTCTGGGTTGACACCATGGAATCCATCCTGGGCTCTTCCCATTCATGGTGAGTAGTGTAACCCTACCCCAGACAGCATACTTCTGTTTTTCACAAATTATTGTCCCATAATGCATTTCAGCGTGCTGCTGATACTGTGCTGAGCAGCAGGTGTCATGAGCCACCCCCTCCCCCCTCTATAGAACATGATGTCAGTGACAGCATTCATTACTGCAGGTGCCCAATGGCTCAATCTTGTGTTACATTCTCCACAAGGACAGTGAGACGGCAGTCTGATTAATTTTGTCATTAACTGTAATCCTCAAACTGACATCAATCAGCTACTCGCTTCAGAAAAGGTGAACTGGGATTCCAGACAAAACTAAAATAATCCAGGGTGTGAATACATATAATTTGGTGCTTCCAATTTGCGGCGGCTGACTGGATATTAGAATCACAATTATCAGTTGCCCAGCACCTTTAATAGTGCAACATGTTCACAAGAGGAAACAGATAGCATTGCCATGCCCCCCCCCCCTATTTTCTCCCTACCTGCAATAAGTAATTGGAAACATGGTGGGTGGAGTTATCAGCTGTAAATTGCTCCTATTGGCTGCTCAGGTGAATCTTTTTAGTTTATAATCATGTTTTCTGTGGGTCGTGAAGCTTCATTCCTCTGAACCTATACTATCGGCTTAGTATAATATGCCTACAAGCACAGAAAAACATAATTTTGAATCATGACCCCCCCCTTTTCTTGTAAATAAGTGCTGGACGCTTTACTTGGATGGCAGAATTACCCACAAGCCCCGGCGGCTCCCTCGCGACATGTACTCCTCCACAGAGTGTCGTGTCCCACACAGCCTGGGTGGATTACGGCACCTCAGGAAGGTAAGAGTCGCATCTCCATTCTCTCAGAGACAAGAGTCCTGTGCTCTTCTGATCTTTTCACCCTTTCTGTTTCATCCAGTGTGGCTTCCTGTCACTGCAGGCCTGATAATCACTACAAGTGGCCCAAGCCTCAGCCTCTGTTTGCTTTGTTACTCCAAATTAAAAACTGCATTCCTCCAGAGGAGATGCCCACCCTCTGCACCAAGTTGTCCTGCCCACACGCCTCATTTTCCATACTTATCACTTAATATTTAATTAATGTCTTTGTTGTTCTGTTTTTTTATGAGGCAGGGACCCCCCTCTGAGTCTGTATTAACAGTCCATAAAAATGGTTATCGTTTTCCCAGCCCTCTCTGCCTCCTCATATTTTCCTTCAGTGTTTGCCACTGCTCCTCTCCGTGGCTTTTGATCTAAACTCCATCTGTGGGACCTGGGGTGTAATGGGTGGGTGTGAAAATCCGTGGTGCGTGGGTGGCTGTGTGGATGCAGAGATAGAAGGACATCGATAATCTTTACCAGATTGTGAAAAGCTCCCAGAAAAGGTTGGTAATACTAAAAGGCACATGTGAAACTATGGGGCCGTTTAGCATTCCCCTTTACTAGCCTTCTTTGATTTCACTCACCCACGCGATGCACGCCAGCCCCCGCCACAATCACACGGCCACACCAACGGAGCCACGAAGGAGTCAATTGGCCTCATTTAAGAATCGACTCCTGAGCACATGGAGAAAAAAAAAATCACCACTGAAAGAACGTAACGGCAAACAACTTGCAAAGAAATAATGGGAGAAAAAACAATAAAAGCCTGAGCTATTATCACTGAAATATCAAGGAATGATCGCAAGAGGCTGGAATGCTCATTGCCTACTAGACAAACACACTTCGGATGGTATTCCATTACCGCGAATTGGCCGATTCCTCAGGCCCGTAAAGCTAGAATAATACTGACAATTGATTCTCTTGCCCAGATGCCTGGTGTGGTTTTTACTTTGAATGAAACCACAATCAAGAACTGTAAGCCTGCAATAGATTCCCACGGCATTTATTCCCCCCATGAATTCATAGCCTATTGATTTATACCTCTGGTCTCCGCTTACAATGCGTGCTGTTCTAGGCATTAAAGTGTCTTGCCTTTTTTTGAAAATATGCTTTACACTGTTTCTAAGGAAGGAACTTTCAAATACATTAACAATGTACAGTATTCAGTGCTAATGCTTATATTGAAGCGTTAGGTTAACCAGGATAAAAGAATAAATATACAGTACCTAAAGAAAGTCATCACACCCTGTAAAAATCTATACCTTTTGTCACATTACACCATAGAAAATAAAATACATTTAGCTTACTTTTTTAAGCTGTATGTACACATTATACCCCTTATTGTAAATGTGAAATTAACAATTTACAACATTTTGTGCAATTTTAAAAAATCAATCAGTGAAATACCTGGTTTGGTTAAGTGATCAGCCCCTTAGAATGTCCCTTTATAAACGGGCTAAATCAAACATCAGGCTAATTGCACCCCCCTCCCCCTTCCCGGACATCAAGTATAGGGGTCTTGATTACCTTAGAATAAAACCAGCTGTCTCTTGAATATTCCACAAGACATCTACATTGTTGGGAAGGTCCTTTTAAAAGGCCTTCAAGATAAAGCTGTAGAAAGGCACAAGTTGGGAGGGGGCCGCAGAAAGGCTTCAAAGGCTTTAGCTATCCCTCTGAGTACCGTACAGAGCATCATTAAGAACTGGATGGTGAATAGCACCATCAACACATTGCATAGATCAGGCAGTCTGTCCACACTGGATGATGGAGTTAGAAAGGCATTAATCAGAAAGGCTACCAAGAAGCCAAATGCAACTTTGAAGGACTTACTTAGTTTCATGGGTGGAGCTGGTCGATCTGTGCATGTGATGGCAATCGACAAGCTTTACACACAGTCGGCCTGTATGGCAGGGTGGCACAAAAAGAAACCTTTACTGAAAAAGTTCCACATCCTGTCAGACCAGGACAGGATACAAGAGACGGTACCCAGTTTGTGGGAGATTACGGGTTTATTAAAGGGACCAAAGGGAGACGCGATAGGCGTAGTCGGGGACGTGGCGAGGAAGTCAAGAACCTGGGTGGGCAATCCTACATGGGCACGCCAGACTGGGGGATGGGCGGGACAGGAGGCAGGAACAGGCGGGATTCGGGGGAAAACAAGGGGTCCAGAACAGGTGGGCGAGAAAATCAAGAGTCGGGGTGGTCAATCCTACACGGGCACGCTAGACAAGGGGACAGGCAGGACAGGAGGCAGGAACAGGCGGGATTCGGGGAAGACAAGGGGTCCGGAACAGGTGGGCGAGGAAGTCAAGAGCCGGGGTGGTCAATCCTACACGGGCACGCTAGAAAGGGGGACGGGCAGGACAGGACACCACCCAAAAAACACCATGCGCATTGTGAAGCATTATCTCTCCTGCAGGGACTGGGCGATTGGTCAGGACTGAAGGGAAAATGAATGCTGCAAAGTATTTCTTGAGGAAAACCTGCCTCCCTTTGCAAGGCAGCTGAAGATGACTCGATCATTCACCTTCCAACATGGCAACAATCCCAAGCATTCCACCAAAAGAACAATACAGTGGCCTATGGACAGGAAAGTGAATGTCCTTGAGAGGCAAAGTCGGAGCCTTAACTTAAATCCAATAGAAAATCTGTCAATGGCTTTGAAGAGAGCAGTTTGTTGCTGTTCACCACAGAATTTGATCAAACTCAACCAATTTTGGAAAGAAGAATGACAAACTTTCCCCAATCCAGGTGTGCAAAGCTAGTAGAGACTTATCCAAATAGATTGATGGCTGTAATTACAGTAAAAGGTGGTTCTACTATGTATTGATGACATTTCCAACCCTCTCATTCTGGTTTTTGTCATGCCGAGCTGATGAGGGAGACACGAATCCAGAAATACGAGGAAAGCCAGGTTTTAATAAGGCAAAGAGCAAGCAGTTACAGGCAAGAGTCCCCTTAACACAGGTAATGCAGGAGAGCACTGTAGCCCAAATAATCGGGGAGGTGGCGCAGGGCAGGGGCACCCTCCTTGTGGTGGTGATCTGGCAGCCAAATCCAAAGGGAGTGACGGTAATCGTGGTCGAGAGACGAGAACGTGGGTCGAAAGCCGATGAGTCCGTCCGATGGGTACACACAGGACTGGGTAACAGGAGGGTGGGACGACAAGGGAAGCCGGGCTCAGCAGGACTGGAGAATCAAGGACGGGAGCTGTACTAAGGAGGTAAGGGATAAGAGGTGAGGGTTTCACAAAAGGTAAACAGGCAAGGAATGGGAGCAAGAAGAACTGAAGACAGAAGAATGCACAGTAAGGCTAGTCATTAGCACAATACTTCACAGTTTGACTGTGATCTTCTCCCTCTTAAATAAGGGAGGCAATTAGTCCCTAATGCCCGACACCTGGTTGACCTGCCTCCGTAGGCGTGACAGTTTTTCATTTTTAATGAATTTTCAGAGCTGTTGACTTTCTTTTCAATAGTTTGATGTTTTAAGGCAAAATATCTAAATGAAGCTGGTAAAAGTTTTTTTGTGAATGGGTTTTGATTTCAAGCTGTATGACAAATAAAGTAACTCTTTCAAAAGGGTATGACAACTTTCTATAGGCAGTGTAGTTTCTTCTAAAACTTACAAAAACAAAAAGGGAAAGGGAAAGGTATTCAAACTGCAAATCCTTCAGTTTCTTTCCTTACTTTGCTTCCACACGGACATAAACATACATTTGAAGCAGTGAAGTCTTAGGGTGAAGCATTTCTTCACTTCTCCCACTGTGTCAAAGATGCATGAATGAGTTCAGATCTGATTTAAGAGCGACAGCGGGGGACATGTTGATATCGGACATGTTGAACATCTCCAGATGCTCCCAGATGTTGTGTCTTTCTGGGTGCGTACTGTAGGAACATGTTCCCCAGTGGCGGTGGAGAGAGGCAGCTGAAAACAGGCTGTGTTTGGGATGCGAGCGTGAGAAAGTAAACAGGTTAAACGTGGGACCTGCAGACGAAGGAATGTTCCCTGGGATGTTCGAAGGCTGTTTCTGCCTTGGCAGCGTCTTGCTGTAGGTTTACGGTCCCCGAGCCAACATTCCCCCAATCTGTGGGCGATTCTCACCAATGCTCGCCTGAAAAGGAAGTGTGTTTTTTATGGCACTGGGGGAAATTTCCCTGTGAGTTTTATTCATGGTGCAGAGTGTGCCTATAGCAAGTCAGATGGGGGCGCTCACTCCCCATGTCACATTCGCTGACACTGGCTTCCAACGTCCCCGTTTCACGGGGACCTCGCTCCGAAATTCATTCACCGGGATAAAGAAATTGACAGGGATCAGAGGGGAAGCGGGAGGCTCAGTGTCAGAGCTGCTTTTTGATAGTCATCACAGGCAGTCTCTGGGCTTATGCGATGATGCGGGATTTTGGGGGTTGTCACTACAGGCGACTATAGCTCACCATCTTTCACTGAGGCCTCAGACACCATGCTGACATCCTTAGGAAACCCCGCGAATGTTTATCTGGCACGAAGTTTGTACACCTGGCAGCGCGTCGACTGGGGCGCCGGCACAAGGGGGTGCCACCATGATACTAGGCAGCGCTACACCCATAGTACCACTGCTTCAACATTGCTGATTAATGTGTCAGTTCCTGGCTTGACCAGAAGGAGGCGTAGTGACGGAGGCATTACAGAAGGACACAGAAGTAAAGCTTCTTCACCCAAATGAGTAAAAAACTGTGTGGTTCATATAAAGCTGTGAAATATTTCTCTAATTTCAATTATATATGACAATACATGATGTTTTTATATGTTTTTATATTGTTTTTCTTGTATTATTCTGGCCACATTCATACCAAAAATACACCTCGCATGTCCGACACTCAAGGGAAAAGTCTACAAGAAAAATATAAAACTTTTGCATGAACTTTTACATTTTACCATACATGATAACATATGGCTCTAATAGGAAAGACATGTTTATTGCTTGTTGTTTATTAATAATAATGTATATTACTTTTATATTATCTTAAAAACAGACATGTATGATTTCCTTACATTCAGCTTGTTTAAGTAAACATAATTCATGTTATTTTCTCAGAACACAAAGTTAATGCAACAATTGAACGTTGATGTTTTCTTTCCAAATACTCATTCTACTTGTATGGTACCACTGTCCATGACTCAAATTAGTTCATTCAAATAATTATGCATAAAAACTAATACTGACAAAACATTAATTTAATATGTATACATCAATATATAACACATGTTTGCGAAAACATTAATTAAATATGTATTTTACACAAATAGAGGACAACAATGGCTAATGACACATGCATTTAATATGAACTGTACATGACATGTTTGACTACATTTCATTTGTATTATACATGAATAAAGGACATACAGTATCTAAAATGCATTATGATGACTGCTTTAAGTAAAGTGTTGCCAACTTTTCCATAGGTAAGGAGGTACTTGGTGTCCTTTTCTTTGGTGAAATGTGCCTGCACACCCCAATAACTCATAAATAATGAATGGGTATAGTTGGAGGCCAATGCCCCCACAAAGCACCCTGACAGAGCACCTAGACCTATAATGCAGGCCCTCTTTGTTCAGCTGTGGCATCCCTGGAGATGTGACCATGGTTCTGGGGTGTCAGCTGACCGTTTTCTGCAGAGAGTTTCATGGTGGGGTCCACTGAAGGACTATGGGCCCCGTCATGGAAGTCACATGCTCATCAAACATTAATCCCACAGACAGGTTAGACCATGCAGGGCAGCAGTGGCATAAAGTCTCCTGCTCACAGTGACAAAAAAGCCACAGAGTCTGTTTTCAACGGTGGCATGTTTGCCTGAATTTGTCTGAATGGGACTCTGGAGAGCAAAAAACCTCATGTAAGCAATCCCCAGTGGGTAGAGAGTTCGGAACGTGAAGGGAGACATGTAGCACAGAGCCAGAACAGGCCCCAGCGGAAACTCGGGAGCAGAAGCGCTCCAAGGTCAAGCAAAGAACATTATTAATCCGTTATTATAATGTGGGTCAAACAGCTTAAAAACTATAATGAAAATCCTGCCCTGGTAAGAGGAGCCTGAGGTCCTCAGAGGTTCAGGCTCCAATGTCTTAATTATAAAACTATAAAAGGACTGTATCTTTGAACTAGTGAAAAGCTCCGACTGCTGACCTTAAGTGGAGAATTAAAGGTAATAGAAAGATCTATGTTCACACGGTTTTGACTTTACAACACCACTTAAGATACTCTCACTAAACACATTTCTGCTTTCTGAAGCAGACTCTGCAGGTCAGTTCTGATACAATGATGCCTAAGGGCATTATTAATTATTAATTAGCATAGTTAAACAGCTAAACATAATGAATTGAACAACATGACTTTTTTTAAAAAATTGAGTTGCCCAGTTTTTTCATGCCAGAGGAAGAGAGGTGTGTGTGTGAGTGTGTGTGTGTGTGAGCAGGTTTACCTATCCTTATGGGGACACAATGTCCCCATAACGTGATAAATATCCGTTTTTTTCCCCTTATGGGGACATT
>JAABNY020000119.1:23295929-23311512 GCA_015164015.2 Brevimyrus niger
ATAGATAGATAGATAGATAGATAGATAGATAGATAGATAGATAGATAGATAGATAGATAGATAGATAGATAGACAAGGTATGTAGGCAGGCAGGTAGGCAGGCTTCATTGTCACCGACGGGCAATTTGGTTTACAGATAGCAGTCAATGCTACCAACACATATCTTGTAAGATATGTAAAACTTATTTGGCTGTGGGGACACACCCACACAAAATACAATAAATGACATCTTCTTACAATTGCTATTAAATATGATACACTAGAATTGATTAATTAGTTCTATCATTATGTATATAGACCCTGCCAAAAACCTACAGCTTGTTTAAAAATCCAACAGCTGATGGAGCAAATGATCTTGGACATCTGTTTGATTTATCCTTCCCAGAAAAAGTATACCTTCTCCCCGATGCCAGGAGGCAAAACTCCACGTGATGGGTATCTTCCAGAATGACCTTTGCCCCCCGAATGGCTCTAACTTAATTAACGTGGTCGAATGTATTCAAAGTAGTGCCAATAGTCTTCTGGCAAAATTTTATAATCTACCCTAACTTACCTTTGTTAGCTATGCTGAGGATCTCAAATCCAATGAATCATTGCAAAGGTTAAAATTGCCTCAATAAAAGAGGTGTAAAACATTTTCAAAAGAAACCTATCACCACTAAAACTCCACAGTTGTCTCAGGACAAATAATCTCTGCTCTTTTAGCCAATCGAAAGTCATGTTGTCATCCTGGATGGTGTCCAAGTATACATATCGGCTTACTGTCTCTATAGCTATGCCACTGATAAATGTTTGTATTGTTACAGAAGGAATTCGATGAAAATCAGTTAGCATCCCTTTTGTCTTAGAAACATTGAGTTGCAAGTATGAATCTTCGCACCACCTGATAAAATTGTGCAGAACTGGACCATGGCCTACTCCATGATCCTGGAAGAGACTAACTTTATACTCAACTGGTTGGTTGAAACAAAATCTTGGTTTGGATTTTTAGTTTCTGGACCTGAACGATCCACCTCTGGCAGTTGGCTTTACTGATTACCTGGCCTACACTCAGCTATGTCTGTATGGTCCCATTTACCTCTTTAAATATCCTTGTAATTGGTCCTGATTTTCACCTGTTTGAACATTTCTGGCTCCGTAAGAGGCGTGACTTCCTGAAGCCCAGCTGAGGACTAGCCCAACTGCTCCCTGGCAAGCTAATCAATGCCCCCCACCCCCACCCCTGCTTCTCCGTCCAGGGGAAGCAGCACAGACTGCAGAAGTCCATTTGTCTGCTCCAGGCAAACAACAACCTGCAGGCTTCTGACAGGTCGCTGAAGCGTGTTTCAGAAACCGGAGGAAGAATGGCTTAGGCTGCTGTCAGTCTCAAGAGGAACCCCATATGTACTCCCTCTCTCCGTAGCCCATTTTATTTATTTGCAACTGAGAGCTGTTGTTGTATTTTGGACCCTCCCTCCTCGCCATGTTAAATGGCTCCCATCGTTTGGTTTTCCTCTAGGTTATTTCTACCCCTGACTCCATTTGTTTTCCCCCTAAAATTCAAAACAAAAACCTGGCAGCCTGTCACATGGTTCAGTCAAACGTGCCGACCATAAAAATGTCCGCTTCTCCTATGTCAGGAATGCACACAGCATTTCCAAAGGAATCCTGACAAAGGTCTTCTTCTCCCTATCTGAAATTATACAGAAACGTTCCCTCACATTGCCCACAATCTGTTTGTTTTGTGATCATTTTAATACATTTCTGCTCAACTTGTCCATGTCCATACCTCAGAAATGCACCCCGAAATCTTGGATTTACAGAAAGCAACCTCAGAAATACCCTCAGTATGAATTCAGCTGTTGGGTAGATGGCTTGATGGCTTTAGTGTGTACTCATGTTAGTCGATGCACACCACGCCCGGGTGCAACACACCTAACTGTACCCTGGCCCACTTGGAGAGGTGGGCCAGAGCATGATTAGTCAGACTCAGGCATGGTATGGATGTGATCGCTAACCATGACAGGGTACAGAACACAGACATGACGTCAAACATGTGAATGACACGCACGCGCACACTCTATCGGAACTGAACTGGGAAGGAAGCAGTTTCTTCTGCTGTCTTCCATTCATCTGCTCAATAAACACATATAAAAAAACTTCCCGCACAGAAGATTATGCCCATTATGCTTGAAAATTTAACTCCTTAAAACACAGTGTAGCATAAAAACCCGTAGATACAGATGCTAGTTTGATTATGCTAATGTAGCCTGTTTGTTATATTATAAGGTTTTGCTATATAATAAGATCACTTACATAAGGCTTGAAGCTGGGGAGCATTAGCGGTGTCTATAACATTGTAATTGGTACTGGTACCAAAAACATGTAATACAGCTTTCAAAAATGGTACCTTTTCAGTATCAGTATCCCATACAACACTAGTCTGCACAAACATATTTAGTAAAATGTGGGATCTTCTGATTGCTGTAACACAAATATAAAAAGCTGTACCGGAAGCTTGTGCCCTCAAACCAAAAGCTACTCCAAATAAGCCACAACATAGGGACATTAAACATGAATTCCATCCTGAGAAAGTGCTTTCCCTCCTATGTGTTCTTCACCACAAAACAAAGTCGCAGGCTGATGAGGAAAGTGTGCTGAAGCCGAGACCGCTAAGCAAAACGTGAATCCAGACCAACAGGGGAGTGAGGGGGTGGTGGGGGGGCAGTCGTGCTCAGCCACGATACAAGGCAACTGGGCCAAGTTAGAGATGCAGTCTGGAACGCCGGCATTGCATAAATAATATTAGATGCATGAGGACAGTGAAGATCTGGTGCCCGTTGGCAATTCTCTCCAAAACAGAGAGCAGACGGGTATTGGAGATATGGAGATGGGCTAGAGCGACTTGACCAATGGCTGTTGAGTCCTAGAGTTTACCTGAGCTGGAACATGATACAAAACAGAGGAGGAGACAGTCGGGGTGCTGTTCAAGGAGTCTTATGGCTCCTCGGGGAGAGAAGCAGGACCGAGCAGTCTAAGAGGCAGTGGTAATCTGTAAATGGAGACAGGCGGGAGAAGCACTGGACAGCGGGGGGTCAGCAGCAAAGAGCCAGACAATCAGGTTCATTAGACCAGCTTCTCAGCAGAAGCTCCAACTAAGGCCTCAGCACGAGTTCCATTATGCTGTTTTGATGTTAACAGTTTCAAAATTAATAATGTGTTTTCCGTCTTGGTCTTTGGACAACATATTAATCATTGAGATTAAACTGTTAAAAAAAAAACAAGTGACTTCGGAAGGAAACGATCTTTTGTTTCATTTGGCGTTGCCATAGAAACAGGCCATGGCTGAGCCCCGGCAGTGTCCCCGCCACCGCGGTAGCCTTGAGGGCGATGCATGGCTTTCAGCGAAAGATACTCTCCCAATGATAACACATGAAGACGGTCGTATCGGCAGATGTTTGTTGAGAGAACAGGCAGGCCCTGCTTTTCAGGAAGCATGGAGGAAAAGAAACACCTCTACCTTAACTGGTTTTGATCCTTTCTCCCTAATAGACTCATAGCCCGAAATGTGCAAATCGAAATCCCTTCCCGGAGGGAAATGCAGTTAAACTCTTGAGAAAATCTGAAACGACACAGTGAAAGATTTACCTCTATAAAAGGGAGGCAGCTTTGTCGTTTTAAATAAAAGTACCCGATAACTGATTATTGAATCAACATCCTTGACACTTTAATCATTACCAATAAAAAACAACAACCCTTAACTAGCAGAGCACAGACTCGGCGAGAAAGACTTGAATCTGAGGTCCACGCCTCTGGATCCTGAATAGATGCCCTGTTAGGTTTTGGCAGATGTCGCTGAGTGCAGCCTAAACCCCGTGAACCCTTTGAAGGTTCTGCGCCCGGCGAGGGGCCTTGCTTGCATTACCCACGGCCCCGGCCTGTCCTCAGAGAGACAGGTGTTACAGAAAGGGCTGGGAGGCTTCAGCTGAATGGCTTGGTGAGCGCACACAGGGAGCCGTTCATTCTCGGGGCGAGGGGAGCGGGCATGGGATGAAAGGCACGCTCGCCCTCACAAGCAGGCTAGTAGAAGATGCTGCCCTGCTCGGCTGTGATGTTTGCCCACAATTGTATATTTCAGTAGAATTTTCGGGCTCTCAATGAGCACTGTAAAAAAAAAGTGCGTATTTAAACAATCTACATGTAATAATTTGGATTGCTGATCGCTTTAGTGAAGTTTCAGCATCTAGGACATTCACACGACCAAGTCATTTCATGATTCAAAACAGCACAGCTGTGAAGCACATGCATGATCAGTTTCGAGGGCAGTAGACAAGGGCTTGGATATTTTATTCACTTTGTGCATTTTAGGTGGAAGATTAATGACCATGAAAATAAAATGTCCAAAAAATAAAAAAGCAGTAGCAGTGACCTCCAGTGATAACTAACAACGCGGGTAGATCGGCATTTTGGGACCAGCTTAAATGTATTTAAGGCCCCGTTTTTCTTCTCAAGACAAGAAAATACATTAAACCTGCCAAAGACAATTAAACTGTTCTTCTACGCCCTTCCGGTAGAAAAAAAATCTTTGTAGCATTCGCCCAGCTGTGAGATTGGACTGCCCACACATCCGGTCTCGGATTTTCCTCATTGCCAGTCTTTTTTAACTGGTCAGACTGGTCTCCTGTGTGAGAGGTACAGTATTGTTGACTAGTGTCCAGTTATGGAACGCCCCTCTTTTCCCCTATTGAGTGCCCCAATACGCTCTGGTCTGGTTTCCTGCAGGTTTCTCCTGATCTCCTACCCAAGTGTGTGTCCTGACTCTGATTCTCTCAGTAAGAATGTGTGACCTGACCTCCCTGTGTCTGCGTGAGGGCCTGCCTTTCCTTTCTCTCCCAGGATAACCTCCCTGTATCTGCGTGACGGCCTGCCTTTCCTTTCTCTCCCAGGATAATCTCCCCGTATCTGCGTCAGGGCCTGCCTTTCATTTCTGTTCCACGATAACATCCCGTGTCTTTGTGAGGGCCTGCCTTTCCTTTCTCTCCCAGGATAACCTCCCCATGTCTGCGTGAGGGCCTGCCTTTCCTTTCTCTCCCAGGATAACCTCCCTGTATCTGCGTGAGGACCTGCCTTTCTCTCCCACAAAAACCTCCTTGTGTCTGCGTGAGGGCCTGCCTTTCCTTTCTGTCCCAGGATAACCACCTCGTGTCTGCGTGAGGGCCTGCCTTTCCTTTCTGTCCCAGGATAACCTCCCTGTGTCTGGGTGAGGGCCTGTCTTTCCTTTCTCTCCCAGGATAACCTTCCTGTGTCTGCGTGAGGACCTGCACTTCCTTTCCCTCCCAGGAAAACCTCCTCGTGTCTGCGTGAGGGCCTGCCTTTCCTTTCTCTCCCAGGATAACCTCCCCGTGTCTGCGTGAGGGCCTGCCTTTCCTTTTTCTCCCAGGATAACCTCCCCGTCTTATTGACCTTCACTTATATCCCCCACTCCGAGTTCCCTCCAGTGAATTGGTTCCCCGTTTGCTCTGCATTTGGGTCCCCTGACACCAGCAGTCTGTCCCAACATTATCATTTTTATAACAGACCTCTGAGGAAATGCATCACCTAATTTGTGGATGTTGTACAAAGCACTAATCATACAACAAATAAAAAACAATAATTAGTAAAATCTGACTGGCAGGAGCAGATACTGTGACTCAGTCAAAGTTTATCCACACCTCCTGTGATGCAAATAAAATTTTTGGGTGGGGGGCCGATAACACATGGCCGAGACTCAGGTGTGTGTGTGTGGGGGGTGCGAACGACCTGGCCTAGACACATGGGAGTCTCAGGTGGGGGGGCTTGCATGCTCTAGGAACAGAGCATGAGCTGGGAAATTCTTTGAGGTTCGGGGAATCGAGCAGCACAGCATTTGACAACAAAGATGAGTTATAAAGATGAACTGAAGTACAATATTCATCATGCCACTCTAGAATCTATTAATAAGACATAATGGATCCAGTCATTGATTATGGGATGCTGTAGGTATGTTTATTTTTCTTTGTGCTCCTTTCAGTGAGATTCCTACAGGAGGGACATCCGGCATTCCTCATGACCGGTATACTATCATCTTGCCTCCCATGCTCATGCTCATTACTTAGTGAGGCTGAGACAGACAGACTGACAGTCTTGTAGAGGTGTGACAATACGGCTCCTAAAAGTCGTTCAAAGGATACACAGAGCTTGACTATATCCTAGAGCCCAGCCACAGAGCAGGGAGTTGAAGCAGCCACGACTCACAAACAAAGCCTCCGTGTCAGCCGGCATCAGGCGGACCGGGGGCCGGCACAGGTGCTGCAGGAGGCTTTGAGGTTAGGTGTGACAGGCAGCCTTTCTGAGTAACGCTGGTACCCTCAGGACTGGCACGCAGCGGCATACCGACTACAGATCACGCTTGCTGGAGATGGGTGGTACTTCATAGCCCCCCTAGTCTCAGAGGTACTGCACAGATACGAGGTGCACCTGCCTCAGGAACTTCGTCTTTTTGGGATTCTGAGCACTGAACACGGTCTTTTCCCCTGTGACTTTCACACCTGGCTTACAGAGGGAGTAGCTCCCCCCCCATAGAATTCAAAGATGAACCGTATTCTTCAGCATGATATTAGGATAAAGCATAACACTGACAACATTGTCAGGTATGTATCGTATGTACACTCTACGTGCCGTTTCTCCCTGACTAGCTTGCATCTTAACCTGTAATCGCAGCTTCCGCATTGTGACTGCTTTCAACAGCGTGACGCTCTAAGTCATTCCAGCCCCAAGTCACTGCCAATGACATGAAGGTGTCAACTTAGCGGGTTCAAAAATGACACGAAAGACAGAAGTGATCTGTCAGGGCCTCCGGGAGCTTTAGCAGTCCGTGATTCGGGATCGGGAAGGCAGAAGGGCTCTGGATGCTGTGACATGCCCTAAGACCCGTCACACAGGCCAGGTGGAAAGCAGTGAGCGGCCCTACAAAGTCCAAGTCAAGTGTTGAGTCTCCATTGTGGTTCCAATATTACTTTACTATTTATAAAAAAAATTAACCACCTATTTGTTTTTTTTTCTATTAAGTAACTGATGTGACTTAATAGGAATCACCACTTGAATAGTTCAAAAATTGCATGTCTCATATTTCCTTAGGCTTATATACATTTTCAAAGTAACTGCTATTTCAAATAGCTTTGAAGCAATAAAAGGTTTGTAAGAAACTAAGTACTTTTCTAATGTAGATTTTACAATTAATACTTACTCAAAATACCATTATGATGAAGACATCCCTTGCAGGAAATTTTGCATAAATTCCGGAGTTGAACCGACCATGTGGACAAATTGCTGTGCTAAAGCATGTCAGACTGGCCCTGCTCTGGAGCCAGACCAAACCATGCCGGACTCTGCCCCCCAGCTACGTTAAAGTGATGTGATTGGCTACTGAGTATTACCCAAACCCCATTCATCTTGCTGCTATAGTACATGCATGTTTACAGTAAATCATAATTTTCATTTGTACACATTCTACATCATTCTAAAGCAAAAGTTCAAATTAATTGATAAAATCAATTTGTTTCTCAGCTTGTATTTGTGTGACATGGCAAACTCCACATCAAAAAGTTTAAATATTGTGTTGTCGTGCTGCTCTTTTAGTTACAGAAGAACGGTCAGTGATATTACTATTTAACCAAATTATTTGCTGGTGTTATGTTTTTACTTTATTGAAAACTGTTAAATTTCAATGCGTGACGGAACTCCATATCATTTAAGAAATTATGATATGCACAATTAAGTTGTGTGGACACTTTCTAAGTTGTAAGAAAATGCGGCTTGACTTGGAATGGTATGTCAGAAATGGAAAGATGTTTTTGGGACACATCTGTTAGCGTATCAGATTTATGGAAATCTATGCTGATCTATGTCACTGTATAACAACTCGATGTACATATACAGTAATTTACAACAGAAGTAAAACAAAGCCTATTTCTAAGCCGTACCTTCTAATGTAAAATAAAACTCGAAATAGTAGTCTTATCGGAATATTCCATACTGACCAATACTTTGTCAGATTGGGCCTGCAACTTGTACAGCACTAGTGACAAAGCAGAAAAAGCGTGATGTTTGTTGATATTGCCTGATGCCACGATTCTCCAACTCCAGTTCCTGAGCTCTGTGTCCAGCCACACATCGTGATCAGTTTAATGCTTTACAGTTTAGGAGAGTTGTACACTCAAGGTTTCGCATGTGTAGAAAGCTACTGTATGTAGGCATTTTAGCAAGCTAAAGCTAAGTAGCAAACTGAAAATGACAGCTCAGTTGTCTTGAATCCTGGTGATCTAAACTTTCAAGCTTTCATTACTGCCTGACTACTGTAGATGTATGTCTAAAAGGGTAATGTTTGAAACATTGAATGAGCGTTTTTTGAAACATCATGCGTTGGTCTGGCTTGCCAGGCTATAGTTACCATCCACGTAGAGGTAGGCATTGGCTACAGCTCATGTAAATACCTGGTAATTGTGAAATAATGTTCTTGTGGAAAGGATGTTCGTGAATGATTCAGAGCATGATGCATTTTGATAGGCATCCCTTATGGTCTTGTGAGCCCTATTTTTCTGTTAAACAATTGTAGCTGAAAATAATACATAATACATTGTATCTATTCCTGTGCTAGATTCCAGAAACAGCTTCCGCGAAGCAAGTCCCACGCAAGAAGATGGACATTGTTTTATTTATTTATTTTATTTAAATTTGTGTGTACTTCTTTGTATGCTCAGTCAACTCAAACTTGACTAGACTAAAATGAGTATGGACGTGACTGAGATTAATAATAACTAAAATGACAGCTTGACACAAAGACTAGACTAAAACTAAAATTAAGACAGGCCGCCAAAAACAACTATAGTCACTAACAATGAGTCGTAGTTGAATCCGAATCTCAAATTCGAGTCCTCATCTCAGTTACGTGGCAAATCACTCCTGCGTGAGCAGACCCTTGCGTCGTGGGGATCCACATCTGCCGAGCCGTAATTCTGGGGAAACATTCACTCATCTTGTCGAATCCTTAGGGTGATGGGAACCTCACGCAGTGTGACAAGAAAGTGTGTAAGTTACTGTAATAAAAACACAAACCTAGCGATGGAGGTTTCTGCAGTGACACGCCCGTTCGGTGCTCGCAGCTTTAGTCGGCCCGCAGCGAATGTAAAAAAACATCCCAGGCAATTTGCCATGTTTCTGTCCTGCAAAGCACCCGGGTGAGGAAGTGTAATGCGTCGTGTTTCGGTTTGTGACATTTGCTGGCTTTTGCGGTTAGATGCCCATGAGGTGCAGCCACGTTCGGGGCATGGCCTGCGACAGGAATCCTGCGACACTAAGATGAGCTTCCTTAAAGCAGTACGGCTGGATCTTGTAGCCATGAAAACCCAATTAGGCGAACAAAGGCTGGCTGGCATTAATTAAGAGGCTTTCAAGTCTCCAAGGTTTCAAGGTTACGGGGATGGCAAGGGTATGGAGAGTCCCTCTGGTTCCAGGTTTGTTTATCAAATTGGCACAGCTTTTTCTTTTTTAATTTCAATTTTATCTAGCCGAGAATCCATATACGTGAAAAGGGTTCTGTCCTACAATCAGAATTTTGCCAGTAATTCCATACGAATCCAGTGTGAGTCTCTTTATTGTTCTGAATCTTCAAAGGAAAAGTTTTAAGGCTGCTATACTGTCATATTTCACAGGCTGACGGACGAGAGGGAAGGCCTGAAGCCTCCACGAGGTCACGGAGCTCAGGGAACGTGCCGGAAAAGTGCCACAGGAGCCGACAGAAATCCCCTGGGGGGATCATTTCTTGCGCTCTCTGGGGGAGGGGGGGGGTGTAATGGGAATACAGCCATATTTTTTTTGCCATTATAAAATATCTCCATTAGGCCACAGAGCTGTTTCATGTTATCTTATGTTATCAGGTTACGACGATGCGTCTGTGCAATATAACACTCATTTAAAGGGGATGCCAGAGTAGCGGTCTGCGGTTTGCCGTAATCAAGTCGGGCCACAGCCAAGCATCTGTACAATATAACACTCATTTAACCCCTTAGTTGGGCTGCTGGTCCAAGTCATAAAGAGTAAATTCTCATAACTCACACATTTTAAGTAAAGTTTTAGTACATTTTGTGAGTTTTGGAAAGTTAATATAAGTTCACTGTTGGAATTTAAGAGGACTGATTGAGTTTTGTCGAACGCTATTGTAACTGATGTGGAAACTTCTCTGCAGCTCATCTCAAAAGAATAAAAAAATTAATGGAGAGAGATTTGGAAATTTGCTCTTCAGTTGTGGCAGCTGGTGTCCCGTAAATGGGATCTCGCACTCAATATTACAACAGTGCTAATGACAATAATTAAGTTGTTCTTAACTTGTTAAACACACAGCAGTACAGAGCAAAAAAAAGGAATAGTGAATTTGGCAGTGTCTCTAAAATTCTTATCCATCCTTGATGGAGTGTGTTTTAAAGTGCCAATTTGCTCTCCATTCCTGTCAAACTCTGAGATGGCTTTTCCACCCTACAAAGTCAGACTGAAGTTTTGTTGTTTGTGGCAAAGAAGCTCCACTCTGAATGATGATTACAGCAAACTTCTTCCCCTTTAAATGAAGCTGACATTATATGTGACCTAATTTGGCTGTGACCTGGCACCATTACGGCAAACTGCAGACCGCTACTCTGGCATCCCCTTTAAATGTGATATATTGTACACATGCTTGGCTGTAACACGACTTGATTACTGCAAATTGCAAATCGCAGGCCACTACTCTGACCTCCCCTTTAACATTAAAGCCTTTGGACAAACAGTAAGAGGACAGGTCTACAGAACCTACAGTTTAGACAAAGAACAAAAACTGAACACACATGCACTGGCTAGTAAAAGAAATTGTAAAAAAAAAAAGTTAAAAAACCCATACTGTCACGCCCTGTTCCGTCCGTTCCTCGTGTGTGCCACGCCCACCTTGTTACCCCTTGTTTCTACCTGATTGTTTTCACCTGTCTCTTGTTAATACCAATTAGTCTTGTATATTAGTCCACGTCTTCCCCTGTTTGCTAGATTCAGCATTGCATGGTTGTTGTGTTGTTTGAGTCTTGGATGTCTGCCTTGTCTCCGATTAAAACCCCGTTTGCCCGTCAATCCGGCTTCACTTGCCTGATTACACGCTCGCTTACACCGCGACCGGTGACACATGCATTTTGTTGCATATTCATGTCCTGACACGGCTGTGCCTGTCTAAATATTCTCTGAGGTCATGCCCTATGCAAGGTCTGCTTGGCCAATCCTAGTTACCGCCCTTCCCCACTTAGCTAATAAACTTGAAGTGCTTGATTAATCAGCATTTGCCATTAGCTTCTCCATTTTCCAGAGCAAAGTATTAGAAAAGTAAAATAGAAAAAACTAACTGGACTTAATGCATCATCTCATGCTTTTAAGCACATGCTGCCATCACCAAAGCGATGCCAATGTGGACTTAAAGAAGAACATGAGCATGCAGGGACCCTCCTGGATAGCTGGATGGCTGATAGGTGGTTATGTGGCAACTGTGACACCATGGGATGTGCTGAATGAGAAAGGTGTGTGTGGAAATGAATGAATCACTTACTGAAAATAACTTTTTTGCATGGTCATTTATTCATGTCGTGAGCCATTGAAAATTCATCTGGAGTACTAACCCAGTTGGTCAGTGGGGGAAACACCTCACGGTTCCAACCCTGCATAGAAAAAAAACCTGAAGTATGAGAAAGTTCAATCATTATTATTCAGGAGCTGTGTAACTTTCAAATGAATAATATATTAAATATATTATATAATGAATCTATGTACATGTTTTCCTCATGGGTTTTGAATAGAAAACTTTATCTCTGGATGAATGCCGCAGGAACACCCCGACTGACTCTGATTAATTCTCATTTGAATTGATAGAATTTTTTTTTTTTAGCTCAGAAATGGAAATGCCTGTCCGGGAGACGTAGCCACTGACAAGCATTCTAAGAGCGGAGGGCGTGGCCTGACTCCCGCATGCCAGGCATCTCCCATCGGCGCCGGCTGGCAGCCACTGGCGCCGCCTCTTGGCGAGAGGCTGTCCTGGCAGGAGGAGCGGCGACGGGGCCATCTGTGTCAAGTGTCTGTCTCCTGCAGGGGATGAAGGGCAGTGTCCTTGGGGGAGGGGGGCACTGAAGGGGCGTGCCTATGGCCAGGAAGAGGCTCTGTCTGATGTTTGCCTCCCCCTCCCGACTGGATCGGCTCTTTTTCAGGTCTTTTACAACTCATTTTCACTTCTGCGTAGGTCCCTGATGCCAGACAAACATTAGGCTACATCTGTGTCGATATCACGTCCATCTCTATGGCGAGCTTGGCCGTCCATGACCTGTTACCTCCGGTCACAGGCTCGCATTGTTAATCCTGCTGGATGCTAGCAGCACTGCGGCGTGACGATGCCCCCATGCAATATAAACCCAGACTGGATTCATATAAACACTTATAACACCTGTTTATTGCAAAATGTGTTGCTGTGGTTCTGTCTCAGGATAAAAAAAACTGGCGCCAATTAAGACGAAAATCACATACAGTGAGGGTCATGTTACCCATGAGATCCCCGCCACCTACACAATCCAAACAAAAGGAAATGATGCCACAAAATTAAGCTAAATTAATAAAATGCGATTAAAAAAATCCTTCTATTTTGGAATTCAGAGTATTTGACTTGATCACCCGCGATGTGTGTATAAAGGATTTCCTTATGGACACAGTTCTGTGAAACACAGGTATCAGTAAAAGTTTAGATTGTCTGTGGACACCTGCTGTGTCAGGTGAGGACACTAATTGGCACTTTAATCTCCCAGCCACGCAGGCAGCTATTTAGACGACCAGGGGCCCTAGCACAGCCAGCACCGTGACAATGCATTCCATCTTCTTGTTTGTATTCCACAGCAGATCTTGCACCTGTGCCTTTGGCAACACAACTGCAAAAAAAAAACAAAAAAACATGACTGTTTCACCTGGCAGGCGAGACTTCAAACCTGAAAAACTTTAAAGCGCATCTTTTCCATTTTCCAAGCAACAAATCCTACTTGAGGTTTACTGGACACTAGCTTTTCCTCTAACCTTGTGAGATGCTCTGTGGCAAATTCTCAAACCTTTATGCCCCGTGTCAACATGCACTGTGGTGGATAAGGCCTGTAATTGTAGTCAGAAAGTTGCTCAGAAGGGAAGTGCCATCGCATTATTGTTTGTATAATTAATAAATGGTTATGTCACTTGTCACGCACGTGGAGTGGAGCTGTGGGCATTCTTCATGAAGAGTAATCAATCTTTGATTTAAATACTACACCTGTTTTTTTGTTTTAATAAATAAAATGTTATTATTAAAAATGCATGCATGCATCAGGCACAATAGATATCACTCTACAATACTTTGTACGAAGTGGATGCATCAAATATTCATATCCAGCTTTTAATGCAATGCTCTTCCTGTTAGATCTATAATATTGCTGTTAATGTCAGAATAAAAGCTTAACTGAAACAGGCTATCCTATGAGTAGAAATAATTAAAGGGTTATAGGTAGACAGACATTGCTTCTACGGGACACATTCGTTGCTTAAAGATGTTCCGCATTTATGGTCTATACAGTGGGATGATGAGACGCATGCATTCGACATGATGGGGTCTTCAGTGACACGCAACGTACTCCTTTCAGGGGGAAAAACTAAAGCTGCCAGGCTGAGAAAGAGCCACACCTCTCAGAATGCCTGCCACGTTTTTATTGGTTACCACTTTGGGTACCACCCAATGTCATTACTTTAGGAAATTGTGTCATGTGCCATCTTCAGGCAGGAAAGCATGGCTAAAATGCCCCAGAGAACTGGTGCACTTTAGTGGTGAACTGCAAGAAAAGAAAATGTTTCAACATGACATAATTGTCATCATCACAACCATTTAATCCCAACTGGGTCACAGGGGGCCTGGTGCCTATCCCAGGAACAACAGGCACAGGCTGGAACCAACACACCACATGGTGCACCCAACTTCAGTACAGAGCCAATTTAGATACACCGATCAGCCCACCCTGCATGCTTTTGGACTGTGGGAGGAAACCAGAAACCCTGGCGGAAACCCATGCAAACACAGAGAGAACCCAGGATCAAACCCAGTACCTACGTGCTGTTAGGCAGCAGTGCTAACCACCATGCGGCCCCATAATCGACCCTTTTTGGCCAATTAATATTTACATCCTTAATTTACATCACAAGGAAAGTGAGTTGAGTTTCTCACAAAGAACACCTGTTTTTCTTCTCTATGAATATTTCTTAATGAAAGCAGTTCATACGGTCAATGCAAGCTATAAGTAAGTCTAATTTAAATGGCACTTTTAATGCACATTAGGCAAAGAGTACTTTGTCATTAGGGGCTTCCCTGAATGTCCTGGATGTAAAAGCAGCTGATGGTCGCCAGGGAATATTACCGATAAGTGAAACGGATTATCCTTTGGACGAGAGAACTTCTCCATAACAGCGAGGGAATTAATGGGGGTTGGAAACCCACCATTGACATCATTACCAGGCTTTGCCTGTCACTGCCTGCAGGGCCCAATGGGATTCTCCAGGAAAGTCATACAGTGGCCAATAGAAAGTGGGTTAAGACAGTCGATGATTGGCAGCACAGGATAATCCCCCAGTCACTGAGGTTTAAGGGCATTCCTGGTTTGATCCCTGACTCCTCTAGTACACTGGGATCACAAATGCTATTTGCTGGGATCCCTGAGATTTCCCGTGTGTGAAAATCCATCTCTGTTGGTGGATGGAGAATCAGTCATGCTTGTAATGCCTTAGTAGTCGTGGCTTCCGTGCCTCCCCAGCTGAATCCTTCCAAGGACAAGTTACCCCACCCCAATCACACTACCTCACTTTTGCCATTACTAAAAGGTCTCTCCATCAAAGAAGAGCAATGGAAGAAAGTAATCACCCGATTCTCTCCATTCAGCAGGTAGTTGGTCTCTCCCTTTGAATGATCAAATTTAATGTATATGATCATAAAAGAGCCAATCAACAGCTAACTGCTGACTGTCAGACTCAACTCCGAACGATCCTCGTGTGTGCCACGCCCCCCCATTACCTCATGTCGGCTCCTGATTATTCCCACCTGTTTCTAGTTAATTCCAACCTGTCTTGTGTACTTAGTCTGCGTCCGAGTCCAGTCCCATCAGATCTGCCATTGACGTTTGTAGTGTAGTATTAGTCTGTCTGTGAATGTCTGCCCTGTTTACCCCTATTAAATCCCATTGCCTGTCTGACCGGCTCCGCTCGCCTTTCTGCCTGTCCGCCGACCATGCTGCATGACACTGACTCTCCACCAGGATAATTATACTCTTTTTCCTGTGGCTTACAGTATGTATAGATGTGACTGGAGTGCACCAGAGCCACACAGAAAGAAACCACCTGTTTAACAAAGAGGTAAGCGGATAAAGTGAACCCCCCCCCCCCCCCCCCCCCCCCCCCCCCCCAACCCCCCAGCAAGAAAACCCCGCAGAAAATAAACAAGGGAAATTTTGGCCCGCCCAGCCCCCCGGGCAAAAAC
>JAABNY020000119.1:23311612-23344005 GCA_015164015.2 Brevimyrus niger
CCCTCCGCTACAGTAAAGACCTTGCTGGCTGTACCTGCAAGCTGAGGCCAGACTTTAAGCTTAACGTTCCATGGCAAAGAAGCGCCGCATCTTAACACCACACGGACGGGCCCGTACCCACCCCCCATCCGTCCCACAACTCCCAGGCATGAACATCGTCAAGTAATTAATGTAGGTAATATTCGGCTCAGCGAGCCTTCAGGGACAAAGCTGGGTAAACAAGCAGATTGTGATGTGCAGGGCAGTGCACCATAAACATTTTAAAATGCCCAGACAAGGACGTCTGTTAATATGCAAGCAGATATTATAATAAGGCTATTTTGTCTAGTTTTAAATTTTTAATTTAGATTCTTTCCAAACCTCTGGATACCACTTCCATTCCTTCTCTAAGCCTCTGAAAACTATTTCCTCTTCTTTTCTAAGCTTCCTGATACCAGTTCTCCCACCTCTCTAAACTTACTGATATGACTTCCTCTCCAAACATCTGGATAACACTTCCTCTTCTCTCTTAGCCTCAGTACCACTCTTGCTACCTGCAAGACTCTTGTTTATTTACCGTATTACATACATTGCTGCACAACCACATTTTGTTTCCTCTAAAGTGACTTACATAGAACGATCCTATATACCTCTGCGGCATTTCAAAGTAAATGTGTGGAGACCTGCATTTACAAACCATTTGATTCCTGGATTAGATGTTCGACCTGTCACAAAATTCCTCATTGAAAAATAATAAAATAAGGACTATATCTTACTTTGGATTCAACATATCAGTGATTAAAAATATGGCATTTTCAATTAATATGCAACCATATAGCATATGCACAAATTTGAATTGCATTGCATGCTCATGTTGTGTTATCAAAATATAAACAATTTACTGTGATTGGACAAATATTTTTTGTATGTTGTTTGTTCATGAAGTTTTATGTTTTAACAGGCACTGAAACGGTAAGTAAAGTCGCAAGTGACCTTTCCAGGTGAATCCATTTTTTTCCCAGAACATTCCGCCTGTCTGAGTCTGCTCTCACAATTGTCTGTATGGGTGCCGTACTTTTGGAAGCTTTATATAAGCAGAACGGTTGGAAACCACAATTATTTATCTTTTGGAAACCAAAATTATTATTCTTACTGTTTCCTGAATCTTTACATTTCTGGGTTATGAATGACACCGCCCCCTTCCTAACCTAGTGGAGAGCTCAGGTTTGTCTCCTGCTGGTACCATCTAGCATTGCAGTTCAGGTAGGGGATTGAAGAGATTATACAGTTGTATCCTCAGGGTACAAACTTCAATGCACACCCAGGTCTATAAATGGAGTGTGAGTTATGTAACTTGCTAAACAGCCTAAAAGAATACAAATTCTTTCAACACCAAATTACTGAAAAAAAAAGTATGAAACTCACATAACACATTGTGTCTTTCTGCCATCTTGCGAAACTTGTACAGTGCATGCTAGGAGGGAGAAGCCACAGATGACTTCAGTGGCGGCCTCCAGAGGGCTCAATCCTACAGATCTTTCCCAGGAGCACTAGTCCAGGGGGTGTGGCTTATCTGCAGGAGCCAATGACAACAGCCTGGAGCCAAGGTACCATCCATAGTGTAGTCTGCTGACTGATAGCTTATTGACATGCTGTCCACAAGGTGGGCATGCCAAAATGCATTCCTCTGGATTAATGCCATCAAAAAGTCCCAGTAAATCCCAGAAGGCTGACTCATGAGCACAGATAAAAGGATGATGATTGTGAGGTCTTTCCAAATGACCTTTCTCACAGTTTGTCAAAGATCTTTCACACTTGTGTATGTGGCATGTTTTATGGTAACAGGGGAAGATGCTAGCCATGTTTTTAACACAATACTCAGTGCATCTTTTAGTCACACACCTCAAAATAACGAATAGGCAAGGAAACCTTTACTTTAAACAACAGGAAATGAGAAATAACATGGGTGAAATGTATCTATATTTTTTCCGGGAAATGAACAATAAGCACCAAAAAGTTCTATGTGGGTGGATGGCACACGGAACCAGGTGACACGGGGGTGGCCATGGGGAGTTTTATTCTGGGTATCGAGCTGTAAGGAACCACCCACTGGCCCGATGATCGAATCCAATTGGGCAGCTGAAGGCTCTGAATGTGTGTAGGTCCTTCTAAGCGAAACAAAGCAGCTAAGTTAATTACCCTTTTAAACAAAACCAACTTTTTGATTCCAGTTTAATTTAAGAATTTATTTAATATCCTTTAGCGATGATGTCCAGATAATTTTGGTTGTTGTGATTATTCCTAGGTTTTTTAAAAAAAATTAAATTCTTTTGACGTTCCATATCGCTGTCACATTGGACTCATTTTGTTATAAAAGTGATATTCCTGGTCACAATATGTACCCAGTTTGGTCTCATTCAAGGAGTGCAGGGTGGCTACAAACCAGCACAGTGTCAATTTGGTTGGACAGTTCTGCCTGCGGGTCACTTCTTGTTCAGTGGAGGATGAAGTGAATCAGTGTCATCAGGTCGGCGTGACGGTCAGAGCTCAGTCTCATGAAGCTGCTTTGACAGTTTCCCCATGGGGTGAAAAGCAGGGCAGATCCAATGCAGCTCAGGGTCACAGGGTCCTGTGGGGCCAGCAGCCTTACATGGACCATGGAAGATGGATGGGAACCATGAGACGGCACTGCGGAGAGACGGCAAACAGAAACAAACTCACAAAGGAAATGGAAGGGGTGCAAGGCAGGATCCAGGATCAGTCTGTTTACAAGCATGTATCCCCTGTATTAGAATACATGCTTTTTCTTTATTATCGGTTATATTTTGGTAATTTCCGCTTAGAGGGAATCATTTATGCAATGCGGTTGGACAAAAATGAATTTGGAAGAAAAATGGGATTCTAGGGGTTAATGAAAAAAGGAAGCCGCTGTTCAAATTCGTACCATGTGCCCAGTCACCTGACTTCCCAAGAGGACCAGAAACCCCTGCTGTGTTAAATATTAGAATAAAAAAACAACAACAACAAAAAATCTGTAAATGGGTGCAAAAGCACAGCACAACGCGGTTCCAGAAGTCTCAAGGGCCGGAGACAGGAAGCAGCCAGAACGAGATGTTAATGAGAACCAGTGAGGTGTGATTGAAAGGAGAACGCCAAACATCACACCAGCGACTTAGCGTTCCTGTTCTGGATTACATACACCGTGACACTGGCCCTCCTGTTCCTTACATGTTTCATGCCTTTGCTTTAGTAAACAAAACGAGACAACTTCCATGTGGAGTTCTAGTGAAGCCCAAATGGACTGTAGAATCCATACGGCCGCCTCACAGCTTTTTTACATGAAGATTGGTCGTGTAAAACAACACAAACAGGTCAAGGGAGGAGTGGCCTGAGGTACCACTATGGTAATGACATTTTAACCAAATGTAAGGAAGTTCAATAGATGAGGTTTTATATGCAAAGAAAAGTGCACAGTGATACTGTCACATCATGCCAGCTATGTCCACCTGACCCTCCTGTCTCATAACCACCCATGTCTGTTCCTTATATGTCTTACCTCTCATTCCTACCCTCATATTAATCACTCCAGGTGCCTCGCATTAGCTCACTCGTTTGTTTCCTATATATGTGCTTCCCAGTACCATGTTCTCTAGTCCAGACATTAACGTTGCTCCTCCGGTCAGCCTGTGTCCTTCCTTACAGTATCCCTCTCCTTTTGATCCCTGGTGGTCCACTTTAATTCTAGTCTATGTTTGTTTAGTTTTAAGTCAATAAGACTCCTTTTGTTTAATCAAAACGCCTGTCCTCAAATTCTCCATCCCAAAAGCCATGACAGATACACACACATTTCAGACTGACATTGCCTGACACAAAATCAAAAAAATACTCATGCCTACGAGTGATTTAATCCCTTTGCATACTGTCATGTCGAAACTGTTCAGCCTGACCGTACACCTTAGTAAGTATTACTGGGCACAGACGACAATAAGAAATTGTATGTAAAGTATATAAAGTACTGAAAAAATAAATTAATTTGTTCCACCTCACAGGATATAGTAAAAGAGCTATAAAGATCTCGTGTTAGGGAGGGGCTTTTCTCATTGGGGCCCTACTTTTGTTTGTTTGCCTCCAAGGCCAGTTTACCTTTTTCAGGGGCCCTAGGGGCCCTTGGGAGACACCCCCACACCAAGAAAATTGATGCTCATTTCACGTCCTCTACAATGCAGGTAATTTGGGGGCCGGAGGCGACAGCCTATTCTGCCTGTAGCGAGAGCCGACCCTGCAATCGCCCCTGTGAGATGTTTAAATGAACGCCAGCAGATCTACAGGAGGGCAGGGGGGTAAAAGTGGACAGACGTGCAAGGATGAAGAGATATAGACATGGATCATAGCTCCTTGATACATTTCCGCCTACTGCTGTTGCTCACTGAGGACTGAGTATTTTTTCACAGTTTAAACTTTATTCACTTACCACAATACATCACTCCCAGCGACCCTAACCAAATGTTTCCTTCTGGTCACACCCAAATACCCCCTTCATTTTTCTCTCTTCTTGCTGATAGCAATACTTAATGGTGCCCAGAGCAGTGAGGAGAAAACCAGGCGAGACTGACGACTACAATGATCCACTACGCAAACGGTCAGTTGGATTTTATAATGGGCGGCATTGAGCTCATTTCTGAGGATCCATTCAAAAAGATGCATACCACACAATTGGGCTCTGAGACATCGCTTATTATTGTAACGCCTTGATTGTGTTCATAATCTCATCATTCTGATGGTTGTTATTACACATAAAAAGGGCTTTTCTCCCAATATATCAAGGAAGCGGCTGTTGGGCATATCAGGGACTGTCAAACACTTCAATGGCAGAAATTGATCCAAATAACTTACTCACTTCGCTCCCATGCGGCACACTGTGGGATGAATGGAGCTAGGGGCCGGTGCGAGGCAGCCAAACGGGCTCATTCCTGACACGCTGAAGCTGTCTGACGCTAGGAGACGTGAAGTGGAAGGCTTTTGGCGGGGTACTGATAAGGTAAACATAGCTGGTGTTCATATTAAATGTTGATGCTGTATGGCTGTGTGTTGTTACTGAAAATTTTTAGGTTTAGTTACCTTGGCAGGAACCTACAGGGACCCAAAACTGTCCAACATCTGTTTCTGGTTCCACAAGCTATATCAAGAGGTGCTATTGTACCATGGGAAACCTTCTGCTGTTTCTGCCTGGAGCAGCTTACTTCATGTAAAATCCCATGATGCTCCTTTATAGGGTACAACAGCAATGACATCTCAGGATTCAAAGCACGTTTGTGGGTTAAGAGACCTCAAGGCTACAGCCTTCCATACTATTCAGATAAACAAATTCTTGCCAACCTGGTCCTTGGGAACTCCCAGACGATACATGTTCTCGCTCCCTCACAGCTCCCTGCCAGACAGTCCACATTTTTGCTCCCTCGCAGCTCCTGGTAGCAAACACATAGACCGTTTGTGTGTCCCTGAGGACCTGGTTGGTGTTGGGAGACACTGGTGTAGACAATGCAGATCCAGAAACATGCTCTCGGAGGAGGCCAGCAAGAAACTCTCTGTTCCGCTGCATGTTTTATACAGTGATGAGAGGGTCACACAGGGACGGGCTGCAACCAGGGCCGGATCGCCACTGCTGCAAACACGTAAACTAAAGGCTGAAGACCTTTGAGTGAAAGAAACATGATGCAGATCCGAGGACTGAGAGAACAGCGCTGGCTTGAACAGACACGTTTAAGCATCCAACACGCCGATGAGCTTTTAAGCAGCAGGACCCACAGCTGACCTGTGTGACTTAACATTACAGGAAGACAAAAGAACCAGAAGTTCTCTTATTAATACATTCCATCTTTTCATCAGATGAAACTAGGAGGCAATTTAAACATTTTTAGGCTGAAATAATGAATGGAAAACAGATTTCTGTATTTATAATTGAGGGCAAGATGTCTGAAATTCGTTAAGTATTCATCAGATGTCAGATTCAGCTGCCTTAACAAAATTATATCAGCTATTTTTTTTTGGCACACAGTTCATACATTATTGATGCATAAAAATCCCCGTTTTTCAATTGCTAGGAAAAGCAGAAGAAACAGATCAACGCGAGAAGGAGTTGTCGTTTGTCGGATCCACTCGGATCGGAACAGATGTCATCTTCAAAAATCAGGACGTCATACTGTAATCCGTAATTTCCTCATGCCTGCCAGGGATGATCTATGCCCTCTACTTGCACCACAATTCCTGTGTGCTCTCACTAGTCATTTTTTATATGGCTGCATGAAATTACAAACCATAAATAACCCGGGAATGGTGGCATTCTTACAAAGCATTATGTTTTATTGCAAACTGCAAGATACATTTTGGGGACTGCGTAGCGAAGTATAGGCCATCTGTTTTCAAATTTAATAACTTTGGTCTCTTGACGGGTCAAAAGTCAAGGCCTTTGCTTGATCATATGTGACTATCCACAGGGACCAGCCCTGAGTGGGGGAAATGAACACATTCAATTGTGATGTGGGGTCACTATAGGGGAGTGAAATTGGCTGGTTTTGTTAAACACAGGCAGCCCTCAGGTTATGAAGTTAAATTTATACTCTAGGTATGTCAGATAAACAATAATACAATACATAATAATGAAATTATACAGTAATAATAAAATTATCTATGTAAGGCACTGTAATGTACCTCAAGGCAACAAACCGCTGAAACCACGTCACAATAAGTTGATAAGCATAACTTGAATTTTTAATATAACAGGCTTTATGGCAGTCCATCCATAAGTATGGGTTGTCTGTAAGTTGGATGTTTTTAACCTGGAAACAGCCTGTATATGAAAATGATACTCAGAAAAAGCAGTAGTACATGCAGCCTGTGCCTCTTGCAACTAATTAAGGAATCAAGAATTATGATAAATACAAATTTGACAGGCTCCCGAACAGGCTGACAACGGCAGATGAGAAGAAAACCACAAGTCTCTGGTTGTTCCTTCAGACCGGGGAAGGGCAATTGATTTGTACTCATCCACATCTCCATTATTAAAGAGTAAATGAGTTTCTCAGCCAAGTGACTGGGTCTGAGACTCTACCTCTCAGTCGCCTCAGGTAAGGGAGACAGCTGGCATAATAATGAGATAAAACCTGGACTACAGACTATTACCGATCTCAGAGGCCATTCTAAGTGTGCTAAAAAAAAAAAAAAAAGAAGTACTTAGTCATCAATCACATTCCTTTCGAAAAGACACTAGGAACCTGAAAATTAGATGGGATGGGATTAGGGGATTGCGAGAGTCCAAACCAGGGACAGATACTTTGTCATGAAAGTTCACCCATGACATTTTGTTTTGGAGGACAAGACGTCCATCACACGCCGGTAGCAGAAACCTTCTCAGATGGGGGGTGGAGCACGGTGACGAGGAGCGAACTTCGGGAAAGGAGGCGGCCGCGGCGAAATCTGACTGTGGGAGCAGGAATGCCATCGAGCGGAGCACCTTAGTGCACCAAGGAATTACGGGGGTTAGTGACAAAATAAAAGCAGAAAACCGGAGCTGTTTGCCAAAACTATTCAGCGCCACCCAGCAGTGCGGATAAGGAGATGTTGACACTGGTACATTCCTACTAAATTCCTCCCCATGGTAACAGGCTTGGCTCACCACCATGGGAGAGGGCTGAAGAAGGCACTGCAGTCACAGATGTGGGTTCGTGTGGCACTTGGTAATGACTGGAGCCAGCAGAGTATAAATCACCAGGAGGCAGCCATTGTGGTTTTACGCGCGGGTGTTAAAGCTGTAATCTCACAAGAGAACAGATTTTAAAGTGGACGTAAGGTTTGGAGCTCCATCATACCTAAGCTCCCTGACACATGGTTCATGCTACTATAATTTGCATCGTACTGCCTGAAGGATTAACTAACGGCGCACTCGTCACGCAAAAATGTTTTGGCTATCCGAAAAATAAAGGTGCACATGGCTTTGAAAAAACATAAATGTGGACGCGTGAACGTCAGCGATTCAGTGCTTTCTGGGTAATTATCCATGTACAGCTGTGTGGGGAAGGGTGCAGACGGTGCAGCATGAATCCAGTGGATCACATGCTTGGGCTCTCCACCGTGACAAACAGAGGGCATACAAAACGAGCCCACTGAGTAAGGAGACATGGCCAGGTAGGAGGGCAGCTTGGGAGATTAATAATTCAGGAATGACCAGACATAACGGAGAGAGAGAAATAGCAGGTTTCTTTATACAAGAGTGCGACTTCAGAGAGGTGGCATCAGAATGGATGCATTTTTAAGGCCAATGAAATACGTCAGCTTTAAGGATTGTAATGGAAAATTTACCTTCGCTAAGAAATCCAAGATACCAGTATTAGTCTCTGGATGGATGGATAGATGCATCCATGAATTGGTTGGTCTGAAACAAGCCTCCATAGTTAATTTTTGTGCAGATATACCAGACCGTCAATGAATGATCATAAATCATAACCAGTTCTTAATTTGGAATAAGGCCATTAATTAGCCCACATTTAAAATGTGAGACCTAATTTAATAACTCTTCTCATATTTATAGATCATCCTCAGGACCCATTCGCACCATGTCGTTTTTTCACCTTGACACGTAATGGCCCACAATGGGGGAGGTGGAAGCCCCAGAACAGGAGGTTGGAGCAGATCCTCTCCTGTGAGGAGAAAGACACCCTGACCAGCCACTCCTACAAACATAACCTTCCTGCAGATCCAGCCACTAAAACTGTCCTTCAACTATGTTGTTTAAACTGGGCTATGTCATCGTAATTACTACCACTTTATCATGGTAAAAGCAAATATTTTATCCAATAGATGTGTTAGATTAAACTGGACACGCTGGCCAGTGTCTGAAATTAAGGAGAGGTTTGTTTCGCTGGCTAACCCAGTTTCTATGTGTCTAATGACACAGGGGTGTTCTTCACCTGTGAGCATGGCCAGCGGCATCTGCAACTGCAATTCGGGTTGCGACAAAACAAACAATACATTTCTAGCATCTTATGTTGCGCTGGCTGTAGATGCTGCGCTGCCCCGGTTTTCCATCCTCTCTCAGGCTATGGTCACACTCCACATGTTTCAGCTCAATTTCTGAGGTCTTTGACCCGCTGAAGTCTGGAACGGGAACCCAAAACACAGGATTAGTGGCGGAAGCAAAGTGTGCAAGGACCTCTGGGTACCGAGCTCAGATCGCGAGAAATTCCTGTTGGGACCGTAAGTGAGTTAAGTGACATGCTGGGCATAAAGTTCCTTGTGAGAACAATTTCTCGTTTATATTAAAACTGGCCACTTCAGCCTGAGGAGATGGTTACAGCCCTTGGGGGGGGGGGGGAGACACCCATTTTACTTTAGCACTCTGTCTGGGATTCAAACTATGAACCTTCGGGCGTCACTCTCAGCAGTGAGGCCACACCTCCGCCAGCTGCCACCTGTCTGTCTCATCCCCCAACTCAAGTGATGCCCTTTCCCTCATTACCCTCCCCCCTGTGGCAGGGAAGTGCGTGAGCTCTACCTGATTGCTGAGATAAACAGACCCGGCCGCGGACGGGAATGCCCGGGATGTGTGAGCCTTCCGGAGCCCCGGAGTGACTGACGGAGCTCACCCCGGGTGTCTTGCCAGCTCCTTGTCGCCTCTGCAACAGCGTCCACGCTGGGAAGGATGTCAGTCTCATCCTGTGCTCTGAATGGGCCACGTGGAAATGGCTTTCTCCCAGGCAGCCTCCATAGAAACAGTCATTCTCTGGAATGGAGGTCAGCCCCTGCATCCATATTGAAAAATAAGGAACCAGTTAAATGGCATGCCGCATGAGGGCTGAGATGCCGTCCAGCAGAGATATGAAGTACCTTGGCGGGAGTGTATTACAGAAAAAAAGCAGCACACATTATTAATTGGATGGTCTAACTGCATTGAGGCAGCCCCTAGCACCTTAGGGACCCCTGAATTCACCATCTCCACCATCAAATGACACGCTAGGTCTCAGCGGGGTGGGGTGGTGGGGGCAGGGTTGGGGGACACAGTGATCTTCTTCAAACACATTTGTGACCTCATGATTAGGGCCTTTACATGATGCCCCTAAAGAAAGTAAATGTCACGTGGGGCTGTAGGCACGATGGGAAGGGAAGCACGGAAGTCCAGGAATACAGGCAAAACTCCGAATTTATTGGAGGGGTTATACAAATGGGAGCATGAAGGATCATCAGCAACCCCAAGACTTCAATGACAAGACTAGCGAAACATACTTGAACACAGACTTAAATGCACAGGACAAATGAAACAACGAGAAACAGCTGGTAAATACAGGGATTCCACATGAGGTAGGTGAGGGGGCGTGGCACATGGGAAGAGCAGCACGACTGGTGTGTGGCAGTAAACGGATACTCACCAATAAAACAGGGCAAAGTAGCTGTTTACATTTGGTCTGCCTGAAAAATACATATGTGTTTATGCTTATGCAGTTCCTGCGATGTCAGCTTTGTTTATGGACACGGAGCGGAAATTCCATTAGAGCTTAGTGCTCCAAATCTAGGGTTTAATTTCTTCTTGTGATAAAAGTCGTGGCTTGAAAAGACACAGCATGCCCTAATCCGCAGAGCTGGCGTCACACACAAGGGTAGGTGTGTGATATAGTGCGGCTCTATTAATACAGGGATTACAGCGTCTCGGATAAAAGGACCCAAATCCTCCCTTTCCAAAGGCACAACTATTGTCAGTCCAGCTTAAAGAATAAATATATACAGTATGCAGGATTAATGGCCACTGGGTATTCTGCAAGGTGTCTCCCAATAGATCTTAAGGACCTGCCTTTGGGGCAATTACCATCTAAATCCAAGTTGGGGCACTTACGTTGTGAGGATACCTACAACTTTTAATAGAGATATCCAGTTTGATTGAAAATGAGATGCAATGTGTTACCAAAATAAATCAACAGCAGTAGATGGGGCAGTATGATATAAGAATATGGTGGTCTTAGGAGAAAGTGACTGCATTTGGTTTGATGGAGACGACCACTGGCCACAATACAAACATCCAGCCCATGGCTGATGCATTTGCAGTCAAGCTTGTTCCATTGGCTCCTAGTATAGATTGCCAACAACGTTAAAGGATACAAATTCATTTTAAGAACATCAGTACTATGAAATATAATATCACGTGTTCACAGATTGGTGGGTGTTCTTCACAGTGACAGTGGAAAATACAGGAATGATCAATTAATGTGACACATTTTACAGGGAGAAAGAGTGGAATGGGTCCTCAGATAAACCCATAGCTAGAAATAAATGGGGGGGGGGGGGGGTACTAGGTGATCTCCCTTAGTAAGCTGGCGGGGTTCAAACTAATTTCGGGGTGGTTCAAACCCATAATTTTACTATGTGGTTGGGTTCTTGATAGCTAAATCTTTGTGAAAATTAATTTAATTTCAGCACTTTCCTTACTGGGGCTATACAGCTACATGTGTAAAAATTACAAAACCATGTTCACAAAAGTAAACAGGTAAATAAAGAGATGGCTTTTAAGCATTATGTACAATGAACCACTGAGGTGTATGTGTTGCCATTCATAGGGTATAAGTTATAAAATAAGCAGACAGACCTGATACAGGCCTACAAGGACATGAAACTGCAGATTTAAATAAATAACATATTTGTTCTTTTCCAGTCTAAATACCTGTAATTGATCGACTGATGACCGGCATGCCTGAAAAATGAGAAAGTTACATAAATTGCAAAGCGATTGCCATAATCCTTTAAGAAGAATCCTATTTCCCTGATAAGCCTTCCCTGTGTTCCGGATGGCTCTGTTCACCATCTTGGAGCAATAGAACCCTGTCATGCCATCAGACTGAGTGCAGGAGAGGAGCAGGCTTTATCAGCAGAATTTAGATCAGGGTAATGGGGCCCAGGAAGGAGCCATAGATGTGTGTGAGCATGTCATGCCTGAATGGCTCCGAGAAGCAGAACGTTGACCATGATGCTCTGAGTAACATTTCATCTTTGAACCGATATGTCTGTATGCCTGGCTGCAGCCCTATTAAATGCTTAGCATTCTGAAACAGAGAAAGAAATAGAGAGGGGGGGAGAAAAGAAAGGGAAAGATAGAAAAGAACATAAACTGAAAACAAACAAAAACATGAGGTAGTGCCCCCCCCCCCCCTCCGTTTCCTGGGCTACCGGCTGAAAGCAAACACCCACAGACCTGACTGAGACCATCTACTCACTAACTGCTTGGTTTAGGGTTCAGGTATATGTAGAACACATAGACCTCATCATAAATACTACACTTCCATCAACAGTGGTGGTAATGAGGATATAATATGGCATAGATGATGGGGTCCCCCCCCCCCCCAAAGTCTTCGGCATGTGAAATGATGCAGGTCCTCATCCAGCTGCTTCCCACCCGCTCACCGGGAAACTTTAAAATCAACCCACCCGCCCACCCCATTGCACTTATTAACTCGTTAACTTATAATATGTCAGCTCCCACAAAGGCACATATATAACGGCTGTAAAAATGTACATTCCTGTGAAATCATTATAACAGAGATTAGGCTGCCACTCACACTGATTTACTTACTCTAATAGCAGTTTTGCCCAATTATACATCAGCACTGACTATATTATATCTCTGACTACCTGATTAAAGGGCTTTCTATTGCTGTCAACAGGTGAGATCTACATAAACATGTGTAAGTTAAAATAATAATTTTGTATATATAATTCTCTAATAACTCCCAGAAAGTGTCTTTCACTTAGGAGAAGCTTCCGAAATATACTCACTTACAGCGAAGTGCACTTTTCGCAGGTCTCCAATTGCAGGCTCGCCTGCTGTGATTAGGCATGTTCAGGGGATTGGCAGTGGATCCAGCGGATCCCATCCTTGCCTGAAGGCCTAACAGCCCAGAGATGCTTAATTAAATCTTTAGCATAGCATTCTGTAAAGCCCTGTGCTTTTTGTACATTCTCACAGAGCGTTTCCATAGAAACCCCAGCCCGTGTCATTTTTTTTTTTTCTGCTTTGCCTCCACTTAGAGGATCGGAAGAGTAAAAAGCTAGAAGAAGAACACACATTCAAAGTAAACGGAATTAAACGGGGTGGGATTTATTCGATTCGCGTTCAAAAGACGCCGAGGTAAAGCAGTTCACTGCCGCACTGCATTTCCCGCAGTGGCGAACTCCTACATTTTGAGATATACAGGACATCACCTTTTAGCCACTGCAAAGTTCAGATTCCGAAAGGAACTGCAGCACAGGGAAGTGATTAAAAAAAAAAATTCCAATATCCCATGGAAGGAGCACGGTGTCAAATTTTAATGAAGCCAGCTGAGCCATTTGCATCTGGGCTGCAAGCTGACTCCGTCAGCTAGGCCTGTGAGATGCACACGGAAGCAGTGAGGCTGCCATGGACACCGATGGGGTCTGACGGAACATCTGACTCCTTCCACCGTCTTTAAAGCATTAGTGCCCTGAACAGGATGGTCTGCTGGATGGTGATTGACCATAGGCAGGCCGATCGGATTCCATCGACAGGTATTTTCTTCCCAGAATGCAGGCCTTGGTATGTTTGTTACCCAGGAGGCTGTCTCTCTCACAGCAGAAGCGATTCGAAATATGGACAGAAGAAAGGGAACTATGCTGGATGCAGAACACCACCATGAGCATTTGGGAAAGACAGGAAATGCGAGGGGGGGGGCTTTATAATCCACTCATACCACGTCCTGGTGCAGGGTAGTGGGGGGGCTGGCGGGCGTCCCAGCAAGCTTAGCACACAAGGCAGGGGTACGCTCCCGACAGGATGCCAGGCCATCGCGGATATGGAAAAAAGAAAATGTTTTCTAGAAGATGTTAAGAATTTCACCGGAAAGAAATCTCTGTTTGAAGAAGAACATTTTGTCATGCATGTTTGGGGAAAATTGTAAAATGACGTATATCAAAGAGCAAAGTCTTATAAGTCAAAATGAGTAAAGACTACAAAGGGGGTTAATATGCTTGTGCACAGAAATTCATTCTGCACTTGACTTATAAATAATACTCACAAACTGAGGTTTTCACAGATGTTCTGCCGTCAATATGTATCTGCTCCTCATTTGTGAAACACTGGCTTCTATTTACCATTGTTTTTGGGAAATCTCTTCTGCTGCTGACTGACAAAGACAAAACCATGAATTCTCTACAAATAAAAAGGAGTAGATCACAAGATGGCCACCATTACTGGACCCCAGATTTCCCTGCTAATATGAATCATAGAATCATTGTAGACCAAATAGGTGACCCGTAAAGTGGAGGATCATACTGACTAATGAAAAGAATAAACAAACATTAGCAGTGGGCAGACAGCATTCAGAGGCTCATGGGAGTTTTACTTTTTTCTTAGGGCATAACGAAAAATGATTGGTTTGGTGAGATAACCAATTAGTTTGTATAAGAGGTGGATCTAAGCCAGTAGAGGATGCAGGACCAAGACAGCTAACTGCTTGGTCTCACCTCCTCTAGCTGTTTGGACCCACCTCCTCTACAATATGATTGGTTATCTCTTTGAACCAATCATTTTTCTTTCTGCCTTCAGATCACATTTGTGTAAATGAACTCTCATAAGCCATCCAGAGGCAGGCCATGACTGTGAGAGGTATGATTAGCAAGAATGTGGAAATACTATGATATGGGTTCCCCACTTTTTGATGTCCATGGATCGGCTAACACCATACAACAATTTCATGGACTTCACTGGATTCTCCAGAAACTACAATGGTCACAAGCAGATCAGTTGGCAATTTCAGATGCAAACATGACAGGCGAAAATGAAGGTTGTACATTGAAAATATGTAATTTATTTTTGGTAATTAAGCAGCGCACCTTGTCCGGGTGGAATACTGGCCACAGACTAGGTGTCGGGAACCCATAAACTATGAAATGGGACGCAGCCCTATTCCGAGTCGATGGAAACAGACCCCGCTTGCCTGTGACAGAGGAAAACGTTTTCTCATTTATTTTTCTTTTCAGCAAGCTTGGTTAGGTGTGTACTTGTTCCACTTGAAACACCAAATGTTAGACGTCAAATAAAAATTTCAGATACCAATCGTTGCCCCAGTGTGAGAGTGACTGTCATTCTGTGCTGTTTTATGAAGGGGGAGGGGGACCCGTCAGAAGGTGGTTTGTGTGACAGTCAGCCCCCCCCCCCCCCAGCCTTGCTTTCATGCTCCTTGTTTACAAGAATTGCTACAGTGGCTTTGTCACACCTGTCACCTCTCGAGGAGTTGGTCTCGCTGTCCTGCTCCTCTCCTCTTCTACCTTTTTTTCTGGTTCAAGCTTGTGATACATGTCGGTGAAGAGCAGGAGATAACAACATGGATGTGGACCAGTGAACAGATCATCGCCCAACATGAAAACATCTTTAAACGCCCAAACGCTCCAGCTAGTTTATTGTAAAGGCAGAGTTTCCACCCTGTAGTAGATCTCCACCAGTTTTGGGTCCTTTTCAGCCACGTGTGAATGAATCTCGCTCCTTGTGGTTCCTCTGAAGGAAAGCATCTGCATGCTGTCCCAACGTGATTCATCTCCTCCATTCAAAACAGCATCGCCGCGACACAGCGTTTCGCCTGTCAGTGTGCCAGCTGCACTCTGCTGAGCCATCGTCCCGATTAAACGCCTCCCAGGGGGGCGTGAAATTTAAAAAGTCCAATGCACCAGAACCCCAGGTGCAGTCTCACTGAGGTCACCTGCAGGAGAAAAATCTCAGCCTGTCATCCTGTTCAGGATCTCCAGGACTGCTTTTTATTTACAAGATTAAAATGAGCTTATATTTAAAGCAAATGTTGACAGGAAACCAAATCTTTCAATTAGCAAATATTGATCGTTTGGGATAGTAAAGGTGTGATAGAGCCTTTCCATCTTCTGCCCAAGATTTACTTGGGAGACCCCATTACCTAGGAAACTGAGGGTCGTGTTATTAACAATACAGAACAGGTGATTCAAACGCCACAGGCATTCGCCTGTTCTGCCTGGAGTTAGAGCCCCTGGCTAGCTGGCTGGTTTGGTTTTCCCGGTGGCATCCGGCAGCCCCTCCCAGTTCTTGGCCCGCTTTCCCGGCCCTCAGGCAGACAGGCTTTCCTGCTGGCAGTGGAGCTGTGTTCATTGCTAACAAGTGCACCAAGCTGGGATAATAACTATTACTATATCCAATAAACAATTCCAAAGTCACACTTGGCTCCTGGGAGTTTCACTTACACAAAAACCTTTGATGAACAGAATGAAAATGATTGATTCAAAAAGATAACCAGATTGTAGAGGAGGTGCATCCAAGCAAGTAGTGGAAACAGGCCCAACTATTCAGATGCCTTGTTCTGTTCCTCCTCTATTTGCTTGGACCCACCTCCTCTACAATATGATTGGTTATCTCTTTGAATCAATCATTTTTGTTCTGCCCTCAGAACAAGTAAAACTCCCACAAGCCTACACTTGCTATTTAGTTGAAGTTCTGTGCTGCTGAGTTAGCATTAAGTCCAAGGTCCATCAGAAAATTTTGATAAGGACTCAACCACTTACTATGTCTAACCTGGCTGCTCTGAGCTCTGAAAAGCTGATATTGTGGGCATGATGTTTCCTCGTTTGACCTCTGAGTTGGTTTTATTCAGCTACAGCAGGGAAGTGTAGCTAAAGGTACAGGACCTCATGGTGGGTGTAGAGGTCGTAGGCTAAGCAGCCTTCCGGGTCTGTCACACAAAGCTGATCTGGGTTCTGTGATGTGAGATGCAGCCCATAGATCCAGGCTGAGCTTTCATGTACCCCAACAAGTGGAATTCGGAGGATGGAGGCTCTAGAGAAATGTGTAGCATGGTGATCACGGTCATGGGTTCCTGTCCCAGTTCCTGCTCATAGGGAAGTCACTTGTTCTTCTCGTGCCTGTGCAGGTTCCTTCCCAAGGTGGAGCAGTGTCTCTGGGTTGCTTGCATATGCACTTATGCCCTAGGCCAGGGTGTCACGCAGAGCGCCTCCTGCAGCATGCTCTGTGCCTCCTGGGGTTTGTACCAATCAGGGCAATTACTATGACGCCGATTCCCAAAGCAGAGTGGAGATCAGTTTATACCAGTGCAGCCACTCTGGGCTGGCTAAAGACTTTGGTTATTTTATTTGCTTCTGTGTAAATTATCCTGCGAAAATGCTGTCGTGACCATTCAAAACCAATTAGGATTGCTCTTCATTAAAAATAGGCCCCCTGGATGTGCTTAATTAGTGATATGCCACAGGATATCCTCTGCTTTCTAATGCAAACCCTCTTCTCAAACAGGGCCGGTGCCATCCACTCATGGGAGTTATACTTACACAAGAAACTTCTGAGGGCAGAAGGGAAAATGGTTGGTTCAGAGAAATAGCCAATCAGATTGTAGAAGAGGTGGGTCCAAGCAAATAGAGGGTGTTGGGCCAACCAATCATTGGTCCTCTGGTTGCTTGGACAGACATACCTACTATACAACCTGACTCGTTATGTCTCCAAACCAATTCCTTCTGCCCTGACAACATTTTATATAAGTAAAACTGCTATGAGCCTGCCAACCTGCCCCCCTTCAAATTGTACAGTCTAGTCAGTTCTGCATAATTTTTCAGGCATCTTTGTAGTATAATAAACAGATTAACACACTTGGAAAGCTTTGAATGGATTTACATAACAATGGCTTCATTTTATATTCGTATGTACCTACTGCCCGTTGTTTTGGGAATGAGTCTGACACTTCATGATATGCATGAGGGATATGGCTATGGCATAACTATTAGCATAATTCCAGACAAAAATAATGTTTGAGATTCCCTCCTCTTCAGCAAATGCTGTATGGTGAGATTCTTGAAGCAGGGATTATTCTGGGAAATGTAAATGCTTATTTTTTATACCTGATAAGTACCTTTTGCCATATATTTGCTTTTATTCCATTAAGTGAAAAAAAAAACCCAAACTGATCACATGATGCTCTCAAGGTGACTCGTCTGTAGTAGAAATCCATGCGTCTTTGATATGTTCTTTTAAAACCTCCAGTCAGATTTATTAGCCGTGATTCACGGTCCGTCATTCAGAAACTGACCCTGGTTCAGCATGTGGCGCTGAGCCGCCCCTGCGCTGTCTTCCCTGCAAGTTATGGAAAGGGAAAAAAAACCTCCGTGACCCTTCCTGCGGCATATCGCTCCGGCGAGGCAGGGCCTCCGGCTTCACCGGGCGCCGAGTGGAAGCTGTCAGGGAGGCAGCTCAGGATACAGTGTGAGCGGCATTCCCCGCCGTCATGTGACTCCCGGAGTAGCCTTTCTGGAAGAAACAGATGTGAGATGATGTGAAGGGATCCTCAAATCCTCACGTTGCCCCGGTGGGTGCTGTCAGGAATGCAAGATACTGCTTTACACCAAAATGTCCTCAGTACATTTATGTCCTTTGCTACTGAGTTCATTAACGTCTTTGAATAGCGGATAACTACTGTCTTCTTCTCCAGTCACAGGTAGAACAAATTTATTGGCAGCGCTAGCATTCTGTGCTAATGCTAATCTCCCGATAAATGATTAGCAATTCGTGTAAAAGCGGAGGAGCGGCTTTGTACCGGAGCAGCCTGCCGGGTCTCAGGGTCTTAAATACTGCCACACGGGAGAGCCGGATTGCGACGGGTTTCCCGGGAACTTCACATGCACGTCGTGAGCGCGGGCTGAACAAATCTGCCAGCTGGGCCGAGCTCCACGGAAGGGCCTGTCTCCTGGCAGTGAGCAAACACAGAGTATCCTCTCAAAAGACTTCAAAGCCTTCATGCGTATTACATCCTGTCTTCAGTGGTGTTGAGCCGCGTGTTTTGTCGGAGGCCATTTTGGGGGGACTGGGTGGTAACGCCATGCATTTACTTCACCAATGATAAAAGATTCCAATTCTTTGTTTGACTGGAGTCCCACTGGACCTATCCCAGAGCCTGTCACCCCTCCGGATCACTGTGTCCCTTCCCAACCCTATATCTGCTTTAGCAGTATACATTCTCTCCTTCGTGTTACCCCACCCAACCCCCTCCCCATCAGGCATGTGAGAAAGATTTAATGCGGCTTTTGGGTTGGCGGCACGGGCTGCTGGACCGTTCTGGAGGCCAAAACCAACGGAGATGCTGTGCAGAGCCAATACACTGACAGTTAAACAAAAATGGATTTAAAAACCCTTGGTGGGTGGATTCACAGTATGTCAGGTTATCATTGGCTAGTTCAGCTCTGCGAGGGCCAATAAATTAGTCAGTAAATAAATTAATCAGCGCTATATGCTTAAATGTAATCAGCACAGGCCAAATAACACTGTAAAACCTAATGCACTTTATGGTGTCCAGCTAGCAGACAGCACAATCATTAGCCAAAATGGAGGCTTAATGTTATATGAGGTTTAACCGGCTCCCCGTTTCATCCCTGTAAATCATGCCTCATTACCAGGTGACAGCAAGTGCATTAGCAGCATGCCAACCCCGCGAGCCACCCCATGCGGCAGAAGGTAGGCACAGCCGAAGCACGATGACGTAGCGTGGCTCCCAGCTGCTAGCCGGCCCGGCTCTAAGCGCACAGCTGCCGCAGTCCTCCGCCCGTTAGTCAATGCCGGCGGGGAACAATGGGCGGCATTAAGCAGTCAGGCTGGGCAGCCGGATGGGTGACCCGCGCCCTTTGTCTGAAATCACCCAAACGTGGGGAAGAGCCCATCATATAAACTGGGCCAGTTAGGCAACTGCGGTGGTGGTGGTGGGGGGGGTGTCCGTGGCTCTATGAGGGCAGTGACACGCAACAAGGAGCTGGCGCCGGGGGACAAAGAGCACCAAGGCGCATAATTGCCCCCTTTTCATGGTGAGGCGGCATCGTGTTCGTCAGGATCCGCATTTAGTCTAATTGAGGGCTGTTATTAAACCCCAAACAAAGGTTACAGAAAGGCCGCCAGGAGCAGGAGAACGCAGACCTTTTAAGGTGATCTCTACCTGCCAGTTACCGTATTGCACCTTTCAGGACAAGTACTACTTTCCAGAATTAGCAACAGAGCTGTGGTTTAACACAGCTGATTACAGAAAAATAAGAGAGCGAAAGAGGCATTTAACTCCGACTAATCCAGGGACGGTGAACAACTGTCCTTGAGATCTCTGGGGTGGACAAGGCCTCCCCGGCTCTTAATTAATGTCATTATTTGGATAGGAACTACGTTTGAATCGATTTCTAATTAGAGCGAAACTGGAAAACCAGGAGAAACAAACCTCCTGGGGCCTGGAGGGTGCCCCCCCCCCTAGATTCAACTCATTTTACAGAGGAAAAGAAGGGGATGTATAACATCTACAGGGCTGGGGATAATCCAGTGGTTTGTGGGGTTGGTGGCGTTAAACTGGTTATTCTCACTGCTTTGGAGAACATGAGGTCCGTGCCACAGTTGCTTATGTGCTCAAATGTTTGATTTATTCTTCGTCCTGCTTTCCAAATTCATTTTCTCAAAGTGAAAAGATAGTAAGTACATCACGTCCGGGCCGCACTTTCGCTCCTGCCGGGACTCCATGTCGAGGTGACAGCTTGCTGTACACGCTTGTGGCCGTTCCTCCTTCCCTCACACACACACACACACACACACACACACACACACACACACACAAACAGATGGGCAGCATAATCCAAGAGGAAGGTGCATTGAATGCCAGCTACAGACTGAGATCCACATAATTCAGGCCTGAAATGAGCAGCTCGCAGAGTTTTCATCCCACCTGTTAAAAGTCAATTTTTTTTAATAGATCTGCTCAAACCAGAACAGAATTAGCAAAAGACCTTCTGATGAAAGCCTCCTGATGCATGCTGTCACATTTGGGTTATTGTATAATCATCATTATCATAATCATCGTCAACATCATCATCATCATCATCATATACAGTAATCATCATCATAAAAAGAAACGTTCAGATTTTCCCCTATTCTTATCAAAAGCATATATATTTTTTTTAATAATCTGTATCCATTTATAGATATAAAATAGGCATCCATCCATCCATCCATCTTATAACCTCTTATGAAGTACTGTACAGCATTGTGGGGATATACACATTTTAAATCCACATGAACATGGATTAAGAACTAACATCCACATAGGACGTGAATTCTTAGTATTAGTGATGGAGCCAGAAAATCTAAAAAGAAATTGATTGATTGATTGATTGGTTGATTGAGTGATTGATTGCAGCAGAAACGAATCACGCAGTGCAGAGAGTCACAGGACACATGCACAAGCCCCCCCCCCCCCGCCTCCCATTTATTCTCAGTTTCTATAGCGCAAAGTTTTTAGACCAAGTAATTGTGGGCTTCGCCTTAACTTTAATTATTAAAATATTCATAGAGATTGACATGACAAATAGCTGGGAGAAAATGGGCACTAGATTAAGTTCTACATCTGACATCAATTCTGCTTTGTAGATTATGAATAGTATTCATATACTTAATGAACTTTCATTAGTGAAAACCTTTTTGTTGTGGAAATACTGTGTTGATTCACAATAGCCTGGAAATGCTTTCAATTCCAATAAAGTGTCATCAGTTTTTTCTTATAATAAATCTTAATTAGTGACTTGGATAGTCAGGAATCTAAAACATATTTAATAGAAGCATCAGAGTCATCTGGACGAGTCCTTTGATCTCACAATCTGCTTGCTCACCAGACTATCGTGCATTTATATTAGTAAAAATCAGCCAGTCAGGAGATGCAGTGGTGTGTTCAGAGAAGGAGTGCGGTGTATTAATCAGCTTGCCTCGGTGATGCATGTGGAAATTAATGCCATCTTAGGCGTCTTCCTAACCGAAAGCAGACAGACAATCTGGAGGCTACTTGTGTCCCTCTGTGGTTATCTGCACCTCTGGCAACAGGCAGAGGCCAACAGGTGAAACGTAAAATGACTGCGAGTTCTTACCGGCCTAAGAGTGCGAAACGGTGCAGCTTTAACCCATGAGGCTACGGCAATGTGCTTAAACTCAACTGATAGCTTCTGACATGTCAGTGCTGGGCATTCTGGCTGTCGAGGTCCACCGTGTGCGTGATTTTAATCAAAGGTAATGACAGGCTACCTCTGACAGCCTCAATTATAAATGGTGACCTTAAGCCGTCTCTGCCTCAGTGGGGATATCTGCCCCGGCACTCAGGTTCTCTCAGGTCTCTCTGTTTTTTTTTGGTTCGTATTGAGTAACAAAAATCTGATCAGGAAAATAAAGCTAGAGTGGTGACTAGCAGGAGAATGAGCTGCCTTTCAGACTTCGCTTCGGGGCCGGCTCGCTGGGTAGCAGTGTCGCTCCTCTCCTCCACATTCGGGTGTGTGAATCCCATCTCTGCTGTGTGTATCTCCCCGTGTCGCATCATCCTCCTCTGGGTACTCTGGGCTCCTCCCATAGTCCAAAGACATGCAGCTTGGCTAATGGGTGTCTGTAACGGGTGGATGCTTCGCATTGGTACTGAGACTAGTATGATTGAAACCTGTTAGCTAAATCCTACAGGAAGATGGTCTGCAGCACCACAGGGCTGGGAATATGCATTGGTAATGAATAACTGAAGGTTCCACACTTTAAAACACTCAGAATGATCCTTCCCTGTATGACCTAACATCCCCCCCCCCTCCCCCCAAACAAAATCTTTGGATTTCATTTGCACTAAAGTATTCTGAAAAATAAGAAAACAACTGATTTTTTAAAAATTCAACAACAACCACAAAAATAAACAGCTGCAAACCACGCTGAAAATGCGACGTTGCGAGGCGCAGTGTTCGGCGCAGAGAATGCGACCCTCCTGGTAGTGAGAAAAAAATATGTCATTGCAGAAACCCGCAGCAAAGACAACCGGGCTTTCACCAGCGGCAAGGAAATGGAGATAACAGGCGTGAGGTTTTCAAATGCAACCACAGTGCATTAGTACGGGTCGTGCACGGGAGATACAGCGGGGGGTGGCGGGGGGGTGGCAGGGCGACGGCAGCAGTGTTTGGAGACGGGTTGGGGCAGCACAGGCGCATCACAATTCCACAGACAAACCCAGAAGACATTCTCTAGGAGGAGGAAAAGTCAAATGTCTTCGCCAGAAACACTGGGAGATATCAGAAATGTATTTACAACAAAGAAATAAATCGGTAAACAAAAACCCCAGCTTAGCAGAATAACTTTAGCACTGCTTGATGTTTTGCCGGAATGTCTAATTAGCATATTTTACCTGCTCAGGCCCACAGAGGCACATACACCCACCCTCACACTGACAGACATGCAGACAGACACACAGACAGACACACACACCCACACACAGACAGACACACACACACATACACAGACACACACAAACAGGCATACACAGACACACTGACAGACACACGCAGACAGACACACACACACCCACACACAGACACACAGACAGACACACACACATACATACACCGACAGACACACACACCCACACACAGACAGACACACACACACACACAGACATACACAGACACACACAAACAAACATACACAGACACACTGACAGACACACACAGACAGACAGACACACCCACACACACAGACAGACATACACAGACACACACAAACAGACATACACAGACACACTGACAGACACACACAGACAAACACACACACCCACACACACACAGACAGACACACAGACATACACAGACAGACACACACACAGAGAGACAGACACACTGAGAGACACACTGACAGACACACGCAGACAGACACACAGAGACAGACAGACACACACACATACACAGACACACACACACCCTCCAGCCTGAAATAACACAGGTTGGTGTTTTATATGGGCAGAATGGAGAGAACTGAATGACAAGCCCACAGAGACACTAAAGCTGGAACTTAATCATCCAGCATCAGCCTCCTAGTTTATATTATGGAAGATCCCACACTCCATTTCCAAATTGTGAATGCAGCAAGACGTAATCCCTACACCTACTAAAATAGGTAAACCCCCTGGAAGCAGCCAATCAGCTGCCGGTTATCTACGCAGATCGTGGTCAGTTTCTCTGGGCACAGGCCAGCGCCTATGACTTGCCAGATACGTGGCTTCCAGATTCGGTTTTCTGACCTTTTCCCCCTGCTGGGGGACAGTGCGAACTGCACCTCTGAAATCCCCATTCAATATGGATTCAAAAATCCATTCATGGGAAGATGCAATCCATCACATTTTATTTAAACTCATTTTACAGGCAAGTTTATCACAAAGCGCTCTGCAGTGATTTACTGTCATTTTTCCAAGGGAATCGAAGACCATACGTATATCAATGACAAAATAGATAAAAATGACACAATTGTGCAGGAGAACGCCTGAGGGCTGAGACATCTTTGTCAGGGCATTCAGATGTTGGTGGCAGGGGACTGAGGGAAAGCATTTACAAACTCGACATAACACCAGATCACCAAAGCACATATTTGATCACAAACTTGTTGTCTGGGTCTAGCTATGATCTGTAAGCTAATAACTGTTTCTCTATTAGGGTTGCAAAACTCTGGGAATTTTCTGTTAATCCCATGTATTCCCGGTAATTCCCTTGTAAAGTTTCCAACTTGCAATATTTCCAAAACTCCTTGGCTTAACTTCCCATTAAATGGAAAGTTTCTGGAAATTTACCTCCCCTTTGCAACCCTGTTCCCCATCCAGAGCACTTTCATCATCTGCAATATGTTTCCATTTTTATCCATTGTTTGTATATCTGCAGGGGAAAGTGATCTATTCATATGACTCTGTCCCACCTAGTTTATGTGTAAATAAACACGTGACTTTTAGCCTGACTGGCAGCCTGCCCAGGGTGTACCCCGCCTCTCACCCAATGATGCTGGGATTGGCTCCAGCTTCCCCGTGACCCAGATGGATTAAGCGGTATAGATAATGGATGGATGGATGGACTTTTAGCCTTTTTTAATGCCAATCAATAGTCTTGTGGGATTTTCCCGGGATGTGCCTGGAGAAGACAGCGGAGAAGATGCCTTCCTCTTACGATATCAGTTTCAGGTTAGTTGCTTCTCACTGTCATAGATGGCCTCTCGTACCCCTTGCTGCTGTCCCCATCCCTGCCTCACAGGCCTCACCGGGGAGCAGGGAATCTACAGCCGTGCCAGGGACGTCCAAACTGGCATCTCCAGCTCTCGTCTGTAGGATAACAGATATAGGGTGTGTTCGCGGTCTTTCTGTGCTGACAGTGCATTGTGTCTGTGAAGCGAGGGAATGATCCAGGGCGACCGCAAGTTTAACACCCAGCCACTGCCGCACGATGAGTTAGAATCATCACGGTCATTCCTAGAACCATCACAGAGTCCTTTCTGAAACCCGCAAGTCACATGGAAAAAAACTCAATGAATAAACACCATAAATAATATATTAATATATTACTAATTCATCTGTCCACCTTCTGTCCATCGTCTGGAAAGGGGGTGTGGGAATCATCGTACTAATTATTACAATTATTGCCATTCTAGCATATTTTATTTCATTTCAATGGTTGAATTTGGTAACAATGCAGTTTTTTGTATTAAAAACACAGAGCCTTAAGATTTTGTAGAGGGGTATTTTTTCAACAAGTGAGAGCGATAAATAAAGCATTATTTACCCTAGTGATCCGATAAGTACATTAAACGGTGACTTCTCCCTGCCCTTTTCTCAATCGCCGTGAGCAACAACAAGGTACAGACCCATGGCGGAAGAACGTTGTCACGGTGTAGCGATTTCCGAGAGCGTCGGCTGACAGCGGGCAGGCAGGCTGCAGCGAGTGACGGCTGACAGAGGTAATTCTGGTTCCATCGGTGCCACAAATATAAGGCTGCTACCCTAGGGCGATAATGCTCACTTCCTTATGATGTGGACTCATTCATTTGAAGAGGCAGACACCTTTTTCATAATGTACGATTTCAGGTTGTACAGAGTCATTAAAGCCAGGTGCACTTTCAAAGTGTATATCTACTGGAAACTGAAAGAAGGGTGAGTTACATATAAATATTTATCGGCTTTTCATGTTCATAAGCAGAAACTGAACCACCATAAATCAGGATGAAGTATATGGATCTTTCTATCTCCTGTTTACCAGGAAATACTACAGTAAGGGCTTGCCTTTACCCCTGCAAGAATTAGAGAGGACTAGACCAACATGAGAGGGTGGAAAACAAATGATCTTGCACGATTTATGCAAAATTATTTTCCCTTTGAACTCAGATGAGTTGTAAAGCAGTGGAATATTGCGCAGGTTTCTACATTATTTTAGTTTATTTCATTTTTGTGTGCCTAAAGGATATTTAAGGGACATGCCAAGATTCTTGACCTCCCCCTTCCCCACCTCCTGATGTAGATTCTTCATGCGACTCCTTCAGCCTAGATGCCCCCTGTGCGTGATGCAGGATCAGTCCAGTGTCTCAGCCTTGAGGCTCTCCCTGGGGGGCTAATTACCAGACAGGCTCGTCCCGAGGCTTGGCACAGGGGAGATTGAGAGGTGGGGGTTTGGAGGGGCGGGGGGCTGGAGGCCTGGGTAATGTTATGGATGGAGCCAGACATTTTGCTCAGTAGATTTCCACCTCGAAGACGGCTGGCAGCTGGCCGGGGGAGGGCCAGTGTGCGTCTAATAGCATCACTCACAGGAAGCCAGCTGTTCCCCGGCAGCAATAGGGTCGGTGCCCATCAATCCTCCCCATAATGTCTCTTCTGGGTCTTACTTCTCACTCACGTTTTAACATCAGTGGGTCTCCTAACTCTCAGCAAGAGCCCTTCCTGGCTGATGGACATTTTACAGACTGGCAGCTCAATACATAATCATCATTCACTGCCAATGAACCATCAAACTATATAATAAAAACATAATTTAGAGACCACAGCAGCATTTTTAATTTCTAATTTCTCAGTTTACTGTACTTGTGTACATTTTTTTGCCAGCCTGGTTCTTCCCTGTTTCTGAATAATGAAGGGCTTCTTCCCTGCTTTATGGCTCTTCAGTCCCGCTTTTAGGGGGCTGATACGAACTGTCCTAGCAGTGCACTTCACACCGCTTAATGTTTCCCATTTTTTTTGTGGGTCACTTGATGTCATCCTCCGATTTACGAGGCACTGCCAGATAAGTTGACGCTTATCTCTGACATTGCACAGTTACTTCTGCCCTCGACCTGGCTGGTTTTGGTTGCTACCAGTGTCCCCCTGTTTCACATTCTGCTTGTGTGCTGCGGACTTAGAAATTTTGAGCCTGGAAGCAACTTGTTGCTCAAGGTAACCTTCTGCCATCAGAACCAGGATTAAACCAGGATTTAACAACGCAGATTCTTAAAAATATGTGAAGTGTTTTCTATTCTACAAATACCAAAATATAAATAGGAATCAGCAGAGGTAAATAAAATGCTGAACATCATTTTGACATTAAATGTAATGCAGTGGTCATTATGCTGCAAAAGTGCATTTAGGGTTCACATTTGTAAAAGTAAATGTCCTACTGTATATGGGATAGGATACAGATTATCCTGACCCCAAGCAAGTGAGCGTTTTGTCATAAATGGAAAACCGGCAGGGACCTAACTCCTACTGCGTAAGAGTGTTAATGTATGGATGTGTTTTTTAGTTAGTCAGAAGAGTCCATTGTATTATAGAAAACTCTAAAGGCTTCTGACTCACATTTGAGGTCACATTTTCACTCCATGACAGAGATTAAAAACTGAGTGACACTTACGCTCTTAACAATCGCCTTAGTGTCCTTAGTGTCCTGTTTTCTGTCTGGCTCACTTACCGTCAATGGGAAAGATACCTTTCAAAAGGATACTGAGGTGCTTGGTCCTGCATATCCCATAATCCCACAGTGTTACCCTGTGTTATGCTGAGCACAGACGTATGCAAACTGAGGTACATCCATTCATCCATGGTCAATAAACCCTTTAACTGGTTAATGATACATAGTGCACTGATGAATCACTAAGCATTCCCTCAGAAACATGCATACACACAAACATGAGGCGATTTAGTGGCACCTTAACCAACATGTTTTTTTATATAACAACCGTAGGAAGAACATACAACCTCAATTCCAAAAAACTGGGGCAGAATGGAAAATGTTGTTAAAACAAAAAGGAGTCATTTGAAAATTCTATTTACCATGTACAAGGGCTGGGTGATATAAATAAAATACCAAGTTATATAAAATTTAAATGATAAGAACATGAAAAACTTAAACTGTCAGTAAGGAACATCGCTTGATATACAGTAACACATCAGCCTATCACATCACAGAAAGTAATGCAATTCCAACCAATCATCTGGTAGTCTTTGATGAGCGGTCTATCTAGGGCCAAAAAAAAAACATACAGCAAGGTTGATCGAGTTAGCGGAGCATGCCACGTGCTACTGTTTGGGTAACATCAGGAAAGAGATATGTGATCCTCAGAGGAAACTGAAGATGCTAGTGAAAACAGTGGCAGCTAAGCAGGCACAACATCTATTTAAAAACGAGACATTATGGATAATCAAGGCAAAAGATTTTGGTGACATGCAACACGCCGGTGCTGTGTACCGGGAACTCTGCCAACCTGCACACTCAGTTCGCCACTTTAAGTGCTGCCATCTAGCAGAACTTAAGCTTAGCTTACAGTCACAGACAGCAGCAATTACAGCTTCCATTTTCAAGCTGAAGAAATATGGGACAAACTCCATCCAATATTGGTTCAGAATGGGACACGGCATTTTGTTTTTCAATACGGGGCCGAGGACCATCCTACCAGTAATGTCAGAGCTGTTCCCTGGAACAGGTAGCAAGGAAGCAACAAACCATATAGCTGGCAATTTATGATGTTACACCCTGTGGAAATTTTTTTTTATTATTGCATGATTTATTTTTTTTAAATTAGGTTTCACTTTCCAGCCCATTAAATTCATAAAATTTATTCAAATTAAATTTTAAAAATAGTCAATGTCATCTTTTTCCATGTTCTTAATTCTTATATTGTGAAAACTATCGATATTGACTATTTTGCCACATCATCTAGCTGTACTATATTTAAAACACTACCACACTTTAATACTTTTACCTTGTGAATGCAATTGTTTTTTTAAGTATACAAAGTAAAATAATGAGTGCAATAAGCACAAAAAAATTTGGAAAGTCAAGGGTAACATCAGTGTTATTTTTAAGGACATTTAAGCATTTGGCACCGAAGACACCAGTTGGTTAAGCTTACCAAGTGGAATTTCCCTTCATTCGTCCATTATGCAGTTCTTCAGCTGCACAGTTATATGGGGCTTTCTTTGCCATACTTTGAGTTTCACACTGGGCCAAACATTCTCAGTCAGAGACAGGTAAGGACTGCAGGCAGGCTGGTCTAGAACCCGGCCTCTCTGCTTATGGGGGCATGCACCAGTAATCCGGGCAGGATGTGATTTGGCCTTGTCCTGCTGGAATGTGCTGGGACAAGCCTGGAAAAGACGATGTTTGGAGGGCAGCATATGCTCCTCCAAAATGTACCCATGCCATGGACGCTGCCACACGGCCATCAGGGCAGATGCTGGCCTTTGGACCAGACGCCGATAAAACCCTCCATGGTCCTTTTCCTCTTTGGCCCAGAGAAAGCAAGGGCTGGATTCTCCCAAAACCACTATTCCCCGTGTCACCGTCCATCTCAGATGAGACCAAGCGTGGAGAGGTGGGCGTCTCTTCTGCACAGTGTTGATGTTCACATCACCTTGTTATTTAAACTTCTCACACAGTCAATAGTCCTAAACTACCTCTGTCCAAACTTTTTTGGAACATGTGGCAGGCGTCAATTTCAGAAAAAAAAAAAAAAAACCTTCAAAGAGCAATTCAGTCGATTAGGTGAAACATGAAATGCTTTGTCTTTATACTGTTTCTGTTTGAATACAAGTCAAAATAAACAATTTACAGATGGTTATTACTGGCATTTTCCGCACTGTCCCGACTTTTTCGAAATTGGTGTTGTAGAAACAGCACATACAGGGAGTGGGATGTAAAGTCAGACTCAGGACTCACATTAGGGAACAAAGCTACTTGCTTGCGAGTACACTTCGATGAGGGTCATGCTGAACCTAATACCATATGAGGGAGCGCAAATAGAAGGGGGGTGGGGGTTGTATTTCCTCCTTGCCAAGGTTGTTGCTAGTATTTGGCCCCTCATGTTTGAGTGCAATGTGCCAAAGTCCCCACGCTGCGCCCGCAAAGCCCTTTACTCCCCAGCTTACACCCAGCCTGTTTCCCACGTCGTCCATTCTTGGCTGGACACTAACAAGTCCCCCACCCCAAGAAAGCTGGACACTGCAGCCGCCCAAGCTGAGCTCTGGAGCTGAGGATTACAGAAGATGCCGACTTGGCTAAACACAGCTGCAGCCTGTCCCTTCGCTTCTGGCTTGATAAACAAACGTTTCCCTGGAAATCTCTGCCAGAGAGGCCTCTGAGAGGTGGCACAGAGGCGAGTCTGGCTTCCTCACCAGGCTATTTGTATTTGTTTTTGTTTGGCCTGAGCTCTGAGCCCCAAGCTATTGTCTCATTAATTTGCACACCTGGTTTATTCCTTTGTTGTCACACTTCTGTAGTTTACAGGCATTGTTTTTGCATATCACATACTTAACAACGCTGTGCTGGATACTCCGGGCCCACGCTGCGTGTGGGTGTGTGTTGACGCGCTTTGTCCCTCTGCATAAAGTGCTAATTATCTGCACCGACCTGTGTGCTGTTTGGGAGATGAACATCTCCCAGGTACAGAAGCATAGAGGCTCCCCTCGGTGTGAGGAAGACTGTCCTTCTCAGGAAGTTAAAGGAGAAGAATGCCTTAAAAACTAAATAATTTACAAATGGGAAACTTGTCAGCTCCTGAATAAAGGCATCCGGCTTACGCAACCATGTGCAATTAGGACCTCGGATGGCCCGATTTCATGGCTGCTGCACCCTGGGAATACACCCACATCTGTCCCAATGGAGAGATGTCCAGATTTCAGGGCTACACCATGCTTAAGAAGCTTCCGGAAGATAGTCACCGATGTGAGGTAAACTTCAGAAGTTATGGCGTCAAACTCCAAAAGGTCAAATTGATACGCTCGCCCGCTCTTGTAAAACAAAGACACTGTCAGTTAGAAAATAGGTGACTGGTTCGATTTTCATGTCCGTATTTATTATTCATTAATGTACTGTACAACATTGATATTTTGAGACAGCTTCTTGGGCAGTGAACCTTTCGGCAGTTCAAGATGGATGGCGAGATTCGTCTGTGAAATGCACGCATGGAAAAGTTTCAGTTTCCGCTGCAATATTTTCACATGCCTGAAATCTAGTTATACTGCAGCACTTAGACCAAACAGTTTTCTGTTTGTCTGTCTTATTTTTTCACTTTCTCGGTTTTGTTATTTTTAGTTTTAATTATGAATTCTGTCCCCCACATGGCTTCATTGCCACCCTCCCCCCCAACCAAGGTGACATTCCCTTGAGCTAACTGGCCCTCTGGGTCTTAGACTGCCAGACACAATGTAAACACGGCAGCACGATCTGAATGGATATGCAGTCGGCCCCTCTGTGACCGGCCCACATCCCCCCCCCCACTGTAGTCCCACTCTGCTTGTCCCGTCAGCAGTGACTCGAATGCATTATTTCTTGCAGCCCCCGGAAAATCATACACCCGTGTGTATACTGTCCAAATAAATAAAGGCCCTCAAATCACGTAAGAGCTGACATGGCATGAACCGCATCATTAGCGGTTTAATGAATCTCGCCACAGGGACCCCAGCGCCAGCGATCCCTCACGCTCTAACTGGGTGTCCGTTTTTATCGACCCGCTGATGTGTGGTGATCTACAGCCCCGGTCAAATGCTGCCCGGCGAGAAAACTCACGATAGCAGTCGAGGTGTGACTCCGCGGGATCCGAGGGGTCAGGTGATCGGCAGGGCAGACAGCCCAATGCGAGATGCAGCTTGGCAGTCAGCGGGCCCCGCAAACGGGGAGGAGAGGGGCGCTCACAAAAGTCAGTCCTCGTATCGTGCCACAGAAGTCGGGCGCCGTTCGCTTGAATGGTCGCCTGCCTGACAGGAAGTGGGCGGATGCTGGAGTGTAAAAGCAGGAAGCAGGGAAAACAAATACACTCTGCAACCATGAAGCAATAATTTGGAATAAAATATTTTACTGCTGACTCGGCCCTCGTTAATTAATGCGGCTCTGAGATTATGACAGCTTTCGGGCGCCCGGCTGGGAATCTCTGTTGCTGTCGAGATCCCACCTGGATTCGAAAGCACATGTGAGACATTGGGGGCATGAGCTCCTGAGGTAAAACTCTCCGGGGGGGGGGGGGGGCTGCCAATTCCCAGCTTTGTCCCTGGGGCGCCATGTGGTGTGGGAAGAAAGCACAGGGAGGGGGACTGGGGGGGTTAAAT
>JAABNY020000119.1:23344105-23365971 GCA_015164015.2 Brevimyrus niger
TGGGGGAGCGATGCACAGGGGGGGTGGGGAGGGTTGTCTTGAAAACTTTCCAAGAGATGCACATCCATTGCATTTATTTCATTTTTATATATTCCATTCTTCCTTGATTTCCATCTGTTTCCATGTGCAAGATGAATATTAAAAAATGAAAATAAACCAGAGAGAGATGCGAAAGGATAACGGTGGAGGACGTGTGGAGGAGACGAGGTGGAGACACCAGACCGCGGCACATGGCTGTGTGAGCTGCGAGAGGCTGCCCAGGGCCCAGCGGATGAGCCCCAGACCGGAGAGGGAGGTGGGCATTACTCACAGCACGGCCTCCAGGGATACAGGAGGCTGCCTTAATTACCGAGGGCTGATGGATGAATTACACACAGGGTGTCGAGATTACACCTTCCGTCGCCCCCAACTGCTGGCAACGACGGCTATAAAAGGGGCCATGCGGAGGTGAAATGCTTTTTCCCACAGGCTGGCCCTGGTCTCGTTTACACCATCTCGGTAATGGGGAGCAGGGACAGCCAGCGTGAATTCTCACATCGAAAGACATTTATCCCCGGTCCCTCATCATTTCTTACACTCCACACCCTCGCCTAGATGCAAAAGTTTTAAGTCCTTCTGAGTCGATTCATTTCCAAGGCTGTTGCGGGCCTCCGAACCAGGCCCGTGATAAGCTATCAGAGAGGTACCATTAATCGGACCATTTGACAGAACCAGCCCATGCTCTAGTGTTATTTTACAGTCAGCATCATTCAGGCAGTCTTTGTTGTGTTTAAACCAATATCTTCGTACTGTACTGCATTTCTAATAAATAATGCGGCCAGGGTTAGTGATTGGAGTATGTACACCAGTGAAACAGGGAAATGGAAATCGCTATACAATTTGCATAATTTTTATTTGAAATGTTTAAAATGATTGTATGCACAGGTTATTGTATGCATCGTTTTTTCATACAACCATTAAACAATGACATTTTGTAGCAATTATGGCATGATAATTAGCCAGCTAACAAACCATGTTGTGAAGAACTGCTACAACGATGATGGATGGTGATCATTTGGGTTTCAGCGGCAGCTCCGCACCAGGCTCGGATCATTATAGTTTCTGTTAGTTCTAATTTGTTTTGAGATAAATAAGCTCTGTGCAGGTTGATTAGCTGGTGTGTTATAGTCTTATATACATCCATTCATCCATCCATCCATCCATCCATCCATCCATCTTCAATCTGCTTATCTGAGTTTTGGTCACAGGGACCTTGGCTGAGGGGCTTATTACAGTGCTTTGAGATTTTAATTTATTTGTCTTAACAGGGCAGTTGATCAGCATTTTATAGTGATTTTGCGTATCTTGATATATCTATGACTTTATGAGTTTTTAGTAGATCTATTTGTAATGCAAACAAAAGAACTAGTATTTTGAATATTAATTTTTGTTCTCCAAAACAATAACTGGTTGGGATGTTGACTGGAATCTTTCAAGCGATTTAATCACTGTAACAATTATGTAGCTTAAAAGATTGCATCATTTTAACTAGACTTAATGCTAATTTCGCCAGAGCTTCGTAACTCTCTCCGCCAAATCGCGGGCCCACAGCAGCTGTTCTGTGGGACTGTAAAGCCCGCAAAGCAGATTTCTCAGGTTTGGGAGACACAGCATGGGTTTGCATGCAACTCGGAGGGACAGCATGGCATGCAGGGCCACTGGGGGGGACCGACCGCCTAGCTCCACCTTGAGGGGGAATGTCGTGTCTCTCCTGGGGTGGGAAGTGACTATTCCCTGGCGCAGCTGTTTACGGTGCCCACCAGAGCCCATCACCTGATTTATTTCTTTGTTTTTGCTGCCGCCTTAGTACCATAGCAAATGATTACTTTACAGCGCAGTCTGGATTAAGTCTCCTCAGACACGCGCATGATAATTGGATCATCGCTATAAGTGTGAAGGATGAAGGTACACTCATTTGTTTCTCTGTTTAGGGGAATAAGACACTGAGCTGTAATGCAACTACTGGGGCCATCCCAAAGTTATGTGTTGATTGAGAAAGTTTCAGTTTTGCTGTGAATTCATTGCAAAACTAGATGTGGTGCTGATTGCACCTCCTTTCTAAGAATGGGGCACAGATTTACTTTGTGAATCCTCACCTTCTACCATCCATCCATCCATCCATCTCCTACCACTTTTCTGAGTTAGGTCACAGGGGCAGCAATCTAAGCCGGGAAACCCAGACTTCTCTCTCCCCGGCCACTTCATTCAGCTCCTCCAAGGGAATCCTGAGGCGTTCCCAGGCCAGCCGATAGACATAGTCTCTCCAGCGTGTCCTGGGTCTTCCCTGGGGCCTCCTCCCAGTGGGACACGCCCGAAACACCTCATCAGGGAGGTGTCCAGGAGGCATCCTAACCAGATGCCTGACCCACCTCATCTGGCTCCTCTCGATGTGAAGGAGCAGCAGCTCTTCTCTGAGTCTCTCGCGAATGACCGAGCTCCTCACCCAAACTCTAATGGAGAGCCCAGCCACCTTGTAGAGGAAACCCATTTCTGCCGCTTGTATTCATGACCTTGTTCTTTCGGTCACTACCCACAGCTCATGACCATAGGTGAGGGTAGGAACGTAGATTGACTGGTAGATCGAGAGCTTTGCCTTTTGACTCAGCTCCTTCTACACCATCATAGACTGATGCATCACTGCTGATGCCACACCGATCTGCCTGTCAATCTCCCGCTCCATCCTTCTCTCACTCGTGAACAAGACCCCGAGATACTTCAACTCCTCCACATGGGGAAGGACTGCCTCCCTGACCTGGAGAGACCACTCCTCCTTTGGGCAGCTGAGGACCATGGTCTTGGATTTGGAGGTGCTGATTCTTATCCTAGCCGCTTCACACTAAGCTGCAAACTGGTCCAGCGAGAGCCGAATATTACGGTCCAAGGAAGCCAGCAGAACCACATCATCTGTGAAAAGCAGAGACCTAATCCTGAGGTCACCAAACCAGACACCCTCCACGCCCTGGCTGCACGTAGAAATTCTGTCCATAAATGTTATGAACAGAACTGCTGACAATAGGTGACTGCCGATTGGACAGCTTCCGGTCCTGAATCCCTCCTGCTTCGTTGACACCATCTCCTGGTCCTTGGAGGAAAGCCGACGAGCGGCTAATGACCGCTCAACACCGCCCCATAGATGCCCCCCAGGGTGACTATATGTGCCTGCCTCACTCCGGTCTACTGTCATGAGATGGTTCCATTCATCTCGTAGCGCCGGACATCCGAGGACGGCTGCCACACTGCGACTTGTATCCCGAAGGTATTGGTGGCCAGGATGAAGGACAGAGGTAGAACAACATGTGGCCACCTGTCCCAATTGCGCTCAGCTCAAGGCTCCGCACCAAGCCCCGGCTGGTCTGCTTTATCCCCCACCTATTCTGTCTAGTCCATGGTCACATCTTGCGATGCATTTTATAACAGATTTACCGTTGTCCAAAGGGAACACCATAATACTAACTATTGTCAACTGCTTCTCCAGGATGTGTCATCTTCTCGCTCTGCCCAAAGTCCTGACATCTGGAGAGCTAGAGGAGTTGCTCCTTACCTGGGTCTTCAGGTATTACGGTTTTCCTGACAAGGTGGTTTCTGATCATGGTCCCCAGTTTTCTTCTCAAGTCTTTCGCTCCTTTTGTTCTAAATCAAGCATCTCTTTAAGCTTCGCTTCGGCTTACCTCCCTCAATCTAATGGACTAGTGGAACGTGTTAACCAGGAGGTGGCCAAAGCTTTACGGTTATAGTTTAAAGATAAACCCACCAAATGGACTACGCATTTGGTGTGGGCCGAGTATACCATCAACGCCCTGCTGTTCCATCTACCCTGCCTGCTCCTCGCCCTTCTTCGACCTGCCTGATCCCACCTGATCTGTCCTCCTGCTCCATCCTACCCTGCTGCCCTAAAGATCCTGCTCCTTCTCCCTCGTTATCCCCACGTCCTGTCCATACAAGTACGATTGACCTTCCCGGTGGCCGACTTCTGCCCATACCTTGACTATTCTTTTGGATCCCCCTTCTGGTTTTGCCTGTTCTAGATTCTATTAATAAACCCTTTGGCTACTGCACTTCCTGTGTCAGTACTGTACCACACAATACACCCTGCTACATAAAATTAGCCATCATCCAAAACACACATTCAAAGGTCTGATTAAGTTACAACTCACTACTTTTTACTGCATTTGCTCAAAGGAGCAATTCTTTCATGAACCTATCAAAACTCAGTTTATAGATATAGCTGTTATTATAAAAGGAGGTTTTTTTAGTACCATTCACATTTCACAGTCTTAGAGGGGAGAAATCACATCAAAACAAGTCATCCATGTTACAATTAAACAGAACATTATATAAGCACAATGCACCTGTAGCGAACCGCCCACTGGCCCAGTGGCAAAATCCAATTGGACAGCCTCAGAGGCTGAGCCGGACTTTTTCGTAACTCAGCGTGTGCGCCTCTTAGAGGCTGAGCCGGTCTTTTAGTGTAACTCAGCATGTGCGTGCCTCAGAGGCTGAGCCGGTCATTGCCATAACTCATTGTGCACGCGTCTCAGAGGCTGAACCAGTATTTGCGGTAACTCAGCTTGGGCAGTCGAATCTGGTCCCAGACATACGGGGTCGCATCAGAGGCTGCAAGAGAGCGTTAAATGTAATGAAGCTAACATACCTGAGCTAAATGGCAGTTTGACTCTGACTGGGGAAATAACCACAATCTACCGGAAACATACAGTGGTTAGCAAAGTCAGACAGGAAAGAAGTAATGAAAACACAGTTTATTCATAATTAATATAAGACACATCATCCATCCATCCATTCATTTTCCAAACCGCTTATCCTACTGGGTCGCGGGGGGTCCGAAGCCTATCCCGGAAGCAATGGGTAAGACACATCAACTTAACCAAATATAACATTCATGTGGGATTTGCTGTGAGGTTCTGGCCACTCTGTGGGGGTGAGGCGTCCCATTTGATGTGGGGATCTGGTGATTTGGGTCCAGTCTTGTCTGGGCTGGTGGACCTTTGCCTTAGGACACTGTGAGAAACAGTGCAGGCTTGTCAGAGGTCAGACCGGTAAGGCCTGTAGCCTTACACACAACAACTGAAGAAATACAAAATAATTTCGGCTTCCAGACTTAATATTCAGGTGAAACTTCTCCTCTCCCCCAATAGCTCCTCCTCCATATATAATACCCTTCTAGCAACTCAGGCTCCTATCCAGCACATGTTTCCATCTGGCAAAACATGCTCTGCATGCAGTGGTGGGCACAGCAAAACGAAAGGTTAGCTTTGATAACCGCTAATCCACTCACTCCAAAGTTTAATTCCATAGCGCTAAACTGATGAACCACTAAAACATTTAGCAGAAGCCAATAATAAGAATTAATACCAAATTAGGTGTGGATGAAATTTTCTTGATGCTATGATATTCTGTTTACCAGATATACGTATTCTTTATTTTTTATTTATTTTTATTTTTATCTTGAAGAAGCCCTATTTCACAACTGGCCCAAGTTGTCACTTTGCCCTCAGCGAAGTCACTTGGGGACTACAAACATTTAATTTACCCGGGACTAGGAAGGAGGGTCTCAGCTCTTTATTAGTCTATAGCACTGTCAATCAGAACCCGGAAATACAACCAGGGGCCTGTATTATGAAACAGGATTTCTTGCTTAGCCGGATAACATGTCAGTTTTAAGGCAGTCTGGGCTAAATGTAAGTGAACAGTCCATTTAAACTAGGCTACCTTAAAACTGACATGTTATCCGGCTGGCAGCACGCTACATCGGCCCCTTTAAAATCGCTAAACAGGTAGGTCCTGTGTCTTTCTGGCTGCAGTTGCCAAGCGTTTATCAGATTTGCCCTACGTTTCACGCTTCTCTGTTGAAACCAGTTTGCTATAGTGCAGCCCATCCTCCCGCAAACGTCACAGTCCCTCCTCTGAGCCCCCTGCAGGACGACTCCACGGTATTCCAGGTGAAGGTGCTCCTGGACTCCTGACGCCGGAGGGGGGCGGCTCCAGTACTTGGTGGACTGGGAGGGATTCGGTCCCGAGGAACGACTGTGGGTTCAGCTACTGACATTTTGGATCCTGGGCTGGTGACAGACTTCCACGCCGCTAATCCTTCCTGACAAGTTATGTGACTAAGGAAGTAATCCGGCTTTGTGACCGTCCTCATACAGCTGCTCACCATGACTACAACAACAACAACAGCTATTCTCCCTCCTACTCTTTTGTTGCTGACCACTGATCTGTGAAAGTCCACACTGCCACTTACTGGAAACATCTAATCAATTATCTCGCACACGTGTGGTCGATGCGCACGGATGTGCAAGGCTTCCACTACACACAGAAAGTTAGGCTACTCATCCTCAAAGGAAAGCACACACGGAAAAGTAAAGATCGAATTTGCGTTTAGAGGACGCAAAGGGTCTGCTGCTAATGTTTGGGTGCCAGATAACACAGGACAGCTTCAGAGGTCTTGTTGAGTCCATGAGTCGATGGGTCAGAGTGGGTTTGGTGGTGAAGGGAGACCTACTATTTGGCAGGTGGATTTTATGTTATGGCTGATCGGTACATGGAGCATCTAATACCTTTTAAGTTATTTTTCTATTTTATTGACCTTTCTATCTGCCAGTCATCCTTTTAACCACCTATGAATCTAATTCCAACCCTAACCTCTAACCCTAATATCAACTCTAACGCTAAGCCTGGCTGTCACAAGATGGCTGCACTTTCATGTATTGTGTTGCTGAGGCTCTGGCTACAGGGAGGATCTGGGCTTGGGTGTTCATAACAGGAAACGTGAGCAGAAAGAAAAAGCCAGGTGATAAAACTAAACTCTGTGAAAACTATTTTTATGGAACATTGATAATATTTGTGCATAATGTCTTTGTTATTAGGGTACTTGCATATCGAAATAGATTTCAGATGTTTGGTAAGGAAATTGTGGAATTAAGTTTAAGTGATATGACAAGATTGTATTTTTTTATTGTAGATTCTCTACCGCATATGTGTAAATATTAGTGAAAGAAGTGGCTCAGTTATACTCAGAACTGGAATTAATGCCACTACACCAGGGATGGGTGTCATTAATAAACTCAGGAGAGTTTTTAATAAACGATGTTCTAATAGCATATACTTGAACATTCTCTAAATAAAAACTGAAAACTCAAAGAAAACCCACACCCACTCAGCAGCTAGCTCTGTTCATTACTTTTTCAACAATACAAACAGAGAATGCAGATAAAGTATCTATTTGACAGAAACTCTAAGCAAACACTTTCAGCCTACATCATGCCCCATTCACTAGGTAATTCATCTTTAAATAAAGGTTCTCAGTGTAGGCCAAGACAAACTTTTAACAGACCAAGGGTATTGTGCTACAATTCTTAACACGGTATCGACACATTCACTCCCTCCACTGACTGACATAATACGGTAACCACTACTGACAATTTATTCGATAGTTTGTTGTGCAGCAATTACTTAATATAGCAGTTAAACAAACAAACAAATTTAACAGTTTAGTTAAATTAACTTAACGCCTGTAAACAAACCTGAATAGGTTATCTTTGCTACCTAACCAGGGATGTAGTCCGGGCATGGATACCCTGTCAGATACAGGGCGCCCAAAGCTTTGCAGGGGCTATTTGTATGCATACAATTATATACTACAATGTGATGAGGCCCAGGGGGGCCCTAGGTCACATTTGGTCAGGGGACCCAAAATTTCTAGCCCCCAATAAGCATCAATAGGCTCTGACCTGGATTGATGGGAAGGCTGCTTTTTCAGCCAGATTTCTGTTTTCATTATCACAAAGAAAAAGACATTTAGCAGCATGCTAGCAAAACAGATATTAACAATGAATGAAAATGTAGCCAACAGATACGGGAGGTGATCCGTAAGGTCATGGGTCTTGCTGTTATATGAGATGTTGCATTAATCTGTCCAGCTGCGCAATGGATCAAAGAGATAAAGACAGTAGATGATGTAACAATCGGCAGAAGATGTAAAAGCAGAGCTTTAAATACACATATGCAAGCGGAAGATTGTAAATATGACACCACTTACTAGTGTTATCGGTCACACACTGTTGTTTTCATATATGTAATTTTCCTGTTTTATTTTTATATGAAAGGATAGATTGCCTGATATGAGATTTATTATGACTCATTAATTAACTGCGACTAATTCATTTGGTTTGAGCTTGTTATGAAGGCAAACTGCTTCAGCAGATGTGGTTCAGCTGTGAATCTCCTTAGATAAATAAGAGAGAAACAAAACATTTAATAACATGTAGGTGAGTCATTTTGTTTTAGTATAAAACTAGGTCACTCTTGATTTCCAGTCTTTTTGCAAATTGACTATCAGAGTACTATGCTATCATCTAATCAGGCCTGTCAATCAGCAATGATTGCTTTCCAGAGGGGTGCAAATGAGTTTCACTAAAGATTTTGTCTGTCACACTTTGCTTAAGGACTGATCAAATAATGTGGGCTTGTGACTCTCCCCCACATTATTGATCAACTCCTAATTGAGGCAAAGTGAAAGATGGTTTTCATTTAATTGGCTCCCTCCACCTTCCCTTTTTATCCAGCTTCATCATCCCCACCACCCCGAGCACAACTGGACCCAGCACACCACGCAGTTGGGCGAACACTATGTATGTACCTGTTCAGTGGCATAATCAAGCAAACTATTTTCAAATCAAAAACCAGCTAGAAAAGTCGGGCACCCAAATGCGGTGAACTGGGATGAAGCATAGAATAAAAAAGGCACACGCGGGTCTATGTCCGGTGGGTGTGAGCGAAGATATCAGAGGCCGGGGAAGTCCATCCTACGAAACCACAAGACGCGTGAAGTAAGTACACTGGGGGGAAGTCCGAGGCTCACTAGGAAAGTGCTAGGAACGGGAACCGGATGGGATGGCAGGATTGCTCAAGCGCGTGACCCCGAAGAGGTGATCCGTAGATCTCAGGGAGTCAGTACATCACACTGAGGCTCAGGACCAGCAAGGTATTACAGGCAATTGGACAGGTGTGGTAAATGAGGGTAACTGCTTGTTAAGCTGTGGTCCAGGTTCATAACAGCTTTGCATCAGTCTTTCCTCCTGTGTCCTCAGTAGCATCAGCTAAAGTGATTTTCCCATGTCTGACGTGTTTAGCTTTCTGCTGCCAGGTCACAGACCCTGCAGAGAGTGACTTACACCTTCTCAGCCTACAGTAACTTTCATGCCCGATTCTCCAAAAAACTGCGTAAGACAGGGGTATTTCAGAGAGGGACACATATGTGGTTTAACTGGTTATCACAGCATGACATCATCAGATGACTATGGAATGCCTAGAAAGCAGACATCAGTCTGACAGCATGCTTTTGAATGCCCAAGATGGTAACTTCAATAAAAACTACAGCTGTCAAATTTCACAGTTTATCCTGATATATGAGACCCTCAATCATGCAGTTCTTCTGTGGGAGCTGTTCCATTGTGTTTCAATTAATTTTTTTATTGTTTTGATTTCAGTTAATGGGTCTTAGTTGACTTAATGATCGGTGATTGACTTCGATAAACAGTGACAAGTAAGGTAACCCTGCATCTATTACCCTAATGAATGCTCACTCGACACAGCAGTGAGCTATAAAAATGAGGCTTTGTTAAGCATTTTAAGTACGTCTATGTCTATGGAAGTGGGAAGCATCGGCAAAGTATGCATGGATGAGAAGGTGATTCGTCAGCAATGTTGGGTTGCCCTCAATGAGGGGGCAGTCGTGTTTAAACATGGTGTTGTGGTTCTCGTTCAATCCACTATTGAGTCTTCTTAATTAAGTGATTTCCCAGCATGATTTTGCTGCCAATGACACTTTATACATAGGGTAGCACTGGGAGGATGACTGCTACTAATTAGTATGGCCCAGCATGCTCTGCGAGTAACCGTACATGCTTGTTATGTTCCTGATTGCTGTGTGTGCCCTTGCTTTATTCATGCGTGAATTCTGTTCGATCCTCATGTGTCTCTAGTAATTGGATAACCCCCCGTGTGCGTGTCTTTCCGTCCAGCATCAGACCTCCTTGTGTCCCCCCGTTTATGTGTGTCGATGTAACCATTAGTGTCTGTGTTAGTGCTTTTAAGGGCTATAATAACAGAGCTGTCTTGTGCAAAACCATCTCGCTTCATCTCGTCTGCCTCTGCGATGCCTGGGTCTGCCAGGCACCACAATACATCCTGTACATATACTTGTTTTTTTCAGAGATTATCATTTGCAAAAAGGACTGTAACTATATGTCAACTGCAATGCAAGGGTTTCCCAGAATGCCAAGTTGGACAGATGGGTGCACCAGCACAAATTCTGAAGACGGTGGAGGATACAGGAGGCTCCCAGGCAGATTGCTCACCTACAGTAGGTGTCGCCCTGCTGGGCGGCCACAGATAAGCACAGTAGAGTCGGAAATACCACCTGAAGAGCCCACCCTGCCCCAGAGAAGCTATATTTACACTTAGCCAGTTAACCACCACCATCCTCAAACAAATCCCAACGGGTTTGGAAAAATGGTCTGATCTACACAGAGAACAACGTTTTAATTGGGCAGTGCGATCATTATGGTTGCCTGCTGGGCCCACATTTCCTTGGGTTTGATGGATTGAAACCAACTCTCCAGCAGTAAAAGACAAAAAAATCCTTATTGTAGTTGCAAGGGTCCACTTTGCAGTCCCAAGTGAGAAATTCCTGTTGGTATCTAGGGACAAATGCACACTGCATATATGCTCAACAATGCAGGGAGATAAGTGAACTGTGCAACTGCCCAGGGTATAGCAAAATGATACATTATAGATGATAATTGGACATAAATTAGCACAAACAGCTATTTTGATCCAGACTGACCCTGGGGGGTGGGGATTGTGCTATCACCTACAAATGAAAGAGAAGGAGCTTTGGGATTTCCTTCTGATGCATTCAAGCCAAGCTGAGCTTTTTGGAGTCTTCCGCTCTTCTGTTTCATTAGTTGCATCTTGTGGAAACAGGCCAAAGGGGGCGCTCTCACCAGCAATTGGCTTCACAGAATTGGCCCACTTCTAAACCGGGTCATCTGCATTCCACTCATTGCCTTTTGTGACAATATCTGCCTGACACAGGACTGTCCCAGAACCTGCAACCTGTCATGGTCCTCCTGGGGTCAGCCCTTACGAAGCTTTCAAGTAGATCATGTCAAGATGTTTCATCAATGACTTAGAGTGAATTTAGTATTTTTAACATGTGCTGTATTTGTTATTCCTCTTTGGGAATGGCAGAGGCGCAATGCAATGTTTGGAATTTGAGAAGCTACAACCAGAGAAACAGAAAAGGTGTCAAAGTAAAATGCAATCCATTATGTTAATGGTGATGTGAAGGGCACCTCTTCTCTAAGGAAAGCGCTGAAGCGAAAAATGATTGAGGATGTGTTTACCATAGCAGAGTCTGAGAGAAACACGTACATGTAAACAAAACTAATTATGATGTGAGAGTTTCCCGCCAATGAAAGCCTGAAAGATTCTGCTTCTCTGTAGTTTCTTCTGTGCGTTTTTTCTCTGGCAAAGAATGAGGACTGATAGGGGGACATTCATTTCATCGGTGGCTGGTGAGATAAAAGGTCATCATGGCCCTTAACACACACGCGCACATTGGTGTCCCTAATCTAAATAGGGACCCGCCTTTCATTTCTATGGGAGAAACCCTAATCCCAATATGAGATTAACTCCTACCCAGGCTTGACCTCAACCAAAAATAAACAAACAAAATACCAGACAAAATTTTGGCATTTTTAATTTTTTGATTGCATTCACAGATCTTTGTGGGAATCTGAAAAATGGTCCCCACAATGTATTGTAAACCTAATCCACGCACACACACATAATAAACCTCATCTCTATCTCCCAGCACAGCTTACTAAGTTTCCACAAACATTATATTACCCAGAATACAAACCGGCAATAAAATTATGTTAATTTTTATGGTGAATTGCAGACACTGACAGCAGAGGCCCAGAAATTTTTGAGAATGCCATTTTTTTTCTCTCCTTAACTAGAATATTAACATCTCCTGTTTTCACCCCCCAGGGCTCTGAGGCTGCTGGCTCTCTGTATATGGAGGGCCAGGTGACGAGGCTCATTCCACCAATGGCACATCCTTGAGCAGCCACATAATACACTGCCGAGAGCCTCTTTCAGGGCAGCCCATGAAAAGTCATCTGATTTCCTGGCCAATCACGCAAAAGCAGGCTTAGCCCCCAGAAGATGCATCTCCATTGTGCCATGTGCAGCTGTGTACAGGACACTCCAGAAGCATCCACAATGCAGGGAGCCCCCACATGCAGCTGAGTTTGGAGCCAAATTATTCACATGCTGTTTGTGTACCGCAAAGAAAAAAATTCTAGAATGGAGCACATAATATATTGTAAAAATGTTCATAGCATCCTAGCTGCTATATTTAACTCTTACTACACTGACATAGGCATAATTTATTCATCCATCCATCCATTATCTGCTACATATCTAGAGTTTGGTCGAGGAGCAGTAGTCCAAGCAGTGATGCTCAGACCTCCCTCTCACCAACTCCTTCAGCTCCACCAGGGAATACCAAGGCATTCCCAGGCCAGCCCAGAGATATAATCTCTCCAGAGTGTCCTGGGTCTGTCTCGGATTCTTCTTCCAGTTGGACATGCCTGAAACACCTCCCCAGAGAGCTGTCCAGGAGACATCCTGGATAGATTCCCAAAGCACCTCAACTGGCTCCATTCCATACAGAGGAGCTGCAGCTCTACTCTGATCTCCCCCTGAGCTCCTCACCCTGTCTGTAAGGCTGAGCCCAGACACCCTGTGGAGGAAACGTATTTCTGCCTCTTGTACCCGTGATCTCATCCTTTTGGTCACTACCCAAAGCTCATGACCGTAGCTGAGGGTAGGAATGTAGATCAGCTGGTAAATCAATAGCTTTGCTTTTTGACTGGGCTCTCTAGAGCTCAGGCTGGATCGAGCAGGCCATTCCTCCCAATCGCACCCCCCCTGGTTTCACTGTCATTATCCATTAAAGTGCCCCAGCCTTGCAGCCCCCCCTTCCCAGGTTTCCATGAAAGCCGGATAGTTTGAACTGGTGTTCAGCGCATGTGCACAGACAACTGACAGTGCCGACAGAGCAGGGTTAGGGTTAGGCACCCACCTGGGGGGGCACAAACGAGGTCACAGGTACAGCTGGTTTACATCTGCCATCTCGAATCAAACAGTCACAGTTTTGCTCCATCCCAGCTCCCTGCCACACAGTCCACAGAGAAGGAGAGAAAACGTGGACGTCTGGGAGTCCCCAAGGATCGGGTCGAGAAACACTGTTCTACAGTACACACTGTTCTACAGTACACACTTGACAGTCCATGAACTGCACACTTCCTTGTTTCCTTTGCTTGAGTTGCCATTAAAACTGTTTCCATTGTGTCCATCATACATGTAATGAATTTGCTGCTCCAGTGCAATGAAGGTTTTTGTCAGCCACAGCGAAGGATAAACAAACCCTTTGTTAGTAGAATTCCAGGTTACTCTGACAAAAACTCATGAGCTCAGCCATCTTCACCGGCTCACAGGCTGTTTTTGTCTTCTGAAAATCTCAGAGGGGAATGTTAGCAAAGATGGATGGCAATACCTCCCCCCGCCCCCCACCAATCATGTCCTGCCATCACCTCCAGGGGCAGTCAAAAGATCGGATACGCCAAGCCGCCTACAAAGGAGAGTGATCACATCAATTGACCTGGTCACTTAACCTAAACACAGTAGAAATGGTTTTGGAGGAGTTTGACCAGAGAGTGAATGAAAAGTGGCCAATGAGGGCTCAGCGTATGTCGGAGCTCCTTCAGGACATCTGGAAGAGCATCCCAGGAGGCCACCTTGTGAAAATGAGTACAGGAGACAGTAGGGTCAGCCAGTCCCTGGATTAAGGGTCTTGCTCAAGGGCCCAATTACTTTATATTAGTTTTGATGTCTTTATAATTATTCCAAAATGTAGATAATACATACAAATACAAATACAAACTTTTGACTGGTACTGTAGTGCCAACGTGCCAGATATCATTTCTGAGGTACAGTAACAAGAAGCCTCACACAGATGATGGAGGAAACACCGGTGAATGACATACGACAGTCATACGCCATGTGACTCTATTCAAGGCCAAAGGCTGCCCCCCACCTCAGGGATAAGAACATAAGAACTAGACAAACGAGAGGAGGCCATTCAGCCCATGGGGAGAACTTAACTAATAGCTCAGAGTTGTTAAAATCTTATCTAGCTCTGATTTAAAGGAACCCAAGGATTCAGCTTGCACTACATTATCAGGAAGACTATTCCATACTCTGACTACGCGCTGTGTAAAGAAGTGCTTCCTTAAATCCAGTTTGAAATGTTCTCCTGCTAATTTCCACCTATGGCCACGAGTTCTTGTATTTGAACTAATGCTGAAGTAAGTATTTGGTTGAACAGCATCCAAACTAGAATCTTATATACCTGGATCATGTCCCCCCCTCAGTCTCTTTTGAGGATGTCTACCGCAGACTCCAATCCCCAAGGCTGGGATGACGTAGGAAGAGCTGGGAGTCTCTCAGTTGCTTCGACACCATTAACCTTTTTGCCTTCCCTGACAAGTCAGCCATTTTTTTAACGTAAGTTTCATTTTATCCAGTTCCTTCATCTGGAGGCCTACAGTGTACCTTGATGTTGCACACACTCATAGCATCTAAAGAATATGCTTGCTAATTTTCAACATTCAAATTTTAAATGCGCTCTCTGTTCCTTAAACATAAGCTCGGCTGAGATGAATAAATTATTTAAGCTTGGACTTTTAATGTTATGCGCAGCAGCAAATTCCCAGGAACCATCCATTTTCTGTACTTGCTTGTCCTATTCAGGATTGTGTGGGTCTGGAGCCTGTCCCAGAAGCTGTGGGTGCAAGGCAGGGAACAACCCAGGATGGGGCACCACTCCATGCCAGGGCATACACACTATTCACATTTCAGTAACACAAACTCACCTCAGCGTGTTTTGGTACTGTGGGGGGGCGGCAACTAAAGTACCTGGTGGGAATCCCATAATGGAGAAAGGACTCGTAAGCATAGACCAAGAGCAGAGGTTTAGACCCTGCCCGTGGGGGTGTGAGACAACAGTGCTAAACACTGCGCCACTGCGCCACCCCCACAGTGCGGAATTCTAGATGTAAAATATTAATGGTTGATCTGCAAAGCAGATATACAAGGATCTGTGTTTCTTGAGCGCGGTGGGCAGACACTGTCTCAAGGACAACACTCATGGTGTTAAAATAAAGAGAGCAAGAGCCCGCTGTACACACTGGCGGAACTGCATCACTGAAGAAAAACAGCAAAGGAAGGGGCGAGTTTTTTAACACCTTTTTCGGGGGGACTGTGTTTCCCTGCGTGAGCCGTTTCTCACTCGTGCAGAGCCCTTGAGGAGCCTGACTGGCTTTTTTTTTCTCCCTCCTACATTTTACCATCTGTCTCTCCAAGTCTTTATTTAATGACAAGAAAGTTCGGAGACCTGAGAAAAACACGCACACACCTCAGTCACCGAAGGCCCAGCAGCACATTCCCATTATCGCCTCAAACGTAAAGTCGTTTCAGAAGACAGGAAATCGTATTTGCTCACCCGTGGCGGAAACAAGGCTCAAACATCCCCACGCTTTGAGGAACCGTTTCTGACGTTTGTGGTGGGGGGTGTGAACTCATAAAATTACAGCATAAGCAACCCCCATGGTATGTGGACATATAAAGAAATTTCACGATGAGGTTAATGTTTATTAATGTTTATTATTCATTATCACCTTGCAACTGGGAAGGAGAGAGTGATACTGCTGATTCGATCGGGCAGGCAAGATGAAAGGCCTAGCGGTGACCTCAGTGAAGTTCATGGAGTTTAATTAATTTTAATTTATAATTAATTGGGCATCTGCGGGACAAAGGCAGGCTGGAATTTAATTACACTGGTCAACTGATTTTAATTTTGTTTTTGTTACACAAATTGAAATAAATGGATATTACGGTATTGTACTGAATTAAAATATCTAATCAGAATTTACCTATCATGCATGGGTTTTAAGTGAGACACAATTAAACCTTCCACTATATGTATATTTACAGTATATGTGCATGGTGGAAAGTGACACATCTTAAACGTAGTCGTATATGATTTTCTCCTGTACTTGGGCTCAGGAACATTCCACGTAGGGGTCCAGCAGAAGATAACAAGCAGACTGGAACGCCACATGCTTTGATATCATTTTTCTACATCAGAGAGAGAGAGAGCAGGCCTCTGTCTCAACACATCCAAACTCAACACTCAAAAATACATTTTACGATAATTACAACAAAACTGGCTGTTTCTCAAAAACCTTATGTGACGTGAAAGGTTCTTTGTGTGATCAGCAGCAGAAATCTACCAGGCGCACTGAAAATCCCAAGGCAACGGAAACCTTGTGAACCAGCAGGAGGCCTTTTTTTTCTGGGGAGGCTGCAGCTTCATTTTGTTTATGTGATTTCAGACACAGAAGGAGCCTGGGATGATCAATGAACAGGCGGGCATCACCTCTTCACGATGATGCAAGGGGTCACCTGACCTACTGTGTGTAAGAGGGGTCCACAGTCAGCAGGGGTGCGAGGCGGTGAGCCTGAGGAGGTAGATGACGGCCGTGGATGTCAGCTGACCGCCACAGCAGGAGGGAGAACCTTCACACTGTGTGTGGGTTAGTGTGTATAAACATGTCAGATTCTGTACAGCGTAAATAATGCATGACATTATAATACAACATATAATATAAGGGGATCTGTGAAACCTCTGCAGAAATGCAGAATGCTGTTTGCAGATATTAAATGGGTCACAGGCAGTCTGGAGCCAATCCCAGGTAGGATCACGGACAGGATACCAGTCCATCACTGGGGAACCTGGATTACTCTTACTCACTATGGGGATCTTAGAAATCTGTGCAACACGTGAAGAACATGCAAAGTCCGCACGAGAAGCAGGGATGAGATTAAAGGTAAAACCACAGTTATATATATAATACCTGTAAGTGTGTAGAGCATCCAAGGCTCAGGCCTTCCTCCCCACTGTCCCATGGTGCCGGAGTTTGGCTTGCTCCCGGCTGTCAGTCTCAGCTGTTCACGCAGCATTACGCAGCGACAGGCAGCATTACGCAGCGACACGCAGCATTACGTTTTAAAGCTTCTTCTTCTTCAGCTAGCTGCAGCTTACCAGTTACCCATTCCTAGAGATCAATGCCGTCTCTCCATATTCCCTTTTGAGGCATTTTGTTTCCATTCTGAGGATGAAAACATTTTTACATACAAGACACTTTCACATTAAGAGAGATACGCTGCCTTATTATAACCTTAATCCCATGAATAAATTCCATGCAAATTTATGTCTTCCTGTACGTAAATCATTCCTTTAGGGAACACAGTCTACTAACTTACTTGCTTAGCAAGTCTGCCTTTTCCAGGGCATCCTGCTATTTTCAGCCTAACCCATTTCTACAGATTTTACTAAGGAAGTTCACGTCAAAGAGCTTTTCCCTAGAACTTGACCACAGCCAGTGAGCAGAACAGGTCTACAGTTTAGTGTAGACTAGGTAATTAGCTGGGCATTAGATCAGTATTGGATCTTCAGCCGAGTAAAAAATTAGGTCATTAGCTGAGCATTAGATTAGCATCAGGTGTCTAGCTGAGCATTAGACTAGGTCATTAGCTGAGCATTAGATTAACATTACATATTTAGCTTAAATTAGAATCGGATCTATAGCTGAATAATACACTAGGCCATTAGCTAAGTATCGGATTATCATCAGATCTTTAGCTGAGTATTAGACTAGGCAGGGTTGCCAATGCTCAGGCATCCGGCATCATACTCACGCTTTCAGACTGCCACACTCACACAAGAAATTTTACACCAAATATATATTATTCCATTTTAAACCTGGGGTAGTCTGCAAACCGTATAGGCCAGGGGTCCCCAACTCCAGTTCTGGAGGACCAGAGCCCTGCACATTATTGGGTTTCCCCTCGTTTAACGCACCTGATTCAACTTCTTGTGCTAATTACCACACAGCTGTTCAGCTGAATCATTTGTGGTGGAGCAGGGAAAGAACTAAGCTACTGAGGGCTCCGGCCCTCCAGGACTGGAGTTGGGGACCCCTGGTATAGACTATTCACACGGTTATAAAATCGTTACATACGTGTAAATGCGTATGCATGTTTCTGTAGACTTATTTCGAAGTTAAGATCTTACTCCAGCCAGCTGACCGTTGGTAACCCTGGACTAGGTCATTAGCTGAGCATTAGATTATCATCAGATCCTAAGATGGGTATTACACTAGGTCATTAGCTAAGTATTAGATAAGATTTTTATCAGAGCATTGGAACAAGTCCGTATGTGAGGGTTAGATCACATTTTTAGCAGTGTTATTCTTTATCGAAGCATTAGATGCGGTCTTTATCGGAGTTAGAGCAGGACTATCTGGGCATTCGATCAGAGTTTTATCTGAGTGCCGGGTTTGTTCTTTATCCAATCCTCAGAAAAGGTCTAATTTTGCGATGAGTCTCGCTCATGATTCACACTTCGGAATCGCTCGTCCTCCCTGAGGTCCACCCCGCTGGGGGAGCAGCACATTATTATCTGTGAGACAAGCTCCGGGACGTTTCGGGGCGTCGTATAGACAGCTGACAGCTTAATGTAACAGCAAGTGGAGGGGGGGGGGGGGGGCGAAGTATCAGTACCACCGGTGACCCAGAGAACAAGACTGTGCCATTAAGGTCGGTCTGTCTTTTCATTTCGGCACCTGGAGCTGTCTGTCTACATTTCCCTCAGTGATCGAGGGGTGGAGGAAACAAGGCAGGCCTGTCACCGGCGGGATTTACTCTGGGCTGACGATCACAGCTGATCTGAAATCAATGGGAGCCAAGTAACAGGTAGGCGTGGGTTGCAGCCAGCCAGTGATTGACAGCTCCATATAACCCCGGCCACCGTGGGTGTCACAGCTCCATTCCATTAATCTTTGTCAGATATCTCGGCGAGCTTTATCTTCGTGCCTTTGCTGTATGCCCTTTATCAACAGATGAAACAAAAGCATGGCTATTATGAGAGCACTAAGGGCAGGCTAGATTATCGATGGCTTGTGGAGATGTAGTGCATTTTCCTAACAACTCGATTAATGTGGATGTATCACCATCACAGGGCACTTAGGTTTTACCATGGCTTGTTTCTACTTAAAAGATATACGCTTCTTTCAATACACTACCCCATCCTAGGAAGGGGGTAACAAACCGCTGTGAGAGGTAGCTGGGATCCGTATCTAAACGTGTCATTGACAGTCCTCGCTGCTTTTGTTCCCAGTGGTCTTGGCCCTCCTGAATTCATAAAGATCCATTAAGCTCTCAAGCCACATTAGCCGATCAAAGCCCAGACGCCGGTGTTTGGATGCCTTGCGGAGTGATTGGCAGGTGTGTCACAATCCCCCATTCATCATGTTATTTAGGTGTTTCAGCAGGATTCGGGGATAGTGGGCGTGCACGTGTGAGGTCACATGGGCGAAGGGTGGAGGGCAGCTGAGCCCTTGAAATGTTCTATTTCATTCTGACACAAGGAAAAGTCATAACCCTCCCCCCACCATTTATTTTCACCTGAAGGCCAATGGAATAAACTCTGGGGAAACTTTCGAACAGCCTTCTAAAGAGTAGAAAATTTGAAAAAGTTTTTTTTTTTTGAAAAAGGTGATTTGAGTGTCAGAGCTCTTCTTTGGAGTGTTTTCATTTAAAAAGAGTATGCATGCTTTTAAATTAGACGGCTACATAGTAGCCCCTGCTCACCACAGGACCCCCGGCCATCCACTTCCCTCCACACTGATGGCCATTAATAGGAACGAGAATGGGCCGTGCCAAAGTGGTGGCCAGGTCACTACATCCTACAGCATTGTAGTGTATTGTATACTACTGTTCATAAGTAATATGGTAATCTTGCGCCATCATCGTATGTTTAAGTCAATGGGCAACCGGTGTCACTTCAATTATGAACGGGGGGATGTATAAAATTGTTGTAAAGTAGCAGATATGCTTTATTTTATTTTAACTCGTAACTCGTAAAATCCGAGTTTCTAGTGCGAAATTTCAGGTGTTACCTCTCCCGAAGTTGTAATTCTGACTCGTGAAGTCTGAGGAATGGACACAACCCCAAGCTCAGAATCCAAGTTGGCTATGTCCTTTATCAACAGAAGCTGTGGTTTTATGCTGTTTATTAGCACTGACATCTTATTTGTGGTTCATTAATTTGGTCATACACATAGTACTGTCCAACCGCTATCTGTGGACGTGTAGCTATGCAAAAAAACACATAATGTGTTATCCACTGATATCGCTAACAATAACAATTAACCCGGCTACAACTGGGGTCCATTTCATTAAGAAGCAGAAAACTTGTCAAAGTTAAGGTAGTCTAGGCTAAATGTGAGCAAGCGAAGAAGACGGCCATTTAAACTGAGGTACCTTAAATCTGACGAGTCATCCAGGAAAGCAAGAAATCTAGCTTTTTGAAACGGGTCCCTGGTAACTCGTGTGTGACATCAATCCCAGTTCTGAGTTCCGACCTGCAAGGTAAATGGAATGCAGCATAAGTGCAGACACACCGGAGTCTATGTTGCTGTGCCCCTGAAGTGTTATGCCCCGCTCGTCTGATCCTCCTGTGTGCCACGCCCCCTCATTAACATTAATATACCAGCTGTTCCTCGTTCTTATTGATTAGTTCAATGTATTTAAGTCTGCGTTAGATATGTTTTCCCCAGTCTGTTCAATAATGTTGTGACATCTGTATGGCGCTGAAGTCCTAAAAAATTCCCTCATTCCCTGATTCTTTGTCTCCCTGCTCCTGCTTCCCCGGTCCGTGACATGACATGAAGCGCTTATCCTGACTCCTCCTGACACCCAGCTGTATGAATCAGTGAAACTATTAGTTAAAAGAATCAGCTAAATAATAATACAGGCAAGAAAAATATTGATGTTACTCCTAATTTCTGGTTAAACGCATGCTGATGCAATGGGTTGCATGTTATTTCAGTACGGATATCCACATCACATTTCCAAATCCGCGATGAATAGGAGAGAGCCGAAAAGGTCAGAGTCATCACGCTCAGGCTGTAATTAATCCGACTGTGCTGCTCCATGATGCGCTTGTCCTCAAGTCATGTCCCATGGCGGCTTAGGACACCGCTCAGTTCGGCCTATCAGAGTGCTCCGACACATGCGTGCGTTTCCATATAGCATCTGCGTTCATGAAGGGAACATCAGTTCCTGAGATGTTCCAAAGTGTGTTTAACCCCACGAAGTAAAAACCTGGAGCCATAAAACTGCACCTGATTTTTAATTTTCAGTATTCCTGTCTGTGAATCACTTTATAGTGTTAGGGGAGGTGTCCTGTAAGCCCTTACCCAACCCTGTCATTGACTGACCCGAAAAAAGGGGTGATTCCGTGAACGGGCTCGTTCCCCCCTGGTCATGTGGCTCTGTCGGCCCTCTCCCGACCTTAGATGTTATCACGGTTTCATCGTGACGTGACATCACAGATAGCAGAGCACATTCCTGTTGCTGGAAAAGCTCCGTTCTGCTCCAATGCTGGTGATTTGCTGCTGCTGAGTAGCGTAACAGAAGCAAAAGGGGATTAAGTTGGTGGGGGGGGGGGGGGGGGTGGAGGGATATGCTCACCCCAGAGCACCCAGTAGGCAGACTGAGCGCAGAAACGGGCTTTTAAGATCATTTTCACTGCCGTCCCAGCTGATCTA
>JAABNY020000119.1:23366280-23394355 GCA_015164015.2 Brevimyrus niger
GTGTCTTTATTATGGATGCTTGGTTTGGATGTTTTATAATACTGAGGAGGATGTTGCATGATGGGTCCATTGTGAAGATAAAGCTCGGTTTCAGAGGAGAGGTTTGTTTACTGGGTGTTTCTCCTCGGTGGATGTGAGAATCACAGCCTTCTTTTTAGGACATGGATGCTGCCATAGTTGACCGGGGGGGGTGCTTTCGTGGCAGGTATACTGATCATTTGCCTGCTCTGCCTTCATGAGGAGCCCCGTCACTGACATCCTTCGTCCATGGAGCCTAAATCAGGTTCTGTACATCACCTTTTTTTCCTCCGCATCCATGTTTCTACCAAGAATGGATAAGCACAGCTCAAATCAGCTTGGCCCCTCGAACAGGGCGCTGGCTTGTTAATATATTTATCTGGGCGCGTTCAGCCTGGCCGCCGTTTCTCGTAATTACAGCTCGCTTCGCCCCCATGGCTTCTAGACACAATTAATCCGGGCCGCTGTGGTACTATAGCCTGAAGAGCCACAGTCAATCACATTAATTGATGGCCTTTTTGCGGGAAACTTGGCCTTCCTTGGCAGGAAGCTGGCTGTTGACATTCACTCATGTTATCCTATTTCTGTAAAGGCTCATTTATGCTTCCTTTATGTCTAAAAACAAATACATCCGTTTCAAATCGTCAATGCCAGCATACTTCTATATGTCCTTTACGTTGGCATGAATGTCTAATAACACATCCACTAGAGGGCAGGACTGTCAGAAGTTTTGCACATCAACGAACATGGTAACAGTAGAGGAGGTCGTAATAATGTACTTGTTAAGAAGAAAGAGGCAGCATTATAAACAGTTCCTCCTGGACTTTTTGTGGGCTCATATACATGTTTTTTATTTCACACCAAATTATAAAGAGCCCATAAAGTTATGAAAAATATAATTTTTTACCTTATGCACACAAGGAATTAGATTTCCTCTCCAAGATATTAAGTAAATTAAAAAATTATCATGTGCGCACAAGATATTATCTTGAATGAACAATAAATTATCGTGTGCACACAAGATCATGTGCAGAAGGTGTCATGGAGCAGACATCTTATCGTGGTGGAGGGGTTTGTTCCAATGATCCCAGGAGCTAAGGTGTCCAGGGCTTTATGCCCCTTATAGGGTCACCCAAAGTGAACAGGTCCTGGGTGAGGAACCAGACAGAGTGCGGCTCATTAGACCCATTATGAAGAAAAATATCATGGATTCACGTTTTCCCTTGATGCAGGTCACCTCCCCCTGCCACCCCTACGTCCTTTATCCTTTATATGCCTGAAGGAGGGGACCTTGGGTCCTCGGCTGCAGAAGCTAGCTCTAGGGACATGGAATGTCACCTCATTGGCGGGAAAGGAGCCTGAGTTGGCACACAAGGCTGTGAGGTTCCAACTAGATATAGTCAGGCTCACCACGACACATAGCTTGGGGTCTGGAACCTCCTCAATGGAGGTTGGACCCTCTTCCACTCTGGAATTGCTTGTGGGGAGAGGCGCCGAGCAGGCGTGGGTATACTTATTGCCCCCTGGCTGGCACGTGTACATTGGGGTTTACCGCAGTGGATTAGAGGGTAACCTTCCTTCACCTTCGGGTGGGGGGACGGGTCCTGACTGTTGTTTGCACTTATGCGGCAAAAGGAATACCCACCTTTTTTTGGAGTCACTGGAAGGGGTGTTGGAGAGCACTTCTGGGGACTCTCTTGTTCTGCTGGGGGACATCAATGTTCATGTGGGCAATGACAGTGTGACCTGGAGGGCTGTGATTGGGAGGTGTTTTGTTATTGGACTTCTGTGCTTGTCATGGATTGTCCATAATGAACATCATGTTCAAAAATATGGGAGACCATGTGAGCGTTTGGCACCAGGACACCCTAGACTGCAGTTCAATGATCAACTTTATGATCGTGTCATCGGACTGCATGTATTGGACACGCGAGTATTGGAGTGAGCGGAGCTGTCAACCGATCACCACCTGGTGCTGGGTTGGCTCCGCTGGTGGGGGAGGAAGCCAGTCAGGCCTGGCAGACCCAAACGTATAGTGAGGGCTGTCCTGGTTGAGACGCATCTGCAGCATTGCATGGACATCAGGGGCAGTACCTCAGGATTGGCAGACCGGGGGACCAACTATAGGGGGATCACACTCCTCCGCCTCCCTGGTAAGGTATATTCAGACTCAGGAGAAGCAATGTGGTTTTCGCCCTGCCCATGGAACAGTGGACAGGCATTCGACCGTGTCCCTCGGGGAGTTCAGTGGGGAGTGCCCTGAGAGTACGGGGTACCGGGCTTCCTTATAAGGGCTACTCGGTCCCTGTACAACCGGTGGCAGGGTTTGGTCTGCATCGTCGGCAAAAAGTCATACTCGTTTCCGGTGAGGGTTGGACTCCGTCAGGGCTGCCCTTCATCACCGACGTTGAGGGTGTCCGCTGTGGTGACCTCAGGATTAGGTCTCTGCCTTTTGCAGATGATGTGGTTCTATTTGCTTCATCGGACCATAACCTTCGGCTCTCACTGGAGCAATTGGCAGCCGAGTGTGAAGCGGCTGGGATGAGAATCAGCACCTCCAAATCCGAGACCATGGTCCTCAGTTGGAAAAGGGTGGAGTGCTCTCTCCGGGTCGAGGTTTAAGTATCTCGGGGTCTTGTTGATGAGTGACGGAAGGATGGAGTGGAAGATCGAAAGGCAGATCGGTGCAGTGTCAGCAGTGATGCGGGCGTTGCGTCTGTCTGTCATTGTGAAGAAGGAGTTCAGCCAAAAAGGATCTACTTTTATTGTTTCCTAACTGACTACTTAATGTTGTATACTGTCCCATAATGAACAGCTTAAAGCTCAATGTACTTGTCATGAGTGTTATTTAGTTTTAGGGTCATTAGCCTATTTATTTATTTATTCAGATACCAGTATGCAAGGGTTGTGCATTGTCCTCAACAGTTCAAAGTACACTTTACTAGATGTCTCTGTCTCATGTTGTTTTAGAGTAATTTGGACAGTTACATACTTTCTCCTATGAATGGACACTCAACTGACTGTAAGGGAAGTACACATACCAACATTCAAAAATTAATTTCAATTTGCCAGTAAAGAAATCTGGAAACACAAGAGATGTGCAACAATTGCCATTTACTCTAAATGCAAAAACAACATCTCATTACTGGGGAAATAGCCTATTTCCGTGGCTATCAACAAGGTTAAACGCAATTAGTGAAAGAGCTTGAATCGCAAAAATGATCAGTGTGCTTCACTGTCTTTGTACTGGACATCATTAATCTGTGATTAAAAACCGATTGGCTTGCTGGAAAACATATTGAATATGAGGCAAACTGTTTTTTGATGTTACAAAAATGTCTTTGTAACATTCCAAAATTGGAGTGTTAAATAACCTGTTTATGTAACACATAATATAATTTATGGTGCACTCACAATTATCTAGATAAACAACTATAGTGTTTCGCTTGACCTACTGGCTATGCTGCCCCCACGATTTCTAGTGGTAACGCTCCATTTCATCCATATCCATAAGCTTTCAGAAAACGTGCACGATTATGGACAAAATGAGCGGAGTACAGACTGAATGCTCCATTTGTAACTGTATACATATTTAGCATTGAGCATAAATGAGCCTTAAGCCTAACTATGCAAAGCACCTGCAATCTCTGGATTCTGCGATGGGGGGGGGGGGCTCGGGGTGTCCTTGGCTGGTGCTGTGCTGGAGGGGGGCTGAGGGAAGACAGCTAGCAATGGAACTGGATACGGTCCTACATACTGTACCAGGCCTTACCTTCCGGAAAACCTTCTTCAGTTTCTCTGCCTAAAGATTAACCAGGGAAGGTCTTGCATGTCACTAACTGTGAAATAATATTGAGTGGTGCCAAGTCAATGGCAGACAATTATTAAATCACTCCAGCTAATAATGTTAAGTCATATGCAACCAGTCTCATTATGGAAGAATCTATACACCAATCTATACACTAAATCCCATCAAGTCACATAGCTCCAGTCACATTAAGGTTTGAGGACTGAGACAAGACTTGGAGTTTTGTAAACGGTTGTGTGGATTTTATAAATAGACTTGGTCACTAATCCAGTGCTGTTTAACTGCAACAAGTAAACTGCTACAACTGTATGTAAAGTACAGCTATAGTCTATGGAGCAATCAGGTATTTTTTCTGGAGAGAATTAAAGAAAGAACATTTTCAGCTGCCAAATTCATACTTGGGTCCAAATGCAGGTCAGCTTCTTTACAGTACACCTAGTTGTGCTATAGGACCAATGATGAATCATCAATCGACTGGCTGTCTTCAACCCTGAGTCTCCACGTCATATCCCATTGACTAACCCAGACTAACTCATTTGGTCTGAAGACTTCCAATAAAATCTCATAAACAGATGAATAATTCAGAGCTGTTGCCAGTGGCAACAATTGCAAGAATTCCATTGTATTTGCATCATGAGAACCAGTGCTTAGGCAGGTAATTATTTTAAAGTATTAATAAAGTGCTTTGGTCTTGTTTATTCCTGTGTTGTTTTATAACTATATACCACATCATCATCATTATATATATATATATATATATTAAAAAAATCAGAAAATGACAAAATGCGATGTGCAGTGGAATGACCTGATTGGGCTCTCAGGAAACACCCGGCACTAATCAGGGCTTCCATGACAAATGCGGAGGGGTGAGACCTCTGCCAAGGTGCTACCAATCTACTCATCAGCCGAGGCCGGCCTTGGACGAAGCAGACTTGCTCAAGCTGGTGTCCTAGCCTAATCGTCCTTCAGCCACGATACGCTAATTATCAGTAGAAGCAGCAAAGCCAGCTGCAATTTCCCCGCTAAAAGAGCAAGATGACCGGCTCATCCACAAAGATAGAAACACTCAGATGCAAACAAAACATGACATCCGGACAAACTTTTGAAATAGGGTCTTAAAAATAAAGGCCACAGATCGCCAACCTCCCTTTTGTAAAAACTGATAGGTATAAAATGAGAGCTTGCTGTCTCTACATGTCAGCTATCCGCTTTGAAACTTTCTGGAAGGGGGTGGGGGTTACACCAGACCCTAAGGCAGTCAGAAAATACAGGGAATGCATTATTAGCAATGACTGGGTTTGTCAAACTCTACACTGAACCAAAGCGTCTCCGACAAATGGGATTTAAAATCTGTGCCGTAAAACCAAACAGAAAGGCTGAGCTGTTTTTTCTTCCTCAGGACTTCAGCACTCTGAAAATCGACAGCAGTTAATCAGAGACTTCACCTGTAATTGACACCCTCCATCGAGTACCTGGACACAGCCTTCGTTACATGGAGAAGTATGCCAGTGTACAATTAGCCATAAAATATACTTACTTTCTAAGATCTACAGCGGCCAGAAAGGCACTTACTGAGTTGAGACTGGGCTAAGAGGGCCACATCTTACCCCGCTGTCATGACCGGGAGTTTGGCTGAGGTAAAAGCAGAATTGGTTTTGGCTGCAGGGAAGCAAACCTGCAAACTATCTTGGGAGAGCTGGTTTCCCCCATGGGCACCTCCAAGTGGACAGGAGTGAGATGCACGTACTGCCTCTGGCACTCATCCAATCTCCAAAGAAAGTCATTTTAGAACCCTGTCACTTCCAATTCATCCCAAAAAGGTAGTGGTTAATTAGTTTCATTATTATTTAATTTTTGGGGGTTTTTTTGTTCACTGACTAATGTTTGGTTAGCACAATGTTTCTCAATCTGGTCCTTGGGGACCCTCAGACAGGCCGGATTTGGCTCCTACTAGGAGCTGGAAGGGAGCAAAAATGTGGACTGCTTGGCAGTGGGCTGGGACGGAGCAAAAATGTGGTCACTATCGAGGTCCCTGGGTACTAGATTGAGAAACACTGGGATAGCACACCAAAAGCACACTGAACAGATGGGGATCCCCACATGAACTGTGTGAAAAAAAAAAATATGCTGCAGTGGTAGGTGCAAGGCATCCTGGAGGAGTGCCTCTCTTTGCTTTTTTAAACACATATTCTGCTTCCTCTTCCTTTTGTGATGTCTTTTTGTTCCTGTTTTTGTCAATAACTCATCGAAACATCAATCAAAAAATGTGCTGGTAATGCAGCTGTGGAATGTTTCCCTGAAGCTCCTGAAGCCTCCAGGGAACCCAGCTTCAGCTTAAATCAGCGTTTTATGCTGTGTCAAACAATACATATAGATGTAGCCAATTAGAGTTAATTAATCCTATCATGATTGTTTACCTCGTAATTCCAGCTTTACAGGTTCAGCAGGATTCAAGCTCTATTGTGGTGTCTTAATCTCCAGCCGTTGGGTAACAAATCCGGCCCTTACCGCATTAATATGTATGATTTTCCTCTTCCAATTAGTTAAATTATGGCCATATTGCAGTGTTGTGGCTGAGTGGGACAGCACTGGTCCCTCACACTGCATGGCTGGGTGTCTGCATTCGGCCCCTGCTCCATGTCCAGTTTGCATGCTCTCCGTTTGCTATGAGTGTTTCCTTCTGGCCCTATAGTTTCTTCTTCTAGTCCAAAGATGTGCAGGAAGGTTAATTGGCATCCCCAAATTTCTCATAGAGTATGGGGTAGGCAATCATACCCAGAAAAGAACATTGTGAATGCGGGTTTTCGCTGCAATTCCCTAATTAGATTACGGATTAGAGGACCGATTGGCTGAAAAGTTCTTACACCTAATGGTTATTACAAAAGCCTGCAAACACACCAGTCCTTTGTGGATAAGAGTGACCAGCCCTGATATACAGCATGACTGCAGGTGCCCTGAGACGGACTGACATGCTATCCAGGGTGGGCCCCAGCCCTATGCATTCTGGGATTGACTCCATTCCCCCCTCAGCCCTGAGCAGCATAAGCAGTTAGAAGATGGATGGATTGTTTACCTACGGTCCCTAATGCCCACAAGATGAGAAACACTTGAACGTTGTGTACATATCTCTGTGACATCCAATATATTACTGAGTGCCATGGAATAAGTGTGTCAAAGGAGGGGAGACTCTTACTTTGATAACCATCACATCTCATTCCTGTTTATCTTTGAAGCAGCCTGTCTGTGTGTCAGGTAAGAAAAGAGGGAGGCAGAGCAATGTCATTGACAGTATTTCACAGATAATACTCAGCCGGTATCCTGATTAATCCTGATTGCCACAATCCAACTCCCACTGACTGGCACAATCAGTCCTGCATGCAAAATTAAAAGCCCGCAACTAATGTTTAAATGCATGCAAATTAGGAGAATTTAGATGGGAATTTGAGAACACAGACGTGCGTCAACCACCATTTTCATATTTCCATTTTTGCTTAATTCACACATGTGTGTCAAGCACGAGTCTCAGCACAAGGGACATCAACATGGTCAACATGTTGTCACAGAATGACCAAAGTTTACTTCATATGAGCATTAGGAAAGCAATGAAGACTTTGGTGCATACAGACAAGTGCAGACACAGGGATAGCCAATTACTGGCTGAAACCTAAAGGCCACTGGACCAAATCTCACAAAGGCTTCTAGGACCTTGGATCTTATGTCAGTGCATAAAACCCAGCTGCATAAAAGGCTGCCGTTGAACTGGATGCAGGCACCCGCTGTGATAGAAATGAAAGTAGCATATACCTTAGGAGCATGATATGTGCTGAGTATCTTGTTTGCTGCATGCATTTATGCGTCCTGTACGGTTTGTTTTGTTTTATATCAGCGCTAAGGATCAGATGGGTGGGGAGGGGGGCTTTTCAGGAGCATCAGCTGGATGGATAACGAGGGCACAGGCTCTCCTGGTGGTGGTGCTGGCATGGGGGGAGTAGGGTTAAGAATCACCACAAGTTGACCCCTGGGGGGCAGACATATCCACCCAGCTTCCCCGAGAAATCCTCGGATCGAATGGAGTAGAACACCCCCCCCTGACTGTGACCAGCTTTGTTCTCACACCCATCTTCAGAGATGATTGCCGCGCTCCTACTCTCTTGTTTTAGACATGCCTGAGTGATCGCTCCAAGCACACTGCAGACATAGCGCTTTACAGCTCAAACATAATTGAAAGCGCAGAAGAATACGTGCTGCCTGGTTACATAACCACAGACTGGCAGAGTGGAGACGGTTGCAGCCTCATTAAGGAAAAGGGATCCAGCTGTAATTGATATTGTGGGGGGGGGGTGTCAAGCAGCAGGTTGTGGGTGTGGTTTAAAGACAACAACTTGGTGAACAAATTATATTAATTTGTTAACAAGGCTGGGGAACCCACCCATCGGCCTGCACTGGATGAATCTCCCTGCCTCTTGGGTGTGCAGGCAGGCAGGGAGAAGGAACATCTAAGAGGTATGAGGCAGCCCTTCAAAATAAGGAATGCCTTTTGTGTAGCTGCCCACGATTGCTCCTAAAGCACATTTGGCGGAATAGGGACAGCCTCCCGTCTGCCTTTCCTGGAGGCCGTCGGAGATCGCTCACCACACAAAGACGGCCGACAGGGGTCACAAATCCCTCGCAGGAAAAGCTTGCTCATCAAATGAAAACTCTTTAAGAAGACAGGAGGGGTATCGCGCTCCAGGATTTATGCAGCCTCCATATGCGGAGGAAGGGGAAGCCAGGCCATGAGCGAGAGAGCAGACGGGAACCACAGATACACTATTAAACAGCCAGACAGGGGTAAGATCACTGGTCATTTTACCACATTGGTTAATCTATAGTCTTATTCCACTGAGCCTTCAGAAGTAACACAACTTTGGGAGAATTCTATCCAATGAGGGAAGAACGAGACCGATAAATGGAATTCCCGTCAGTTTTTATGACTAGGTCCTCCTCCAAAGCAGTTGGTTTTTAAGCAAGAGTCAAAAGCTCCCAAAATGTGGATGGGAAAGGCTGTAGCAGTCCAAGCCAGAGACTGCAGGCAGCTTCATGGGTTGAGATTTATAGAATTGTTTCACACAAGTAGCTTCTGGGTTATAAAAAAAAAGACCACAATGTTCTCAGAGTCCATCCAGATCTGGGTGTAATGCACATACGAGGCGGATTTTATTTCAACGCCTGCCTTAGCTATGGACAAACAGAGGAAGCGGGGAACCACAGGATGGAATTAACGAATCAGAGCCGGAACAGTCACAAGGCAGAAAGCTTTGTGTTTTTCACCCGTATTACTGTCTTGTATAAACTGTGAGGAGAGGAGAAGGCGAGAGAGAACATGACACATGTGAAAGTTTCCCCGCTGGCAGCCCCAGCGAGAATCTCACTGCTCGCCGCCACTCCGGATCGCCAGCATGATTACCATTATCCCTGAATTAATGTCTGAAACCACATAGCAAATCAATGCTGGCCCCCGTCTCATTATAGATGGATGGAAGGTCTCCCCTCGTCTTTGCCTGCCTGTATTACATCTCAGGGCTCCTAATTCTCCATTCAACCCAGCAGAGAATGGATCCGGAGGGCATCCCAGCATCGGCGTTCATGCTGGTCATCCTTGAACCAGAGTGCCACCGTCCCACACTTCCCAGATCTCCTTTCGAACCCTGAAGGTATTAACGAGCTCCTATGCATCCACAGTTGCGTGGAACCCTGAAAAGTCTCATGTACTGAAATATTATGTGCAATAACTAATATGGTAGGGGGCTCGATTCAATCGGATAAAGACGGCAGTATCGTCCATGGTTCAGCAGAACCCAGAGAATACTTCCCACGCTCGTATCTGTGCAGAGCTTCTGCAATTGCTACAAAACGAAATAAAGATACATCTGGGAAAAGAGGCGGGTGGGATGCTCATAACAGGCTGATAAAATCAAACTGGGAACAGGAGCCCTGGTCTCCAAGTGGCAGCCGCAAAAAGGTAAGGAGAGACTTTAAAAAAGCCTTTCATAAAGATCCAGAGCTCATAGAGGAGAAAGTGACTTCTGTTTGAGATTCAAACTTTCAAGAAAAGTTTTGAATTCATAATGGAATACTAAGACTGTACTAACCATTTTACAGTACGTTAGTATCCTTAAAATATAATTTGCAGAAGTAAATAATAATAACAACAACAGTAATAATAATAATAATAATAATAATTGTCAGGGTCAGCCCCTGATGTCTCACTCTGTGTCCCTTCCCTGTTTGGCCAGCAGGCATTGCTGGTCATCCTGTCCTTCATGTTTGTCTTTGAGTTCCCCCTGGTCTGTTGGTCTCATGGCTCAACACCCTGAGTGTCTGGTTGTTTGTGTACCTTCTGTCCTGTGTTTGAATCCCACCTCCTGTATTTGTATTTTGCTCCCTAGTGTTTCAGTTGAGTTTGTCTAGCTATTGTATCTGGTGATTTTGTATATGGTTTTTGGTTTTGTTCCTTGTGCCCCTGCTTGTCTTTACCCTTGTCTGTAATTCCCCGGTGTTACGATTCCTTGGTTAGTTCTTAGTTTCCCTGTTTGGTTCCTTTGAGTATTAGTTTCACCTGTACCCTGTTTCCCTGGTCTTTGTTAATTAGCCTCACCTGTCCTGTGTTAGTCTCATTACCCCTTAGTATTTTAGTTCCTGCTTCTGTTCAGTTCCCGAGTGGTTCATTGTGTGTTGTTGCTGATTGTGTTTTATAGTTGATGTTAGATGTGTATCCGGTTTTTGTTATTTAGTCTTCGTTAATCCCATTTTATATTAATATTTAATATAATCCGGAATTATTATCTTTAGAGAATTGGTAAATGATGATGATGATGACTACTGTTGTTGTTGTGATTAAGAAATGGAAGTTTTTTTTTTTTAAGAATCTGTCTTGTCTCTTGTATGCCACACACACACACACACACACACACACACGTACACGTACACCAGTCAGAAGTAAACAGGAGATGCTCAGCGAAGAGGACATTTAACATCCTGGCTCACTAACTGTGGCACATATGACCGTGTTAAATGTTGACAGTCTTTGTAATGCTGTTTAGAAGCCAACCACATTTAACTGCCTGTATAGTCTTCCCTGCTTGTAATTAAATCAATGGGATAGCAGCAGCTTCAGAGGCTAAAAACAGGTAAACTGTGCGTGCCGGGTGTAAACGCCTTCCCTGAGCATCTGTTAGTTTGATACTGCCTTTTAATTGAGTGATAACAAGGAGTTATCGTTCCGCTACTGAATATACATAGTATTTTTATAAAGGCATGTTATGTTTACCCTCCATGAATATGAGAGACATAATTTAAGTGCCCAGAGACCACTTTCTCTTTTTGTGAAGTCCATATTTTTTATGTAAAGTACTTCTGTGTGTAATTGATTTGGGCATTGCTACAGGCTACTGCAGTAGTAGATTCTGTGAGACCTGCCCACAGCTGTCATTGCTTGGCTTTATCTCCACGCAGGATGTGTTCATTTAGGAAAACAACCACCAGTGACCGGGTTGACTTGTCCTTTTACCTGGGGTGTGATTGGCTGATGAGGGTCTGCCTGTTAGCTTCTTACATAGCAGGAAGATTGGCTAATGGGTTATTTGACAGAGATGGAGTGTTAATGAGAGACAAGTGCAGGTAAAGGGAAACGTCTGCTCTTCATGCATCTCCTGAGGCAAAGCTCTGAGTCTTCCTTGTCAGCAGAAAGCAGCAGATCAATGGGTAAAAGCACCATGATGGTGTCCCCATCTGCCATTTCCATGTTGTAACCAAAACCCTTGCAAAAATCCTCACTAGTCTTTAAGATCTACTTGGGCAGGATTTGCAGCTAAATAATATTGCATTTGTGTCATACTGAAACATCCTCTGTGTCTCCAAACCATAATCAATGATTCAATCTCCTGTCCTTGCACTAGAGGGGGGTTATTTTCGGTATAAAAGCAGGAGAGAGATAGGTGGAGTATGCTTTTGACACCAAACCATGTAAGGTTTGGTGATATGTTTTGTTAAGCTGATGTCATACAATTTTGTAGTTTGAGTTGTCCAACCAACACTATACTGGAGTAACTCAGATAAAATACCTAATGGACTTGAACCTTTGGGCTTCATGTTGTAGATCCATGTTCTATTGTCATTTAAATTTATATACAGCGGAACCATAAAATTCGGACGCCTCATAACTCTCAGAAATCGTACGGGTCGAGACACATTAAACTCTACTAATACCTCGAACAGGCTGGTCAAAAAAAATCCAGCCTCAACTGAACCAAAAACTCGGAACATGATAAACCAGAACAGACCTGCTAAAACTTGTATGGATTAAGATGCATCTCTGATGTGCTGAAACGAAGTCAGAAGGTCCTACTGCGATGCCGATGCCTTTGAATCGCTCTCAGTCTTACAATACTTCTTGACCCGGTTTGATGTTCGAAAGCTGTGTTCCTGTATTAAGTGTGTATTTTTTGTGCTTTATCTACAGTACATTTAGAATTTTGTGATCAATGGTCACTGTTGATAAACCACAACACACAACAAAGAAATGTGCATTTAACCTATATGTGATGCCGTGACATAGCAGGGAGCAGCTAATTCAGCGCCCGGGGAGCAGTGCTTAGGGGCGGTACCTTGCTGGTCGGCGTATTGTTAATGGTATCCATTTAATGTTTATTGCTTTTGTATGTGTGATTATTTCATGTGTATATTAGGTTTATATTGATTGTTAATGCTTTTTATGATTATTAAGGTAGGTAGGTAAGTTTAAATAGGCAGTCATTGTGCGTCTGGGACGGATTTAATCCATTTACGTTATTTCTTATGGGGAGATTCGACTCGGACCTCGACCAAATTGCAATTCTACTACTTGCACTTTGTCTTCCAAGGTACCACTGTATTATTCTAAAAGCAGGAGAGTAAAACACAACTGTGTTCACTGCCCAAAGCACTAAAGATATTAATGAAAGCACCCATGTTGTGTGTATGTCACATGATATTGGTTTTGCAGAATGTGTTTAGTGTATTTCCTCACACGCTGCATTTTTACACATGAAACTAGACCAAGTGAAGGACATGGGGACACTACTCCCACAATCAAGAGGGTTTTATCCAGGAAAATGACGCATGGCTTCCTGGATCCCAATAAAAAACTGCAGAAATGCTACAACCTCTACTTAAAAAAAAATATTATGAAAAAGCAAACTGTTTCATTTTACTCTTTGCAAACCATCAAAAAATGACACACGGGCCACAGGAAGGAGTAAACACCTCCAATCCTCACATGACGAAATCCTGATTCACGGTCTCTAATCCCTGCTCAATAAAAGAAGTAGAATTTATTTAACCCCTGAAATCACACACACATTACTTTTAAAAATAACATTTTTTATGAACATTTTTTTCCTTGCTTTTTCAGATTTCCATAGAACTACATGTACTGTAATGTAATGTTTCCCGATCCGGTCCTCATGGACTCACAGCCAGTCCACGTTTTTGCTCCTTCCCAGCTCTCAACTAAGGCAGTACTCACTAATATACTAGGTGCACAACAGAAACTGCATTGTGCTTGAGTCTACTAGATGACCATGGGATGATATAGTGACCCCAGATTCTTATTAAGGAGGAGGGCTGTAAGAGACCCAGACAGCCTCTGCTCAGCACGGAATTCACTAAACTGTGTGCACTGTATGCAATCAAAATGTACATTAACCAGGCAATGCCAGGACCCACTGCCAGAAGCTTCACAGTTGGACATATTAAATTAACATATTCTGAAATCTGTTTAAATATGTGGGATTTACACAGCAGTTACTCTTGTTTCGCTGACCTCTTCTTCAAAATCTAGTCATCTGGCTTGTGTTTCTGTTAGTCTGATTGACTGGACACTGTTCACAGTATGTTACTAAATATCTGGCATCAGCTGAATTCCCCTTATAGACTTAAATATTAATATACAGCCCCGGAAAAAATTAAGAGACCACTCCATTTGAAGAAAAAAAAAAATCTGCATTTCTAAATCCGGCATTAATCCAGGTTCTACTGGCTACACTGTGAGGCAGGCTGCTTCCAGGCTGAATTTCTAAGACAGCAGAACACAAGAATAAGGTGGAGCAGGAGACACTGGCACTAACCAAAAACCAGCCAAGTAAAGGGCAGAAGCGACTTTCTAATGCCATCAACTTATCCGGCGGTTCCTCATGAATAGGAGAATGACATCAAGTGACCTTGAATGAAAAAACCTTAAGTGGTGTGAAGTGCACTGCTAGGACAGTTCATAACAGGCTCATAGAAGCAGGACTGAAGACCCATAAAGCAGGGAAGAAGCCCTTCATCAGTGAGAAGCAGCAAAGATCCAGGAGCATACCCATATACAGGCGCATACCCAGAAGTCGAAAAATGAGTGAGACTGAAAATTTTGCTGTGGTTCCTTAATTTTTTCCAGAGCTGTGAATATTAACAGGGGAGGCGTCTTGTGTGTATGGGTTTTCATGTCACAAACACATCGATTGTCCTTAATTGACCAGCTGCATGCATTATATCTCTGTTGATCAAATTTACCATGAGTAGATGCCAGCTGGTGGATGTGGTCACCTAGCATCTTCTCCACAACCTCCATCTAAACTGCGACTAAGTGCCCTACACTTCATATAAGGACACTCTGCCCAGTCAGAGCTCTTCATGGGTTCTGTCCGAACCTAAGAGGCCATGACCATGAGAATCAATAGCCACAAAAAAATAAAAATAAAAATAGCCACAACGAAAAGGAACAACCTCTGAAAAGCACCCCAGGTAGGTCTCTCCCCGACAGGTTTGCTACACAATGAGGCAAGCTCTCTTAAACTCATCCCAGAACTCCAGATCATGCCCTTGGCTGGCCGATCTGGCAGCTACAGCTAGGCAGCAGCATCTGATGCAAAGTAGCCTGGATTTGGAATTGTAATTATGTTAGGGGGTGATGATGACAGGGAAGGTGAGAACATAAGAACATAAGAAATTTACAAACGAGAGGGGGCCATTCGGCCCATCAAGCTCGTTTCGGTAGAACTTAACTAATAGCTCAGAGTTGTTAAAATCTTATCGAGCTCTGATTTAAAGGAATTCAGGGTTTTAGCTTCCGCTACATAAGAAGTGTTAACAAATACACTACAACAGATATAATAAAATAACATATAATTAGTGCAAGTGGTTATGAAAAGTGACTTAGTGTGTGTGCCATGAACATGGCAGCCAGTGTGGGGAAGCAAGTATTTAAACTAATATTAAAGTAGCCATTTGGCTGAACAGCATCGAGACCTGTTATAATCTTATAGACCTGGATCATGTCCCCCCTTAATGTCCTTTGCATGAGGCTGAACAGATTCAGCTCTGCTAACCTCTCCTCATAAGATGTTCATCTAAGACCAGGAATAATTCTTGTAGTCCTACGTTGAACCTCAGTTCCATACCACAGTTGTGGAGATGATTCCTACTGAGAGTGTGCCTGGTCTTCACCCAGTTTGGAAACAGAGGGGCAGTTCAACATAGAAACAGTCTGGGGGGGGGGGAGATGGGGGGCTAGGGGTAGATCTGATGCCATAAAAAGTACCACCCTGGCAAGCAATTAGACCACAGAAAATCAAAACAACCCAGGACAACAGGAAGGAGCTGAGCCTCATGGGAAATGTGAAAAGGTTATGCGTGTCTTCAAAGGCCAAGGCACAGAACAGCAGAGGCTTAACTCTTATCACTGTTGTGTGGACAAACAGATATCGGGCTTTGCAAGTCTCGCTTAGTATATTGGGGTCAACAACACAGAGCTAAAGGCTGAGTGACACCACAGGGTTTGTTAACACACTGGAAGGTGTTTGGCAAGCAAAGTAAAATTGAAACATTATTTTATTATCTATCTTTGCCTACCTATAAAGTACATGCAGAAATGCAAACTGTTATGATGGGGCAGGGTAAGGAGGGATGATCCATGGAGTGGTTCACAAAAAAACTGTGTTTATTAACTAAACAGAACACAAGGGGGGGGGGCACACACAAAATAAAGGGACCACAAGGGGTCAAGAACAAGACAGAAATAATAAAGGACTAGCTTAAATGTAACCACATAGTACCAGAACTAGGGAACAGGGCAAGCCTGGGAGCAAGACTGACAGCAACAACCACAATAGTTGACTGAGGAATAGAGCAAAGGCAGGCACTGAAATGCATTGATAACAATGACTGACATGGTGCAGGTGTGGGTTATAAAGAATAAGGGGCAATGAGGAGCAGGTGAGGTCAATTAGCGCGTACAGCAGTTTCAAAGACCAGGGGAAACTAAAACAAGGAAAACAACACAGTACAACCAGGGAGCAATGAGCAATCACAAGGGACTATAACTGGAATACATACACTTAATAAAAATAAAATAACAAGTATTAAACACAGAAAAAGCCAAGTATTTGGTGCTGGTCTGAGGCCAGCCCCAAACCCACATGAAGAGGGAGTCTGGATGATGGCCGGCTCTTAGCCTGCTCATACCCGCACGGTGGCCCAGGCAGTAGGGAAACATACTCAGGAATGTAGGGCTAAAAGACAGAGGAGAAAACTGGATGGCCAGCGACACCTGCTGGCCCAATGGGGCCAAGACACATGGGACAGGGCCAGATGGGCATCGATCCTAACAGCAAATATGTTTAGGGCTTTTTCTTATCTCCATTTTAAATGGCAAGTACAAAAATATATATTAAAAAAAAACATGTATAAGATGAGAGGTTTATCTCTTGAGCTGTATTGCACGTGTCCAAGTTCTTAAGCCTACTGATTTAGTGCAAAGGCAGACACATATTAAGGTTCAGTCCTCCTTCACTTTAAAAGAGCAGTGGGACTCCTGTCAGCCTTGAAGACACAGCTCGAGCGGTTGTTAATTGCAACACAAGATACTATCACATCAACAGCCCATTATGTTGCTTCGAAGCAGAAGACCAAGGTCACGTGCTACTGACCAGTCTCCAACTCGTCCTCCAGATGGCCGGACGTTGGAAATTTGACCTATTTTTCCGGACATCCAGCACTGAGGCTGCCCAGCCGTGACAGGAGCACAGATTCTAATGTTACGCCTGAATTCAGCCTGTTAAATAGGACATTGCCACTTGCTATCTCACAAGGCCGAAAATGCTAATTTGTTTACTAATTAAGTGTTAAATACACTTTCCTATGGCTCATACTCAAGTAAATCATAGTTTTTGGACAAAAGAGTGAATATTAGATAATGTCCCCAGGAACCCTGTCCATGAACACTTAAAAAAAAATTACGAGATCTTGTAATCAATTATCCTAATTAGTTGACCTAAAACAGAGTACTATCACCATGATGTCCTATCAGGGTTCTGGAAATTTCTAAAGCTATTGTTATAGACATTACGGGCAGCAATAAATAAATAAACAACATCGTGATTCATCCCAGACTCTACTACACACTCAAGAGACAATCTCTGCATTTTCAAAGCAGCTTGAAACTGTGCTGTCTTGATAAACTTGTCAGCCCTTCACAGGAATTCTCTTTAACTTGATGGTGTTATCAAATTATGTCGTATTTCTTTTGTTTGGTTCCCTACAGAGACCCAGCAATGTTCAACTTGATTGTAAAAAGTGATTTTTTAAAAATCATAGCTGTCAGCCCCAGCATCTCTGTGCTCACCCAAAGACAGCTTGGGTCCTCCACTGAATGACTGACCTTGAGCGCTTCCTCAGTGCAGCACATTGTGGGACACGAGCAAAAAAGCTAACTAGGAAAGGTTCTCAGTCATCACAGTAATGGACATTCCATTGGGAAGCCAGAAGACCCAAACAGAAGACAGGAGGTTCTGTAGTGCTTCTGTCCCTATGGATGTCAGGAGTCCATATCAACTTTGACGCCACTTAATTATAAGAAATGGCTAGCTTCAGGTTGACGTTTGATTAGGCTGCCTCAATTGTGCTGGATTTCACATTCTGCAAATTCACTTACACAGTTCTGATGGTCTGAGATGTTTCTGGAATCCCAATTTCCAGATGTTTTCAAAGTTTTAATGAAAGACAGATATGACACAATGGTATTTGCCACAGGGAAGCAAAAATGGTTCCTGGAGATTCAAGGCCACGAAAGGCATGAGTGCAGGGGCTGTTGGGAAATGGGTGTGAACATTGCCTGAGGGACTGTTAGAAGGATGTCAACAGGCACGCCCTATGCTGACTTATCCCTGCAATAATCAGAGCTTCCGATTTTCAATTCCACATCTTTGCTTTTGTCATACATGCTTTCTCTCTCATCAACCTCCGGAAGATCCTGAGTTTCAGATCTTCCGATTGCTGGCGCTTAGTTATTGACCATGTTGTGCTTGAAAGCCCCGAATTAAAAGCACTTGCTGGGAATTTCAATGCTAACAATGCTGATGTCATTTACAGTCCACAAGAGTCACATGATATGTGTGCAACAAAGAAAAACACAGAGACAGGGATGTGATGTGGGCTTCTTCTTCTTCTTCTTATGCTCTTGCTGGGTGTTTTGCAGTAAGGGTTATCTGGTTGAATATCATACAAAACAGGATCAGAGAAGAACAGCCTCTGAGGCACAAGTCCCAAAAGATTACTCCTGTTTTTTATTTAGTACTTTTTTCAATCCTTTGTTGACAAGAACAGAAAATGAATAATTAACCAGATAACTTGTGAGAACCCCCACAAAATACAACAACAACAACAATAATAATAATAATAATAATAATAATAATAATAATAATAATAATAATAATAATAAAAACATCTTTAGGAGCTCTTGACAGCCAAGTCTGGGTGTCCTTTGAAGGCTTTTGGTCTGTGCTCGCGTTGTTATGACCAGGCAAAAAAAATAAATAAATGATTTTTTTCATTTGCTAAAAAAAAATATGTCAGTGCTCAAACAATTTTTTGAAAATTTCCCTGCACTGTGACTCTGAATTGCAACAGAAATCCATGATGAAATGGCAGCAGCTCCCTTCCAGCTGTACTACCACAAGTGAAACATCCTATGACTATCAAAATATAACCATATTCAACCTTAAAAAAAGTAAAAATAAACAAAATAATGCTTCATAATTAAATACCAGAAAATAGCAACATACTGAATATAAGTTATTGATCGATGCTGGTGGGTTTATGCTTCTGTACAGGGGCGCCGCTAAGGGGGGGGGAAGTTGGGACAATTCTAAGGGCCCACGCCCTTTAGGGCCCCCCAGAGATCTGCTTTATCAATAATAAAGGGGCTCAACCTCATATTTTGTCATAGGGCCCAAAATTGCTAGCGGCGCCCCTGCTTCTGTAGCCTGTGATTTGCGCTAATTTGTAAAACCCTTGGTGCCTGGTATATGTAGGAGGTATCAGGCACTGAGCTAGCCAGCTAAAGGCTGACAGATGTTAAACGCTGTGTTTGTGAAGGTACATCCACTCATGTATGACACACACTGAGGGCTGTGCTCAGAAGTGTAAAGTAACAAAGTGCGAAAACTTTGCTACTGTACTTAAGTAGTTTTTTTTTTATGGATTTGTACTTGCATTTTTCTTTAGATGTGACTTTTGCTTTCACATCACCATAATTCTCAGGCAAACAATCACTTTTTACTCATACATTGTCATTTGTTTTTGTACTCAGAATCAAGATTTTTTCAGGATTCTTGAACAATATGTCTTAACATATGTCAATATGTAACATGCAATGTTGTACTCAAACCTGTCTTGAGTGAATATAAAAGGATATATTGTGTTTTGCAAGATCATCCATCCATTGAATTGCTGTAACCACTTCTCCTGTAACGGGTCACTGAGAGAGTCTGGTGCCTATGGGCAGAAGATAGGGAACATGATTGGGCACCAACTTATTACAGGGTACGCTTACACACCATTCACATTCACATCAGTGCACAGTCTGGTAACTTCAATCAGCCTCAGCATGTCTTTGGACTGTGGGGGGAAACCGGAGTACCTGGAGGAAACCCCACGACGGCACAGGGAGAACATGCAAACTCCACACACATGAAGACTTGAACGCTGGTCCTGGAGGTATGAGGCCACAATGTAAACTTCTGCACCATGTCATGCCTTAAGAGTAATACATTTAAATGTGCAGTAGACCTTAGTTTTACTTACGTACCTTGAAAACCAGGATTTTGTTTTTATCTTTCTTGAGTGAAATTTCATTGGATGCCTTTTACTTGAGTAACAGTTTGGTGTGGTATCTGTACTTTTTCTTAAGTATGAAAACAGTACTTTTTCCACCACTGGCTATACTAAGTCTCACTGTTGCTTCCATATTGAATAATTTTCAATGCTAATGTGCTGCGAGACTTTTCCTGCTGTTTCCTTAATGCCTGGATTCTCTCTTCACCCATCATAAGCATTCCGCATGCTTGGGTGCAACACATCCTTGATACCTTCAGAGTGTGGTTCCCAACTCCATCTGCCCCCTAGAAAACCACCAAGTGGTCAGAGAACAGGATGCTTCTTATGCTGGACTAGAAAGCCCAGTTGCTGCAGTAAATATCAGGTAATTAATGGAAGTATTTCTTAACAGCTAAGCTCTTAAATAAGGAAAATATAAATATGAATATATGAATAGGATCTGTAATATGAATATAAATAACAGCAGAATTCATGAGATACATCAAAAATATTTGCATTGTTGAGATTCAAACATTTGCGTTTATTAGATCTCTGCTGTCAGCCAGAGACACCAATCCCTCATTGGGATGTTTCAGTGATAAATGTGCCATAGGCTAACATGTCCTGTTGAATCGGCACATGCGGCCAACCTCATAATTTGAGGCTATTTGCAAGTTTACCTACAGCTTGGTTGTAGTAAACAAGAATAGCACTTGTGAGAATCGGTGGGACGGCATTTTCGAAGTGATGGCTTTCATTCGTACATCAATGTACGAGCACCAGCTGACTGATTTTATCTTGCCTTAAAGATCGCATCTGGGGAGCTGTATTGGCATTTGGTGATCCCCCCCTTCAACTTGAAATCCCAGGAGGCCACTCCTGTGTCACCTCAGAGCGAGACTATTAACATTAACTGCCTGTGTAAATGCCCTGCAGCGTAACGGAGGGAAATTCAGAACTCTATGTGCTCTGCAGCCCGCCCAAGAAAAAACAAAGGGGGGGGGGTCTGCTCATCGAATGAATAATGCAGAGTTTGGTTCTTGCTGATTCTTGTCAGGTGCCTTGAGTGCGAGACGCAGACACGGTCCCCGAGGTTTTCCCGATGCTTCCGAACTGTCAGGAAGCGGCTGGCAGCCATCTCACGGTGTGAACACGTAGACGAGAAAATAGTCAGAAAATTCACAACTGTGGAAAACTCAAAGGCCTCGTCATGCATTTGACGGCGTAAGATGGAAGCTGTAATTATTTACCTTCTCAATTTGCCAATATTGCTTTAAATGTCTCAACCAACATTTTTAAATCATTACTGTAACCTGGAAGTATCCCAGCAACTTTGTATAAATTCACTGCACTGCAGGTGCACTGTTAATGGAAAGCAGGACGGATTCATTTTAATGGCTCTGGGAAAGCCTGGCTCAACGCTTCTCTTCATCTGAGTTGCTCTTCAGAGAAAATTTCCGGTGACAGATCTTGTTCAGAGAGAAGGCCGTGACATGGCTATCGGCCAATCTCCTCTCTTCCCTTTCCTGTGCCGCCGATTAGCCGGGGGTATTAGCACACCTCAGAGTGGGGGCACTGAAGCGCTGTCCTCAAGATAACAGGTGCTGCAGGATTGAACTGCTGCCTTATCGCCGGGGCAACCCAGCAAACGTGCACATGTGACTTTCCCCCCGACACTCCTCCGAGAGGAACTGTGGAAAGCGGAGGAGGAACCCATGGTGAGGAAAAAAAGTGGCCGCAGACTGACGGCTTGTTATTAAGCTGGAATCAGGAACAGCCATTAGATACAGCCACTGCTGGAGGAACCGAAAAGCATCACCTCCAGGAGTCTGGAGGACAATGAGTACAAAAGGGGACAAAGAATGTGTGTATGTTTGTGTGGGGGGGTTTGGGGTCATTGCATATCTCTTTTCACATAGGAAGTGGATCCTTCCATTGGTTACACACTTTACAATTACCTCTATAGTGAGATACACACTCTACAGTCTTGAAAAGCCCATGGCAGTTATTGGTTAAGAGAGATAACCAATCAGGTTGTAGAGGAAGTGGGTACAAGTCTCCTCTAGTTGCTTAGATTCGCCTCCTCTCTAATCTGATTGGTTATCTCTCTGAACCAATATTTTTGTCGTTCTGCCCTCAGAACAAATAACTAAGTGGTCCCATAATTAAATGGTACTGATAAAGTCCTAATGGAAATGGCTGGAGTTGGGAAATTATGCAAATATAGTGTTAAGATGGACTGCTGCTCAGGTATCTACAGGAGGGAAAGAACAGCTCTGAATGTCTGTATGTAGGATTCAGGCTTGGGTCTGTGAGGACTATGGGTCCAGGACATGGCCATATGCTTACATAGGTTCAGTGCTGGGGTCTAGTTTTTGTACTTGACCCAATACTCACATGAGAGCCTGACCATATGCTCGCACATCTTCTGTACATAAAACATAGCCATAAATGTTTGTGGTGACTACAGCTTCTATAACATTTAGTGTTACTGCAGACATCACTAGGCGACGCCGCTCGATTATGCGTGACTGATTATAGAAGTAACTAGACGTCTCAGATGGCAAGCTGTCACGTGGAATGAAGGGGCAACTCACCGGTATCTGCCTGCCTGTCACCCCTTCATCCATCTCACCTCCAAACCTGCACCCTGAATTATGCTGACTGAGTGCAGAGAAAAAGCTAAATGAAAGAACTCTGGGGTTTCCACAAAGAAACAGGCCCGATTGATTGCCTCTTTATTGCTAGAGCAATAGTTCTCTGCATAGTCAACTGGCATTTACTCAGGGTTTTTTAATAAATGAACTATAAAGCAGTTATAATTATAATTACAGATGCATAATTATAAGTTTAACGTCCATGACGTTATAACGTGAGCTTTAAGTGCAGAATGAATCCCAAGAATCAGCATGTGCAGGATTGATTAGGTTACCTCCACCTGTCCAAAATGTCTCATTATAGCAAATATATATAAGAATACATAGGAAACACAACTCTAGGAAAAACTGAGACCACTCTATATATTCTTCCACTCTAAATTTTTCCAGAGCTGTATATGTGACACTTTTACATCGATTTAAATCTTCTCAGGTAGCACCTGGGGGCCATCCAAGTAGCACAGCTTGAGAGCCATCCATCCATCCATCCATCCATCCATCCATCCAAGTAGCACAGCTTGAAAGCCACCGCCATAGAATAAAAATGAATGATAATAATTATGCTGATTTAGGAAAAAAGAATACTTTATTTATATTTATGGTTGGTCACAAGTAAAATAATGCATATCTATAATATACAACAACCTCAGTGAACAAACAGACAGCACCCGTAAGCGAATGCTCTCCGTGACCACGGAATGACGGTAGGACGAAACTGAAATAGAGAAGAATATCTGTAGCTTAACACTTGTGGATATTAAAAAATAAAAAAAAATATTAGCATCAAACAAAAATGCATCACTTGTTTTGAAAACATAAAAACGAACGGGGAAAGAAAATCCAACATGTCTTTGGGTTTGTCGTGGAAAGAAAAAAAAAAACAAAAAAACACCCAGAACATTCTTAGTCTGACAGCATGTGTGCATTCTGCCCTAAAGTGACGATGTTTTCGGTGGCTGGCTAGTCGCTATCTTTGCAGCAAAAGCGTTGATGCTTCGAGGGGAGCTGAGAAGCATTCCTGGTGCACCTCAGGTGGTTGGGAGTTTCTTGAACAAATGATTTGGGCACTGTTTTTTATTTACAATAGGTGCTGTATACTCTATGAAGGCATCCATTTGTCATTTTCTTCCTCTCGTGTCTTTTGTTCATTTCTCTTTTAAAATCTACAGTGTGCCCTTCCCCTTTCCCTACGGAAGTCTTTGGAAGTCACGGCATGTTTGGCTTCCCAATCTTTTTGGGAAGCATCAGTGTCCAAGTTGCCTCCCGGCCCTCACCAGGTCCAACATGTGAATAAGGAGGACCAGAGCACAGGTAAAATAAGGATATCCAGTGTTCGAAGCAGGGTTGCTTTGCCTTTGGGGCATTGCATGTCTGAACTGAGGTTCTTTGAGCATTTCTTCTTGCTGGAGGGATCCGTGGAAGATTCCACGTCATCGGAGACATCTGGTTTCACTTTTCCTGGAGCCTGATTCATGTTGGAGTTGCCTGGGCCGTCGTTCAGGTTCTGCTTGTTCCGGGTGCCATTCTCTGATTGGTCCACCTCTAAGAACTTAGTCTTAGCAATATTCTCCTTCTCTTTAGGAGAGCTGTTGGTGATCTGCCGGCTGTTGTACAAGGAGGGATCTGGCAGGCCTTTGCTGGAAATGATAGACGATTTGTCACTGTCCGGCAGGCAGCACCGGGGAGTTCCTCCCCAGAGAGGAGCCTCAGTAGTTGGGTACTTTCCTGGCCAAGCCTTGGCACCAAAGATCCCAGTCCATGTATGAAGAGTGCTATCGACACACCCCTCTAAATCACTACTCTTGAGTCTTTTCAAATCCTTCCCTGCCAGACTAGCAGGAACATGACACTCGAGTGCTGAGCTGGACCCTTTGAATCGCTTGAACCATTCCCAGAGCGTCCTAGCCCTGCAGTCGCATATCCATTGGTTCCCGTTGAGACGCAGGTACTGAAGTGATGCCATAGGTTCCATGGTCTCCCCTGTGAGCACCGTCAGATTGTTGTAAAACAAATATAAGGTGGTCAGTTTGCCCAAGTCTTGGAAAGCTCTTTGCTGAATGAAAGTGACGCGGTTCTGATGGAGCAGCAAGCGGTCCAGGTTGACCAAACCACGCAACATGTGGTCGGACACAGTCTTGATTTTGTTGTTATGGAGGAAAAGGTAGGATAGGTTGGCAAGGTCCATGAATGTGTTGTCATGTAGGGTAAGCAGGCTGTTATCCTGGAGATACAGATACTGCAGGGACGATAGCCCACGGAAAACTCCGACTGGAAGCTCGGAGAGCCCGCACCTGTGAAGGTGCAGGGTGTGTAACCGCGTGAGTCCCCGGAAGGCCGTGGAGCTGATGATCCTCATGTTTCCGTTGTCGCCGATGTCCAGCTCCTCCAGCCTGCCCAGGCCGTAGAAGGCGCCCGCTTCGATGTGGCTGATGTCGTTGGAGTATAGCCACAGCACCGTCAGGTTCCGGCAGCAGCTGAAGCTGGTGGAGCGCACCACCGTTAGCCGGTTACTCTGGAGGAATATCCTCTGGCTCCGCTCGGGAATTTCGGCGGGGATGGAGGGAAGTCCCAGCTGCTGGCAGGCCAGGGTGGGCCGAGGCTCGTCGTAGCACACGCACATGGCCGGGCAGCCCGGTGCCGCCGACGCCGACTGGAGCCACAGAGCCAGGAGGAGAAGCCCGACCCCTGGAAGAAAAGCAGACAGAAGTCAGTCACAGGCCGGCCGACAGGCGCTACCGCAACCCTCCCCCCGCCAGGCCGGCCGACAGGCGCTACCGCAACCCTCCCCCCGCCAGGCCGGCCGACAGGCGCTACCGCAACCCTCCCCCCGCCAGGCCGGCCGACGGGGTTGGAACCTTTAGTAAACCACGTACCACAAAATGATAATAAGCTAGAACTTATGAACCCCCTATGTCTTATGCATAAGCACATAGATTTCTGAACATTTTTCCCATTCTTTGAAGTGGATAACAATACAAAAAATGTACAGTAAGTCTCTGTGGGCCCCCTGCAACTGCTCCCATGGACCCACAAGGGGTGGCAAACTGCAAGTTTAAAACCCCCAAAGCGATTACTCCGGAAACTTCTGCCGATTTCCCACTGCTTTTTCTTTCCAATCTGAAATGCCTTTTCCTGAAGCGTTGACTTCAGACGTGATCCGCTAAAAGCTACTTACGGTTCAAAAGTTGGGGAAAACTGCAGCGGCTTCTTTTTAAAAAAGGAGACATCAGGCAGCTAAACAGAGGCCTCAGATTAGAGCCAAACAGCTGTGAGCTGAAAGGAAGTTTATTCTCTCCCTCCACAGAAGGAACAGAGAGTTACAAGTCTTTGAGATTTGTTTTGAAGTGAGACAAATTTTACTTTTTAAAAGCAATTCCCCCGCGACATCTGGGTGTGGTTTTTCGCTGAATGTGCTATAGGGGTGCTAACTAATTCTGCCCCCCGGTTTTCGTTCCTCATTGACAAGTGCTGTCAGTCTCCCTTCCTCCAATTTTCAAGTTATATCACAGACAGAGTGACCAGCCACTGTGGGAATTGTCTGCGACACATCTTAATAATACATCTCCCTAAAAATAATAAAGCGGCTGACGAAACTGCTATTACTCCTATTGAAGTATTTTTTTCATTAAGCAACAAAAGACAAAGTTACGTGTAAAATTTGAGTTACTTTTCTGGCGTGCTTGGTACACCTCCTTACCTCTAGGTGCCCTCGTTCTCAATAGTGAGGTGGTCATGCAAATAAGCAGCTACAAGGAATGATCACAGTTGGCTGGAAGGATTATACCCCATTGCCGGTTAATGGACTCCGAGCAGTAGCCGATTGGGGGAGCAGCTGGCACAAGCCTCTTGGTAATCGGGGGGGCTCATTAAATTAGATCGCACTGCAGTCAGACCAGCTCCCGGGTGCTGATTGTATGCAGGCCCAGGGGAGGGCCACAGATGAGCTGTTGTGTTGTGTCATTGTTGCCCAGAGACTCAGAGTCCCAGAATGGATGGATGGGACCTCAAACTAAGCAAGAATTCTGGGGTGGACTCCCAAAAGAGAGCAGGAATGAGGCACCATGCACCCCAAGAAGCTAAAGAGAGCAGTCTGCTCCCAAAGATCTCCAGAAAACCTGCTCAGGTAAACTGAAGCTGCAGTCTAGAAACAGGGTCTAATAATATGAGGGGTCACATGGTCTCTGTTGTCCTGTGTGACTGGTCATCAGAACAAGGAGGGATCTGTCCAGATAAACATCTCACATGCAGATTTCACCTGTTCCATGGTTCTTCGGTCTTTCCTCATATTTATCATGGTTAAAACCTAGCACTGGAAACACGGTATTAGACGCATTACAGGGCCAGGCTATTTAAAGTAGCCCAGCAAAGCTGAATGCTAAACAAATGTTGAAAGCACATGAAATCAAATATGACTCTCAAGGAACATGGATGATTTTCTAAGCACATGACTGTTAGAGTTTTCCGCGGGCTATATTCCCTGCATCTCTGAAGATAATAACCTGCTTACCCTACAATGCTATCGATACACTAGATCAGAAAAGAGATCTTCTATAGCAACTGGGAGATAAATCAGAGATTTATCATAAGTTTTGTGCTCATAGTGCAAAACAAGAAACCCTCTGGAGATAAACTAGATAATTTGAGTTGTGTGTCATATTTCCTTTTAAGCAGTGTGTATTGACTAGATAGATAACTGTGTCCTGCAGGGTGAATTTTTTTATTTATTTTTTTAATCTTCTTTTTCTCCATGTCAGACATGGTAGCGCTTGAAGTGACGGTGACATTTCCTATCCAGATGAATGACACCTGAGCTGTTTGGAAACCTCCCTAAAGCCACCCCCATCCCGGTAAGCGAGCGAAACATCGTGCCGAGGATTACCGGCATTATAAAGAATGTTCCCAAGCACAGCCGAGATGCAACCCCTAGGGGATCAATGAATAACGATCCCCTTACTGCCTCCGTACAATGAATTAATTTTGTAGCTTTGCACCGATGGCCAAGGTAATTAAAACATCACAGCGTAACAAGCCGTGTGCTCATGCGCAGCAAAAAATTCTACTATTATCAGATTATTATGACGTTATTCTTGTGTTTGATACAAAACAGAGAGGAAGGTGGCATCACACCAGTCCGGGTGCCAGGATTTAAAACAGCGACGCCATGAACCTGGAAGCAGGGAGATATAATGAGACTCAATTTTGGCCAATAAACGTCAAGCTGTAATATTTTTGTGATATTTACAAAGGAAACATGTTAAATAATGGTCTTTACCTGTCAAATACAGAGATCTGCCTTTGGAAAAACATTGCATCGCCATATCTCACGCACGCACACACACGCACATCTAGGGTAAACATATCCGTATGGGGACCGCTCATTCATTTCAATGGGAAAAATGTTAATGCTAACTATGACAACCTTAACCCCTACCCTGCCCTA
>JAABNY020000119.1:23401798-23416918 GCA_015164015.2 Brevimyrus niger
GTTTAAAGAAATAATAATATAAACCTGTCGTGAAATCATGTGCTCATTCACTACGTTCGTTCATATCGTATGCATCTTTTGGGGGCTAAGCCCCCCCTGTCCTTAAAACCTAGTGACGCCCCTGCCTCTGCCAAAGTAAATGAATCAGAAGGCAAATGACAGGAAGACCTCCAGAGCCTTCACCCTTACAGGCGTGGACACCGCAAGCTTCACTTCGTCATTGGGATGGAAACACATGGTCTTGAGCAGCACAGTGAGAGGCTGACAGTGAGGCAGTGCCGGTCGGCGCAGGTCACGTGACACCGTGACTCATCCATCGGGGTATCTGCGACCCGCACTTCATACACAGAAGATAGCAATACTGCGAATGCCACACATGCACACACGTGCAAGCAATCACTCACATGCCTCCTTCACACAAAGACGGGTCGCAGGTTGGAGACCAAAAGAAAACATCCTGGAGATGCCATGAAGCAAAAAACGCACAAACAAATTAAATTCTGGACAAGGCACAGCCCAGATTGATAACCACAACCAGGCAGGCAGGAGGAGACCAAAGCTCCTAATATCAATTCCCCACTGTGTAGAATAATACTAGCCTGTCGTACTTCGTTAAATGCCTGCAGAATTAAGACACTGATATAGATCATTTTAAAGCTATACATCTTGGCAGGAAGTGTATGCAACATTAGGGCATGCAAATGAACACGAGCTCATTGAAAATCAACGAGAATTTATTCTGTTCTCGAACGTTACTGAGTATTTGCCGGATAGCGAGGTGAACACCTCTTCAGCTCCCAGATCTCTCCTTTGGGAGCCACCAGACATTCCATACATTTGAAAAATTTCACCAAGTAATTAACTAATTAACCTAAATATTAAATAACTCAATGAGGTATTGATTAGCCAAACATGTTACGCTGGTGCTTAAGTCAAAACATACATCTGGATATTGGACAGTTGCATATTGGACAATTGCTGCAAATTCTGACACACTGACAGACATATTATCATAGTCTTACACCAATGTGTACATCATTTAAACACAATTTTCTTTGAGTGACTAGGACATTGGTACATTGCTTTATATTAAAATACCTGAACTTCTGGATATTTGAAAATGCCCATGTAGTACCATACCATTGAATTCCATGATGATTCTAATGTTGTTTTTTGTTTGTTTTGTTTTCTTACGCAATACACTTCAGGTTCTGGAACATTCCAAATTAGTGTCGGCTTTCCCCATTGTAAATATAGTGGGCTAATTATAATACACCAATCAGCACCATTCACCTCCTTTGTCCCTTGTCTGTGACCCCCCCCCCCCGTAACTGTAGGTGACGCTGAGCTCCCAACACATAAAGGGAGCATCACTGTTGGAGACAATTTGTCTCCAAGTTCAGCCTGACGAATGGAGGTGCTAAATGAGGTTAAGACCACGACCCTGTCAGGGGATTTCTTATTTTTAAACATGTCGATTTAATGTGGGGGGGTAGGTTGGGGGGGGGGGGGGGGGTTCAAAGAGGTATGCCGAGTCTCGAAGACGGGAGACAGATCCAGGATTCAACTTTCACAAACATGAAGAAGCCCAGAAACTTTTTCACCCCCCATGGGAGAAATCCAAAGATAAGACTGAAGGGACGTGGGTGACGTTTCCAAACATAGACTTCTCTTACTTGAGCTGCAAAAAAAGTAAACTGGAAACCCAGGTAGAGTCCCTTGCTGTAGACATTACAAAGAAACGAGTGAGGAAAATACCAGACTGCTTGATGTCTCTCTCTCCCCCCCTCCTTCTTGACAATGACTGGTTGGTGTGACACAGTGTGGGTCACAAGTCTTGGCAACACTGACGTGAAGACCTTCTCACATGACAAGTCACACTTCATGGAAAAACTACGCCTCCATTAACCCGCGAGGGGGCACATCGATGGAGGGGTGGGGCTACACCCTAAATACACTGCATGAGAGAAGTCATGACCATTACTGGCAGGGGCACGGGTCGAAAAATGTCATGGAAACTGAGGTGCAAGTACAATTACATGGTTTTCTCTGGTCACCTTTCACATAGACAAGGACTGGAACCTTCTCTGAGGATCAGTCAGCACATGCACACGCAGATTTCTGAGAACCGCCATCTTTGCCATAGTTAATACTGGCAAATCCTAAAACGCAATACTCAGGTGTATAAGTATGTCATTCAAAACTCAGTTTTCATTTCACAATTAACGCTATAATACATGTAAATAACAATTATTATTCTATTTGAAGTTATGGCAAACTGTATATTTTGCAAATATTACACATTGCACATATTTTATCATCTTCAACATTTTGGTTATCCTGTGGAGTATAGGGATGGCAATTGTGTTGCAGTAAAGATGCACACATTTTGTCAAAAGTGTTTCAAAAACACTTCCTCAGCCTGCAGGCAACACTTCAAATATGCAAGTGCATATCAGAAGACATCATCCCGACATAGATCTTAGATCCACATGAAAGATTAATAAGACCCAGAATTTTTTTCATGCGGGATCCACCCCCCCCCCCCCCAAAAAAAAATAAATAACGCAGCTTAAACAGGACCAAGCAGTGGAGTTGAAGAATCATTACACCCCTAGTGTTCAGTGTGGTGAACAGCACTTGATGAACATCATGTTCCTGCCACCCCTAATGTAGAATACAGGGCAGGTCACATGATCACAAATGAGCCAACAAGGTATGAATATGTAGATTATCACCTACTCATGGAAGCGGCAAAAGTGTAAAAATTAGATCATTCGGTGGTTGTGTGACACGGAATTATCAGGAATACGGAGAAAGCTCCCCATGGTCCCGACTACTAGGTGGGTGTCTCCCTGACTTTGAGGCAATCGACAGCAGGGACGGATCTAGATACTGGGAACCAAATGAACAGAAAGAGGAAACGCAAACACGCTCAAAGGCCTTTTTCAATCTCTGTAATGGGCAGTAAGGTCCCGATTGCAGAGCATGTGACTGGCGTTGGACATCACAGAACGTGAGGGCGGGAAAAAAAAAAATGAGGTGATGAACGGCCCGTGCATTTTATTGGGGTTTTATTGTCCGGGCTTGATGATATCGACGGATGGCCACGGGCAAAACGTTTCCAAAATTGGATTTTAACTTCGTTTGATTTAACAAGGTTTTTGGTCCGAGCGTTTTTGCCCGCTTGTACATCACTGCCTCTAAAAGCACTAAAGTCTTGTTTTCTGTGGGTTGTTCTCAGGAGGAGCCTCCATCCTCTCAGGGCTTCTGTGAAGCTGCTGCTCCTCCCCCAACATCGGTCCTCCTGTTCAGCAGAGAGCCTGACAGTTAAGGGTCTGATCCCCTGAAAAGGTGACTGGCTCAGGACGCTCTCTGCATGAATTACTTGTTCTGCATGTATTAAATGGAAAATGTAAGAAATAAACGGAACCTATCATGCTTTTCTGCCCTTTCTGTTTCCTTTAGTGTGTTATAGAGCTTATCATGCATGTAAACGGTCTGCAAAGTCTTAGGGCCCAAAGTCCACACCAGAGGGAGTAACTCTCACCACAGAAGGCACTCCTCTTCAATCTGCCTGAAACGCCTCCCAGGAATCTCAGCCCATACTTCCGTGACATGGCGAGGTCACCTCATAACACAATCCTTATTGGCCGCCTACCTGCAAGGATCTGCCTGCAGACTGCAAGACATGTAGGGAAAGCTGACCAATGAGGTAGGCTGGCCAATCAGAGCACACTGGGCTCATTGAGGGCAGGACTTAAAGGTCTATCAGAGCGTTTCAGACAGACGGTAAATAGAGATGTACAGTATGAGAAAATTATTTGTTTTTAGAATGCTGAAGCATGAAAATCTATTCTAGTAGATCCCAAAAATAAAATTCTGAACACTGAAAATGAGAATAATAGGGTTCCTTTAAAGTTCCCTGCCATGTAAAATCTCTACTAAGCATATTGCCACGTAACCCAAGACGTTTGCGGCAAATTTCTGATATGAAACCTGTGCCGACTTCCTGAAGACCCCACTCTCACCAGTGGCTCGGAGGGGGCCCAAAGTGGACGAGTTGGGAAGCTGAGCAGCAGTTGTGGGCATTTCCCGAAAACAGAAGCTTGGCTGCACGTGATTGGCTGCTGAGCTCCCCCATGGGGGGGGGGGGGGAGGGCTGTGATCCCAGGCATGAAGGCCTGGCACCCTGGGATCGAAATGCTGGATGGAAGACATACCTCTGCCCTCCCAGAAATATCGGCAGGCATAACGATCCGCCATTTTTAATTTTCTATGTAAACAGACCCCTAAACGGATTTGGTTTACCTGAGGGAGACAGGTGGTGCTTGCATCCTCTAACAGTTTCTCAGCAGACCCCCAAAAAAACACTGTCTACTGATTACTAAGGCGGAAACTGCAGGAAGTGGAAACTGCACCCGGCGATATCAGGGTTGCACAAGGGAATCTTGGGTCCTTATTAACCGGCATCTAAGTCAAGCCCTGAGAAACAACAGTTTCAAGTCAGACCTGAAGGTCACTGAGGTCAGGACCCCTAATGTCAGGACTGCTGAGGTCACAACCTGCCAGCCCCAATTTCCAAGAAGTCTGAAATATTGCATACTACAGAAAATCTATATAATTTTAAAGGCAAATCTGTATTACTAAGTCATGGAGTTTTGTATACACCAAGAAAGCAATTGTATGGACAGCAGCCTAACTTTGCATTTTACGAGTGACACTGAGAAGGGTTATTAATATTTTATTAGGCAGTGCCTTTTACTGATTTTGCACCATGAAATGAACAGTATGTGTTCTTTATATTATTACATCATTATTTTGCTCAGAAAGCACATTTTCCAAGGTGACTTGGCTAAAAGTTGGGCCTATTATTGTCTATTTTTACCTAACAGTCCAGATACTTGAGACTTGAACAACTACGTCAAGAGCTAATTTTCCTCCAGTCTACACTCATGAAATATGCAGCTCAGGTCATGTGACTCAAATTGGCAAATGACATGGCTCCCTGTGCCCCAGGGCTACTTCCTATGCATCTGATACTGAGAAAGTTTTGGTAGGAAGCTCTTTCCAGTCCCACAGAACTGAGATAATTTGCACTTTTGCAGCCGATACAAAGGGGACAGATAGATATGTCAGTTCCCAAGCAGAAAAGCTGTAAAAAAAAGCGAAACACATAAACCTTCAGAGTCTGGCTGAAAGTTTGGATAAGATTAAATTTTAAAATGGCTACAGTAAATAAAGGACGATCCGCCACCCCCTCTTCCCACTCACATAATTCCAGCAATCCTAAACTAGTTCTTAAATTAGTATCCCAGAAGGTTCTTATGAGATGGGTTGGGGGAGGGGGGGGTAAGGGCTTTAACCTTCTTAAAAATTAATAAAAATTGCAAAAGAAGCGTAACTCTTTTAAAGCCTTTGCCCCAGACAGTACGCTCCCGTGGAGGGGAAAATGGCAACTCCATTATTCACTACCTTCCTTTGTTCAGGCACGCCTGGGCGCGCACAGACCCGCCAGTGGAAAATAGATTCGGAGGTGGGGAGTAGCGATAAGACGACGTAGCTTGGCCCCCTGGACCCTCCGAGATCACGGACACTTCCCCTCAAACACAACCATGGAAAGTAGGGGCCTTTTTGGCATTTCAAAGCCACTTTGGTTAAAGTGAAATACTTATTGTCCCATAGACAGTCTCTCACTGTGCCCTCTATAGGAGGGTACTGGTATTTATTCATTTGGAGACAGGAGAGGTACATTTACACTTATTTATTTAACAGACACTTGTGTCCAAAGTGACATACAATTGCCTATCAGAGAACAGAGTCAGATGGTGTTATAGCTACGGGCCTTGCTCAAGGCCCCAACAATGCTTGATTACTCTGCCAGCCACGGAATACGAACCCACGACCTTCCGGATACTGACACATATCCCTGAGCTACACATTGCCCAAATGTAACAAGCTATGTGTGAACTGCGGAGTCCAGTAAGAAAATATGCCGATTTAATTACGGTGGAATTACACGCATCACTGGAATATGTGGAAACGGTACGCAAAGGAGATGAATCAGTTCCCCTCTCAGCCAGATGGATGCTGGGGTCCGACCATGTCAGTCGCCTGCTGAGGCAGCAGTGGGACTTAATGACCCCTTCAAAATCCCTGGGCAGTGCTGTGAAGCCACACTGGGTTACGGCCCCTGTCTGTAGCCTGGAAGGCTAACAACGGTGCCATTCCATTAGCGGTAAATAACACGGCCGCTTACAGCGGGAGTCAGGAGATCCACAGGGGGGCCGCAGCCTGCAGATCTCAGACCATCTCATCACATGGCCACTCCCGGCGGTCCCTGGCAGTCATGTGACATCCCTCCCTGCTGTCAGGAGCCACGGTGTAAAAAGAGCTGTTGGGTGTCTTTGACTGGCTGACTAATATGCGCGGAAGATTCCTGCCAGTGTATCTATAGGTTCAGCTTCTGCGACGTCCAGATTTGCTCGCTCAGAAGATGAGACAGGAAGGTTCCCATGTGAACCACATCCGGCAGTTCAACGACTTTTACCCACATTCTTTGCTGCCCCCCCCCCCCCTCCCAGTGACACATCTGACTGGTGCCTATGAGGGAATCCAGTCTGATGTTGGGAGGTGCCGTTTCACTTCACCTCCACCCCCCAAAACAAATCACTAATGCTTACACTTCACCCTCGGCGTTGCACTCTAATTACTATCCTGTAATTGCTGTGGGGTAAATTTAAATTTAATCAGAAAAAGCCCCGTCATCATTACAGGTACGGCTGCTGCTGCCTCACGCAGCCAGCAAAAAAATAATTAGCACATCTGATATTCTTTGTTCTCTCTCAAGGCTATGGATTAGAATTTTCTAAAGGATTTCCATCTTTCAGTACACTATATGGGACTTGTCACATATAGAGTATACTGTCTCCCAGTGGTTACTATAATAGAAGATATACATTCATTCCTATTTACATAACCTACGCTAGACTCATTGAGTATATAATGGCCTGTGGCGCCTTTCTGCGAAGAGGAACATTCTGCTCGCACAAGGAGAGTGCCAACAAGGCGTAATTTTATTGTCAGAGAGTGATTTTAGCACTATATGCTTCGAGGTGCAAACAAGATGTCAGTCCCTGAGCAGCAGGAGCGACTCTATTAACTGCCCAGTCTTCATATTACATCACTTCTGGCCGGAGAACAAGATGATCTTAATCCTCCGGCTGGGCCTGAGAAGTTCGGCGCTCGATGAGAACCCTTCCCCAAACCTTCCCCCTGCCTCTCTTCCAGCACCAGACACAGCCATCAGAATCACCAAATTTAAAAAAAAAAAGAAGCTAACCAGCAGGGGCTCCGTATCCCGCGGAGACGAACAGGGCTTGCCGGTAAGCTCCAGGTGTTACTCGAGATCACGCTGTCACCGAGGCTGTCGCCATTACCCTTCGTCACGCAGCGGACGGACGCCGGCGAGTGCGTCACTGACGCGGGTGTTCCAGAGAGGCTCAGTCAGCTGGAAAACACTGCCCATCTCCTCGACGGGGGGGGGTCCACCGCGGGCAGGGTGGTTGCTTAGCCGCCGGTGGCCCCTTGTGAGGTACCGTTTACTACAAAGGCTGCGAAGGAGATGAAAGAGCCAGCAATATCGGCCTGCGGGTCGATACATCCGAAGCGACTCGGCGGGCGTGAAATGAAAGAGGATACAAATGAAGGCTAGCTGTAAAACCGCACGGCTCCTCCGCGGGGAGGAGCTTCAGACCTGTCTCAGTCTTAATCTGGGAGGTGCACGTGCTTTGAGTGCCGTGGGGAGTGAGGAGAGGGACACAAGGAAGGTGCTGAGTCATCCAGGCACAAGCGCTCCCAGGATGCTTCTTACCACAGGAACAATACTAGTGCGGAGAACGGGGGGGAGTCGGCGCGCAAACACCCGCTCCCTAACATGGCGACATCCCAAGACAGCCTGTCAAACATCCTTCTCCTCAGCTCCCAGCTCAGATAATGAAGAGGCATCTCCGAGGATCCCGTGTGTGAGATGCTGCTGGTTCCAGGTTCCCGCTTCTTTGTATCACGTTAGGGCCGATTCGCGTGGATGTCCCCTGTCCCCTATGGTGTACAGCCAGCTTATCCTGCACACAGCACCCCTCCGCCCCCCCCCCCCCATCCCACTCTCTTCTCCTCCCTGTACAATTCACGTCAGGACCTGTCTGGACGTCTCCAGCAGGATTGCGCGCGGGGAACTCGTGTTAATTGCAGTGATCCTAAGTGTTTACTTCACACGATGGTCGATACGGAAGTGTCAGTTCTGTCTGGTGCGAACATCAGAGTAACACAGCTACACTGTAAATATATTCACAATGCTACTATGCAGATATATCACAAACACACACACACACACACACATTTATTACACTTTTAAAGACACAATAATTTATAAATATATGATGTTTCCTGGTTGACGCTCCAACCTGGGTTCTTCCCTGTCTTGTGCACCTAACCTCCACAATAGGCTTTGAACCCCCCCACGACCCTGAATTGGACAGGCAGATACAGAAAATGGATGGATGGGAGATGTTTTGTGCATATATAGACAATGATTAAAACATATAGAAACTGCTATATGTTATTATTCACCTCTGTCATGTCCCCATTCAGCCAGAAGAGGGTGCTGGCCATCCCGTAATTACCTAATTGTTCCTGGTCTAATGTGATAATCAGGCACACCTGCCTTTTGTGAGTCCCCTGGTAGCAGTGCATATATGTGCCTGGACCCACTGCTCTCCAGCTCAATCATTCTTGCTGCTACTGCTGTGGAGTGTGTTCCTATTTTCCAGTGTCTCCCCTCCCTGTAGTGTTCCCTGTGCTCCTGTTCACCCAACTCCTTCCCCGTTGCTCCTTCTTGCTGTCTGTTTTAGTTCCCTGGTGGTCTTTTGTTTCCTGGTTGTTCCTGTTTCAGTCATATAAAGCCCCAGTCTATTTAGCCCAGTGCTGCCTCTGGGTCATGCCTCCACTGTAATGCATTATTATCTAATAACACGTATAACAAGATTCAGGAACTTTTTGTGAAATAATTATGTGCCGCATGTTTAGCACTTTTTAGGTGGGGGTAATCTTAGTTAATTATAAGACATTTGAATTGGATCCAAATGGATTCATCACGGGTGAGTGTTGCCAGTGCTTTGGGCCTAATTCCAACTCTTACCTTGAGGTAGTGGCTTTTTAAAACTTGTTTAGATTCTTATTTTTTTATGATGTGAGTGTGCCACATGTTTGATTTCACCCACTCTCCTTCCATCTGCCACTCTAGTTGTCCCCACCTGGGTTGTTCTACAATTTATGGACTTACTGCTTGATAAAAATAAACATCACAGGATCCTTTCATTCCCAAAAGTGAAATTCACGATGCACAGATAAATCTTTGCTAGTGGCTAGGTGGTAATGGGAACTGTAGTCTTTATCAGAGCTGCCATTTTAAGACGTTTGTGCTTGAAAAGGTATCATGCGACTATCGTAGATATAAAACTGTAACCTTTTATACTTAAATCAGCAAGTAAAGCACTTTTCAGGACAAGACACATTTTACTGGATCTATTTGATATTACACTTCTATAATTCTACTTTACCCATATTTGTGGATGTATAATCTTGCAGGATTTCACCCTGTGTTTTTCGTTCTAGCGAATTATTTGAAAGCTGATTTGTTCTTGGAGCTTGCTTAGGACACATGGCTATCGATAAGCCTGATAGATTTGAGTCTCGCCAAGTTCAAGCTGTAGTTTGTTGACATGAGGCAGGAGCACTGGGGGATTCATTAAAGTTAGCCTTTCAATCTGTTCCCCTTTATCATTAAGGTGGACAGGCCGGTTTCGTGATGGTGCTGCAGTCCCACACGCCGTCTCCTAAGTGTTGGATGGCTGGTTTATATATTTAGTGGTCATTGTCAGAGGGACTTCAGCAGCCTTTGGAGGGATGCAATGGAGAGATGTGATGAGTGGAAGTTACACTCACATTCTCGATACCCCTGGAGCAAAACCAGCCATCTCTTCACCATTTCTCATCCAATATTTTGGAGATGTGAGGCATTTGGCCATTTGAATTCGCACCTAGCATCCGGCTTCGCCAGTGCTCCCGTCGGCAAGCCGAACCTCAAAGGCGTGGCGTCCCTGACGTGCCCGGCCCCCACTCCACTTCGCCTCCTACCTGGGCACGTAACGGCCATTCTTTTTTTTTTTTGCCTCTGGTGTGGAGGACTTGTCCTGGCTTCAAGGATGCCTTGCTGAAATACAGCAGTGGAACTCAGTTCGGACACTTTCAACCAGAACTCATCCGCCTGACAGGACTTTTCCAGCCCAACAGTTTTTCAGGGTATCCGCTGAGGGGCTTTAGGAAAGATGCATAAAGCTGTATTGGCACCACAACTTGATTCTCATTTTGAAGCTCTTTCGCTGTAACTATGTCACACTACGGCCGAATCCAAACCCGCTGTTATTCCACTTCAGCTAGCTGAATAAATTTCCATGTTGGCTTTGACACAGTGAGAGCTACTCTATAGACTCACGGGAGTCGAGTAGAGCCTTGTGGGCATCTGGAGCAGCCCATGCATCCGAGTCGGTGCTCGCCCTTGCGCCTTGACGGGCAGCATGTGACGGGGTCCGGAGAGGCAGTGATTCCGCGAAGCGTGACTCGTCGGCAGGTAGGCGCTGGATTGCAGACCGGAGGCGCTTGTTGCTTTTAAACTGGGCCGTCCTTCTTCTCCGAAACTACCGCCCTGTTCCGATAAAGCACTGCGATTTAATGGGGCCACTTGAAACGTCAGCGCGTGCAGCTCCAGATCCATTACCTTGGCAGCCAGGCCACGTCTGGCGAGACGAGCCAGCCAGCACTGTGTGACACATGCGGGAGGTGAGCCAATCAGATGGGAGTGACTGGATATGAGGAGGGAGCTGGATTCCATTAAGCAATCTGCCACTGGATAGGCCCTGCAGATCAGTGTCCGCGGTCACTTCTAGAACAGCTTAAACGTAAATGTGACACTCCTCACCCTCCCCCCCCCTCCTCACCCATTGCCACTCCCCGCCCTTCAGGGGGTTATGCATTGAGCCACGGAGTCCTGCGGTCTGAAGTTAATCAGCTTCTTATGTAATATCATAAAAACCCAAATTCAGGCCTGCATGTCAGCGAGAGCAGATGGGGATGAGAGAGCAAACAGCCACGGCATTATACTTAAAAAGTTTAAAGGGATTTAAGTGTTTTATACCAAGCCTGGAAAAGTGGAAGCAATAAAAGCCATTCTGTGTGCACTGCCGCAATTCTGCTTGCATTGGAACTAACCTGTTTTCACGATAACTAAACTGACTGTCAATTAAAACTAAAGGAGCTCTATTAGTGCTTTTCCAAAATAACTCAGGTCTGGTGATGAACAGGGTACAAGTTTGCATATTTGTTACAATCATGAATAACAAATCACGTTCAGGCCAGCCAACGTACACGTCTACCCATCTTTCTGGTGAGTGGAAGGTGGTAAACACGCTACTGGAACCGGGTCAGACGCGATCTAGGGACCAATTCATGTGCAGTGACCAGAAATGCCAATGATATTTACAGGCCCTGAGGGGTTGGGAAGGCTGTAAATATCAATTATACTGCCTGTCCAGCCATGGAGTCACCCCTTCTACAGGACAAGTGTGACCTTTGAGCAGACATTACAACATACTGTGTGTGGGGGGGGTGCTTGTTGAGAGAAATATATAGCTTGTCTTAATAGAAACTGATCAGGAATTCTGGTGATGTCATTTGAAAGAGATATACTGCCTTATTAAAGAGATGGGTTAAAGAAATATTCTGATAGTATTATATTGAGGGATGAAATAAAACAGTTATTAGATACAAAATAACATATAGTATAAAGTCAGAATATAGAAAAAATTGTGTATCTGGGGTGGAATGGAGGGACTTATAGTATAGCCAAAGAATTTGAAACATATAGATTGATGCGCTACCATACTGTAGCAAGAGAGTGGCCTGATACTCTAAAAAGACTCGTTCAGGTAGGGTAAGATTGATTCAAATAACAGGGACCCCACAGGCTGTATGGAGGACCCATTTAGGTAAGGTAAGGGTCAAATAGCAGGGCCCTCAGGGGCTAAAGAGAGACTTGTTTAGGTAGGATAAGAGTGACTCAAATATCAGGGCCCACCAAGGCTGTAAATGGGGTACAAATTAGTCTAATAGTAGCCAAGAGCAAGAGCTACTGACCCACTAAGGTCTAACTTTTAAAACTGTGGTTCGTTTTTCCCACACATCACAATACAGGACTTCCTGTTTATATGAGAACCCCAAACAACGCCGTCTGCCATTTCTGGGGGAGAAACCTACCGTAACGTCTGTTTGCGGAAAGGCTGTGTTATGAATCATCCGAATGCACATGTGACACTGTGCGGACATGCAGAGGGCACTCTTAGCTGTGAATTAGGACCATAACTTTGCGCTGGATTTTTCTCATTTTAAAAATTTTAATTCTTAACATTTTATCAGTAGATTATTCATTGTTTTTCTGGTTCACTCTCCCACCAGAGGGTTACCTTGTAATGTCACATTAACGTTACAAATTCACACCAAGTACAGTATGTAGATAAATAAGTTCTACGACACACCTCAGGGGTCTACTTATACAATTAGAAAAAAAAAGGAAACAGACACTGTACTACTTAAGAGTGACTCCCTAACCTACCTAAATTAACCGGCAGAAAAGCTATTTATGCCCAGGACCGGTTGTGCGTTCAGGATTTCAGATATTCCACAGAGTCTCAGAGCTACAGCCAGGGAGCTGAGCATCAGCAGAGATTGGCTGCTGCCCGCCGCCTCGCAGCCAATAGAAGGGCTCCAGTGAGGAGCTGTAAGGCAGAAAATAAAACTGTGAGACAGAAAATTCCTCCAGTAAGGTTCTTCCCAGACTTCCACGGGCCGGGGATTTTTCATCGTATCGAGCTGTATGAAACAGAAACCCCCTGGGCTTTCAGTCTTCCTCTTAGCTTGCAGGGAGAGACATTTTGTGTTGCTTTTGATCTCCCGTAGCTGCTCTCTCTCTCTCTCTCTCCCTCTCTCCATTTTTTTTAACCCTTTTGTGGTGGAATACGCGGAGCCTCCATTGCTGGGATCCCTTCCATTTTAAGCATCTGTTTACTTTATTCCTTAAACCAATTAAGCGGCAGAATGTCTTCAGGGGAAAGTGCTCAGGAAGCTCTGGAAGGAGCATGTGACCTTAATGGATAAGAGTCACACACATCCAGAAGTCAAACACGTAAGGAATACCCACAGTCTGATCCCTTTTCAGATCACTGATAAACAGCGAGCCAGCAAGAAATAAATAGGCCAACTACCTACACTTCCACGCTGCTGTACCAATTAATGTACCTAAACCAATTAATATACTTAAATAAAAACTAAAAGAGAATTGCATGGGTCTGTTAATCTCAACAAGGCAGCCATGCCCTCAGCAGCCAGCCATTCGGAGCGGCGCTATTCAGGTACCTGCAGCAAAGTGGAGGAAGCAGGAGGATGGGTTAGAACCCGGAACGGGGTCACATACCCGCCCGCGCAAGGTGCGTTATGTATGCATGGCAGCTTTAGCGGGGTCTCATCAGCGAAAATAAGGTATGGGGGGGCGGTGGTAAATGAGAATATTTATAAATTCGATTACAAAAAAATAAAGACACAGTCTGTCCATCTTCTAATTATTTATTCTGGTCAGGGGGCCTGGAGCCTGTCCCAGACAGCAAAGGGCGCAAGGCTGGGATACACCCTGGACAGGATGTCAGTCCATCGGAAGGTGAACACGACACTCACGATTCTGCGACGCCACTTTGCCTCACTGCAAGCTTGTGCCCAGCAGGAGACCCGCAGAACTTGGGAACACGATATGCGTCCGACTGCACAACGGAGGCGAGATCCGAACCCCCGGCGCTGGAGGTGTGAGCCAACATCGCCACCCACTGAGTCACCGTGTCACCCCTAAAGATACGGTGCGGCGATAAAATATGCATGCATCTGCTGGGAGGAAGGCTGCTTTAAAAAGACCAGAGGAATAGATGTTTTGATGATGGAGTGGGGGTGGGGATCTTTGGAGTGGGGGGGGGGGGGGCGTGGGGGGGGGTGGCGGGGGGCGGGGGGGGGGGGTGGGGGGCGGGCGGTTGGGGGGCCCCCCGCGGGGGGGACGGGGGGGGGGGGGGGGGGGAGGGGTTCTGCTTTGAATACTTGTGGTTCTTGCTTAATGTTTTCGGAACAGCTGCTGACTTTCGGTAAGACCCTTCAGTGCACGGGAGGCCCGCTTGTCAGGAGGGTGGTGTTAGACTCAGTGGGTTAGGATGTCATGCCCATTATCAGAATGTTGCCTGCTCAAATCCCAGGGTTGGCGTAGTGATTTCGATGTTGGGCCCCCTGAGCAAGACCTTGGGGCGTCTGGCTGACCCTGCTCGGTACATCGCTTTGCATAGAAGCGTCTGCTAAGTAAACAAATTGTAATAAGTGAGTTCTGTGTGGCAGATGTGGAGATGTTCGGCATTAATGTTGCACCGTTTGAGGACTGGTCTGACATACAGGAGTCCGCTGCGGTCCAGCTTAGTGCTCTAGCCTGTGTTCGGTGTCTGTTTCATCTGCATGACAAAGGACTGGATCGTTTACATTGTTTGGAGAAAACAGGGTCAGCCAGTCGGTCCCTCAAGGGCCCAGTGCAGGACTCTGCTCTGCTGACGTTAATATTTCAGCTAGTGACATTCTGATGACAGGCACAGTGTCCTAATCTCTGGCTCACAAATGCAAAACGCATTTTATTAAGACTGAGTTACGACGGGTCTCTTCGGCTCTGTTTTATCTCGTGACAAAATATCATCGTTCATCTGCGCTGAGTCTTGAAAACACTGATGAACAGTCAAAAAGCCTGTGTCAGTGTCAGTGCAGTTACTCTGTTTGATCTTCGGAGGGCACTCCCCTTCACTTATCCGTCATCTGCCCCCCCCCCCCCCCCCCCCCCCCCCCCCCCGGATCCCACCGGCCCCCCCCCCCCCTTTCCCCCCCCCCCCCCCCGTGTTGTGACGGGGGGGGTGAGCCGTTTTCCTCGGCCCGGCGTTT
>JAABNY020000119.1:23422531-23452337 GCA_015164015.2 Brevimyrus niger
GGGAGGGTGGGGGGGCGTGGGGGGTGGGGTGTGGGGGGGGGGGGTGGGGGGGGGGGGGGGGGGGGGGGGGGGGGGGGGGGGGGGGGGGGGGGGGTTACGTATATTTTCCCAATGTCAGGATGCATTCCCAAATCTCCCCCTCATCCTACTCTACTCACAGCGGAGTAATTTCACATCTCCGACGCGTGCGTGTCGCGTCTAAGTGCTGATAACGTGCGTCAGGCGCTGAGTGGCTGGCTGAGTGAGTAAGCGGCCGACCACATCTGATAAACAGAAGGGCCCAGGTGTGAGACCGGCTGATACCCAAAGCGGCCTGGCGAGAGCTTTGTTACGTAAACCCATCCATATGCACTCGACAGCACCTGACAAGGCGCTGAGCGCGTATCCTGTATTATAAATATTTGGTGGCAGTGCTAATTTTAATACGCCCACGAGGAACCTAAAAGACAGACAAGCTATGCAGTTTGCTGAATTAATAAAGTTTAGGACTTTAGTTATGACCACCGACATACATAAGTCCATAAGATTGGGGAAAACATTGTTATCTTAATATAACTGCTTCATATCCAGTAACCTTGCTACAGCGTCTAAATTATGTTGTGTTATATCATTTGTTGGTGGTTCTGGGGCTGATTTAGGAAAACATTGGTATTTAAAAAAACAAGTCACAGGTCTGTGAGTTTCTGTTTCCCTGTGGTTGCACATGTGCACACGTGTGAGGTCTGATATAGCAAGACAACCGGTCAGCAAGACATAATGAGCAGCCGCACGTCATTGCTTTGACGGAAGCCTCCTAGCCTGCGATGACAGGCCTGTTCCTCAATACCGTTGTTAGACGGGATCTCATTGAATGCAGGAGCTGCAGTGCAGGGGTGTTATTACAGGGCGTGCATGTGAATGAAGCCACGACAAATGATATGGCAGAGGCGATGTCATCCATATACTCATGCTTACAGGTGTCAAAATTGTTTTTTTTTTACTTTGCTAAGATATCAATATCCCCAGAGCTCTTGGCTGGCAGATTGAAAATGACTTTCTCTGTAATCCTGGCAAAGCCACACACTTAACCAGTATGAGCTTACAAAACAATGAAATGTTAATAAGCGTTTCTCTCTCACCGGGGGAGTGGGGGGGGGGGGGAGGTGACACACGGATTTTTTTCCCTTCCTTTTTTATTTGTCAAACCACAAGTCAAACCTTAGCAACAGAATATTAAACGGGTTTCGGTAAGGAGCATTTTGATGCTGTGATTGATCGTACAGTTTTCCTTTAGCCAAACTCTAGCCCCGTGTGATTGATAATGAGTCTCTCTCTGGATGGAAGTTGCTGACATGCATATCCAATCAGGACAGCATGCTGAGAACTGAGATGAATGACCTGGGGTCTGAAACGACCTTCAGCACCAACCAGGGGTACGAGACCCTGATTTATGCGTGGATTCTTGAGCCAAGAGGACAAGCTACAGATGCAACTTCACTACTACATCCATGGGAATGTTTCAGGTGTTCCATCAAAGGTCATACAGACTGCAGGATCACAGAACCAGGAGGAAGTAGACTTATAAGCTAAAGAATTTAATAACATGGGGAATGTAAGGAAAATGGGCTGAATGAAAATTCTGCTTATTTGCTTGCCTTGCTGAGTCTTGAGGACCCTACAGGTGTATGAATGCACCACATGAATTCAAGCCTTCCCACTGTTAATCCCCTCAGGAGATTGGCCATAACTCCAAGCAAAGGCAAGCAGGCAAAAAAAAAACTGATGAGCAATTCTGCAGATATCCCGGCTGGAAAGTTATTTAAACATCTCACATTCTGAACTTCACCCTAGGAATCACTACAGCTGTACAGGTTGCCTTGGTTTTTCCAAATGAAGGGCACCAGAGAATCAAACAGAGCCCCATTGACTTCTAGTGTGTGGGTTTCCCTAAGATGTGAGAGCCCCCAGCAAGGGCATATAATTAGGCTACTAGTCCAACAAAGGCTTCAGTCATCTGCTTAATTAAAATGACCACTTCCTCCTCCACCTAATTAACAATTTACTAACCCATCGTTCATCTGCTCAACGAGGCCGTGTAATCAGTTTAAGGAATGGCTCCCGTCCGAGGTCTCGGCCCCTCAGTCACATCTACTGCAGATTAAATTATTAAAGTTTAATAGCTGGAGTACAAAGGTGGTGAAACGAGGTCAGAGCATACACACGGGCGAGCAGGAGAGGAGCCGACAGAGAGGCAACCTCAACATCCATCCATCCATCCTTCCAAATCCATCAGAACAAAGAACGGACTCCTGGCCAGGATCAAAGGCGTGAGCGTTTTTGCAATCGATTGGTGAGGATTAGTTGCGCAACCTGGGATTTGGAACTGGGAGCGGAAATGTCCCAGCTAGTAGTTTTGAAGCCACTGGTTCATTGTGACAACCACCCAGAAACACTTTTTATTCTCCACCGGTTGGGTACTTCTGAGCTCTTAAGTTGGACAGCAAGTCCCATTCGTTGACGAAGGCAACTGGAGAGAGAAAAAGATGATTGGTGGCCTTGGATGTGAGTGTGAGTGAAGGACTTTTCAGTGGTTCAGACAAGGAGAGGAAAGGAAAACATGTCTTTTACCCCAGAGTCTGGCCCCTTTAATTGAACAGTCAGTGGGAAATGCTCCGGACCATTCTCAATGCACTGGGACCCCAGATCAGCAGCCGATGATCCGAATAGCAAGGGGACAAGGTCACGTTATCACCACTCGTGCCGAGTTTAAAGAAGCCACATCTAATGACGAACAGACGCACATTAGGTATGGAGATCCTGTGCAACCACGACGGCCCTCGGGCAAAATTCGGGGAAGCTTCATAGTCAGACTATAGCCTCACTGGCCTACATATTACATTTCAGGAGTGACAGGGACATGTTAGTCAAGGAAAGTGAGATTATATACACACAGGAAACATTAGTGCCCTATCCTGGTTCTCACCTCCAACGATTCAAGGCTCGCATGCGAAAATCCTTACCTATTGAACATCCTTACCTATTGAACATGCTATGGATGGATAAAGGGTGACAAAAAGCTGCAGAGGTGAGGAACATCTACAGACACACGACTGGCTCTTACTTCGAAGCCCACTAACAGTACAGCTTGGGCTGAAAAAAAGCGACAGGGCAGGCTGAGAAGGAGAAACAAAAGTAGGAGGACAGGATCTCCTACAAACATTTCTCAAGAGTCATGAGATGTTACCATCCCATTGTTGGCATATCATTTAGTTTTTTTTTTTTTGTTTTTTTTTTGCATACATTCCCCTTTCTTAAGTTTTATCAGCCATCAAACTCTCCAAGGTCTTACCACTAAATAAATTATCCTTCTGGTTTCCTCATTCTCATATGTAAGGATTCTCCGGTTCCATCTGGGAGAATCGCTTCTAGCAGAATGAGACCTGACCAGTTCGTGTTTCTTAGATCTCCACAGCCAAGAGGAGACAGACTTTGAATCCCACACGTGTAGATAGTGCTGCATAAAAAGAGAAACTCAGCAGCGTGTTCATTCCACCCACAATGTGCTCATTTTGGTTTCACTTCTCATCCAACGTCGCCCTCAGCCAACAAAAATAATATTAGGGGCTGGTCTGTTTAAACACTCACACTTATGTAAACACATTAAACCTTAAAATAATCCTAACAAAAATGACCACGAGTCAGCTGATGATATGACTACTACTCTTTGTCCACATAACTAGTTATATTAGCCATCAAACTATTAATTGCGTATGACAATCACGGCTTTTGGCATACAGACGTGGTCGTAACATGTTACATGAGTCATAAAAAATAACACTTAGTTTCCTATTACAACGTCTTGACCTTTGAGTAAGTTATTAAAGTAAACAACCTTTCAGGCCCCTGACAGTCTTTATACAAGATGGTAACTGTGCTTATCCTATCAAACCAACCTTGAAGACAAGTTCACATTGATAAATGTAACACCCACAGCTTTTATCCTTCTGAGATTGGGGGTGGCAAGGGGGGGTGGCAGAGGGCGTTGACATTTGGCTTTCTCTCTCTCTCTCTCTCTCTCTCTCTCTCTCACACACACACACACACACACATTCTCTCTCCTTCTATTGCTTTCTCCAGCACACACAGAGGATTCCTTTGATGTATACTCAGCGACGACCATTGAGCTGGGATTAGCGTTTAGCATTCACGGGCCACTCCACTCTGCCGTCGGGTGTGAAAGAACGGGCTTTGGCCACCTTCAGCTTGATGAATCACGGTGTTTGGCAGGGGGGTATCAGAGGAACGCAGCTGTATGTATGATCAGGGACCCCCCCCCCCCAGATACAGTAAGGTAGTCACCCTCACCCACATTCCACAATACAAGTGCCTAATTTGATGTACCAGAGTGATGATGATGACAACATCCTCATGAGGAACTCTTGGCTTTTAACCCATTTTTCATTCAGATTCCAAGGTCAACCTACTCTGTATCCTTTAGCAGAGCAGTAAACCAGAATAACTTCAACAAATATTTGGAGATACAAAATTGTCCATAGGAATAACCAGTGTGAGTATCCTTATGGCACTTTTCCATTGGCGTACAGGAAGCAAGCCGTACCCGGGCCGTACCCGAGGGGTACCCGTGCCGTACCACAAAGAGACACCAGTTATGTCACAGTTCCAGCTTGAAGGGTCCGTTCGGTAAAGGTGTTGCCAGGTATGGAGAGCGACAGTGGCGTAAAACAAAAGAGATGCTTATTTACTGTTCACATGGTGTACATAATTTACTATGTGCAATTATTATTATTTTACTATGCGCCAATTTCTGCTGGCACACCTTTAAGAATTAGCATTCGCTTGCGTAAATTTGCATTACAAATCCATTCCGTTCAGCTGTTCTATAGTACCTTTTCAAGTAGTAGATTGGAAATTTTCAAGATACGAGTTTTTGGGAATGTATTGCAATGTGCAAGGCTACTAATGATTAATAAAATATAGAATAAAGGCTTTTTCCTTCAGATAATCCATGGACAGAATACCTGTACCTACATGCACTTTCACATGGTGATGACGCCAGCCCCTTGGTTTGGTCAGGCTTTCGGCCCTGCTAGTGAGTAGGGCCATGTCAGCGTGGTTAGAGCTCAAGTACAGCCCTCATACTTCGCAGTGGAGAAGTGCCAGTTCACAGTACGGGTCAAGTGCGGCTTGGTTCTTGGTTACAGTGGAAAAGTGCCATTACATAGTGGAATTGCGACATTGCAAATAGCATGCCAATACAGCAAATGTGTACCATTCAGTTATACTCACACAATGGACAATGGATGCATATCATGACTTTACTGTTGCCTTGCAATAGTAAGCTGCATTGCATTGTGGGCTAGTGGTGTGAATTTCAGCAGCCACTGTAATGTTGATTTCAGTAAGGCACCCTCATCAGTGAAGCCAGTGTCCCCCTCACACACAAAGCCCTGATCCAATTGCTGTCAAATGCCCTATTAAAATATGTAAAATGCCCCTTCCCTTGTCCAATATTTCACTCATAATTTACAGCAGCTGGTGTTGTTTGCTTTGATCGTACATTCTGCATGCAAATGACCTCATGGTTCTGAATGCTGACAATTTATAATTGACGTTTCTGCATCTAAGACCTCTTCCAGTGTAACCCGCAGTTTATGAGCTTGTAGCCGGCTTCCCTTGCTATTAGGCCTCTGCCACCCGATGTCAGTAAAGAGAATGGGGTACTATGTGTCTTTAACGAGGATCGAGTATGCCATTCCCTCGATCCCCAGCAATTTATTTTAAAAAAATTATAATCGTCATCACTGTCATCAGCTACAAAACTTTTGTACCTTGGTAAAATATTAATATTGTAATGGCATATGCAAGCATTCAAGTGTTTTGAATATAGGCTTAGAATGCAACGAATGCATATATCACGAAGTCCCCGACTTCTCCCACGGTGCGAGCGCGACGACCGTCGGACTACCTGCAGCCACGCACAAGCACGAGGCTTCCCGGGGAGGTTTAGCACGAGCACGATGAGTCACGGGCTCCTTGGCAGCCGCGCGGATGTCAGCGCATATCTCGCGAATGCATACTTTAAATGTCACGCAAGTGTGTATTTCAGGCTAGACTCGGTTAAAAAGTAATATGGCTAGTTGCAGTCTAACTTCATTTAAGAAGTTGCAGTTCTGTATGTCTCTCAACAGCAGTTTATGCCAAAGCGTTAAGCGGCAACATTTTCACCACTGATGGTGCTGTACCTGCAGCGCATGGGCTTCCTTTTTTACTTGTAAAATACATAGTGCAGTGGCATTGCTCGGCAGTAGCAGGGGAAGAACATGATGATCCATCATTTGTTTCCTAAACAGATGCATTGTGCACCTACAAAACACTGCTGGGATTGCCGTTATAGCTGTGTACATTTGAGTCACTGTAGCCAATGAGTCATACGTGCAAAAAGTATCCCTGGATCCTAATAAGCTATTCAAAACTATTCTATTGTTAATGCGAGCGGCTACGATGTAACATGCCGTTGATCTGGATCACGAAAGTAGACCGACACAATATATAATGCAATTTACTATTTCAGCATTACAGGTAAGTCTTAAAATGCGGATTTAACTGGAATTAAATGGAATTGTGGGGCCCTCTATATGCTGACATGTACTCCAAAAAGGCTGCTTGCAGCAGATTTAAAATGCCTCCCAGAGATGGCAGGTTCCAGTCGGTCCATAAAGGTAACCCTCCCCATTTCTGCGTGATATACATCCCGTTTTCCTGCCATTCTTTACTCCTTGTTCAGGAAAAAAACCGAATTCCAGTTTCCTTTATCTGTAACGGTGCACGATACGCCGAGAAAACTTTGCAATATTTACGACTTTGTGGTAATTGGGAGAGTGCGCATATTATAGGGTAAGACAGTGCGGTGTTATTCACTCCGGCGAGAGACCATTGCAACTCTGAAATGAGTTAAATATCTAAAGAAAACGAGTCTTGATTAAGTCTGTTCATAGCTATAGCGCACACGAAGTCCGACAAGGCGAGACGTGAATTACAGACTGCGCTATCCAGACAGGCTTCTCTCGCACACAACTATCTCGCATTTGCGTGACCTGAAATAAACAGTTAATTAAATTACAGTTCGGTAATCTTATCAGATGTGTCTGAACTGATGAAGTCAATATGTCCCGATCTTTATCAAAAGAAAGATCAAAGACGATAATGTCACGACCCCGCAAAAATAATATAAAGCTTAAACTCTGTATACTGCTCGTGGCATATTATTATTTGACTGCATTAGTAGGCCTATTCAATGCAGAATTTAAAATCAGTTTATTTTTCAGTATTTGTAGCGAAAAAAATGTCGATCGCTAACAGATTATCAAACATCGCGGGGTAGAAACATGGATTAATTTATTTTTCCTTAAACTATGCTGTTTCTATATACGGGAATTTTCAGGCTACTTTGGCAAAATAAATTATGAATTTTGTCCTGAATTGTACAAGTAAACGAGTCCTGCTCCTTTTCTATCTGCAACAGCTCCATAATCTATGGAGATAATTCCGTATATTCTACCTACCTTCCACAACAGCCGTCTTCATTTTACTGAAGCAAATCCCAGCAGATGGACACCCTGTTGGCGTTGACTGGCAAAGGCGCAATTTTAACTGTAAATAGCAAATCCAGATTGCGGTTACCTCTGACAATTGCTTCATGAAAACTTTAGCCAGAAGGTTTTCATATGCAGGCGGATGGGAGATCGAAGTCTCCTCCGAATCCTACGCACGGTCATCTGAGAAGTGTGAGAAGTACAAAACTGCGATTAACATCCAGATAGGAGATCCTGTTCAGAAAACAGGAACCGTCCCCAAAGGCGGACAAGCGTCGCAGCAATCCAACGAGAAAGAATGGCAATCCACGAATATTGAAGCATGGATCCAGCAGTCCCCGGTCTGAAAGTCTAACGCAGATATATCCAGAGGTACTCTGAGTCCGCACATGTGAGAGGGTATTGACTGTAATGCTGCGTTTTTTGTACTAGATCGCGGAGCGAGTAGGGCGGGGTGGGGAAGAAGAAGCGCTAGTGGGGGTGGTATTTAATGGGACTGGTTGAGGGACTGACCGCTGATAAATGTTTTATACTTCTGTGGGTTGACGGGAGCGGAATCAGAAATATATACGCTAGAGGCTGACAATTTTATATATGTTGTAAATTTGTATGATTCGCAGTGATGCAAGGGAATCGTCCGGCATCGGGGCTGGTGGAAGGTGCTAGATGACACCTTTGGTTGTAAGGCGTCGCCCTTGAGGACTTGGTCAAGGAGAGTAAAAACATAAATGGAAATATTGGTCGTATATATTTAAAAAATTTTACTAAACCATAAACACTATGTAAACTGTACTATTCTGGGACGTAATCGAATTTGTTAAATTATATTATAGGGTGGTATAAAAGGGATGTAATTGAACTCAATTAAGTTAGAGCAGCAAAAACTTGCACTAATTAGAGATCTGCGCACATCGCGAAATGCTACAGACCTGCAATACATCAAGCAGATACTTCGTTCAGGCTTTGTGCATTTCCAAAAGCCCAGTACTACTGAATTAGCCCAGGCCGACAGTTCGCATGGTTAATGCGCCGCCTAGTGGCAGCGGACAAACGTCACGTTTTACAAACCTCGCTCTTCTCGCCGGTCTGAAGAGCGGCTGCTTGATTCGCACTAGTGTGAAAACAGCTCGATGTCTCAATAGGCTGTTGGACGTCTTGTCAGTATTCCTATAGTTTGATGTGTCTGTATGCCTGTAAGAAAAATATACCGGGAACTACGAAATACAGGCTAGCTATGCCAGTCAAAGGTGATACATTAAGAACTATTGTTTTCCAAGTAAATACTAAAGTATTTCCATCCCGTCCAGGGTGTTCTCCTGCCTGCTGCCTTGGGCATTTTGGGACTGGCTCCAGCCTTGCCGCGATCCAGTACTCAATAAGAGCATTTACTGGTGATGGGTGGACGGGTGCTCTAGAGAATCACCTGACAATGACATTTATGAGCACAAGTAAAATGAAAACCACAACCTAGGCCTAAATGATCGATATGCTCACTAAACAGTCAATACCTACGAATTGATGCTGAGATACATGCCATAGGAAAAAAATAGGTTGTTGGGTGAAATCGTCAGGTCGGAATCAATCTTTAGGCTGTCATATTCCACGTGCCACCGCAATTCAGTGAAGTCTGCTGTCTGTTTAAACGATGCCCACGAAGTATAAGTTGTTTAACGAGGACAGTGATTAGAGAAACAGCATGCGTAAGTCACGCTATGCAAATGAGACCATGTGTGTGAAAACAACTTTTCTGTTTTGCAAAACAAATCGGAATGCAATATGCTGTGGACAAATGGTGAGAGATTTAGAGGGTTTCCTACGCGACAGTCGCGAACCCGGTTCAATTTCCGGAAGTCTGGGGAAGAGATGAAGAGGAAGTGACAAGGCACTTTGGCGGATTTATTGAAGTGGGATTATTTCCGAACATGATATTCTAAATTTCGGTTTAATTTGTACACGACCTAATTAAAGGCTTGAACAATCATGGGTGTGAAGCAGATTATTAATCCAATCCATTGCAGGACACAAACTCGCACACATAATCATTCTAAACGGTCAATTTTAGAGACACCAACTATCTGATCTACGAGAAGTTGGAAGAAATTCACGCAACATGAGGAACGTGCTTAACGCGGAGAGCAGAGGCGAGATTGGTCCCAAAGCCTTCAAGCCCACCGGTACACGGTCTGCCCTTAATCGTTATAAGGACATAATAAATTTACAGACTAGAGGGACGGATTACCTACAAAATAATGCAGTTTAACTGGGAAATAATTTCTTTTCAAGTCGGATTAGTTAGGTTACTGGTAACGTGACGAATCATTAAGTAATTGCAGTGGGAGACGTTTATTGTTATGCAACATTATTGCGCGAGGACGCAATACAGCGTCACGGGTTAAATGCCTCTCGGTTGTAAGATCGATGAAATAAGAGCGTCTTGATCCAGCTGAGAGTCAGGTTATTCCACAGTATCCCGGTTAGAACAGTATGGAAACCCACGCCTGGAAACCAAATGGTGATTATAGCCTCTACTAATAATTTTCCCAATCTTCCTAAACAAATAAATCTGTGATGTATTTATTTTATTAGTGAGCTTGGTTTATGTTTGTTATTGTTAAACTCTCTTAAAGATTTACAATTATTACTTTTCTCGGGTAGTGACCAATATTCACTAAGTATTCAAGAACGAGCTAGGTGTATGATCATGGTTATTGTTATTCCCGCTTAATGTTCTCTTTTAAAATTTAACCACTTCGATAGTAACTGCACCTTTGCTGCAACACTAAACTGAATTACGCCTGCCTTTGTTATTATAGAGTGCCCCAAAACTGGCGTCGATTCCACCCTGTGACTGTTGGACGCAGCCAAAGAAGCAAATGATGAGCAATTAGGGTTAAACCAGGTAAGAATTTTAAAGACTTTACCTATAGGTAACTCGACGGGAACACCACGTCGATGTGACCTTTCGGTCGACCGTCTACATATAACAGCCTGCGCAGACGTGCGCAATGCAGCCTGAATCTTTCGCCTGTGCAATCTCTGTTCTGCTCCCGGTTCTGCGTCAACCTAGCCCAGATCAACCGCTCTCCAGCATGAATAAACGGTATTTAGAGTTTGGAACTAAAGCTTTGGGATTTGTGCATTATGACAATGGAACGGGTACTTGGGTGAATCCGATTCCATCAGTGGGTGTGAATGATACGACAAGGTGAAAATATCGCACGCTTTTCAACCTTAGGATGTGGGGTGGATTTTCGCTTCGCCATTCCTGGCAACAGAAAATTCCTTAGACTCATCCAATTCCCAGTGGGTCGGTAATGATCCGCGATAATCACAGGAAGCACAGAACTGAATTAGGTGGATTTACGTTCAGTTTGGTGCCGACTGACCAAACGTAAGAATGGATCATTAACTTTAAATTAATATTCTGTACGTCCTTTCCAGCAGCCTTCATAAATAAAATTGGCGTATTGTAGGCCTACAGATTTTACTAGAACGCCACCTGCTGGTCTTTTATGAATATTTATGAAGGGAGAGACCATGAGGTCACAGGGGACTTGAAATTAATTTCTAAAATTCAAACATGTCTCACTTACATGACATGAATACCACATGTTATTGAAGCCATTTGTAACCTAATGGAAATATTTAAGCCGTGAGAGAAAAAAAAAACTGGGGATTGAATATAATGCGATGCAACGTAACGGAGGAAAGAGGGGAAAGAAATAGGACGTGTAATTACCATCCAAGATCTGGGTCACCACCAGGCAAGAAACAGATGCGAGAATACCCAAAATTAACTTCTCTGTCCTGAAAAGCAGGGATTGCAAACCATGAAAGAGAGTCAAAGGGTGACATCTCTGTAAACTGGTGGCCAAGGGAAACACCCCCGCACCTGTCAGTCACACTCCTAACTGGCACCCAAAGCCTGCTGGTGCAAGTTAAAGATCTCACTCGCGAAGGTTGGGCTCGCTATTATGTTAGATTTCCATACAAGATGTTAACTTTGTCTTTTTAACCAGCGTCTGTACAGCGAGACCTGAGTTGGAGATTATTATTTTATTTTAGTAATGTGGGCTATAATTTCCCCCTTTATAATAAACATACGACTATGTGTTCCTGTTAGTGTCCTTTGTGTTTCTGTCCACGTATTTTCATCTTCATTCTTTTATTTCTTTGAATTCCCAGATTGCTTGATCGAATTAAAATGCAGACCTTTATTAATCATTTGGCAATATTTATTGAATCTTCATGAATTCTCAATCTTCTTGACCGAGTCAAAAGCTTCTGAAAGGACAACTTGCATTTTAAATATGTCGATAAATTGTGCTCTCCCAGCATGCTTTTTTTTGTCTACTGCTGTAAATTTACGGAAGCAGATTAGGTTAGGTGCACCTAAGGTGCGTCAGAGGTTCACTTTAGGTGTTCGATTTGGATTTGTCCCAAGCCTGGAGCCGGGAAGTTTTTAACCCCCCCGCCCAACTTCTCAGTCGTCGCAGTTGTCGGTTTCGCTGCGTAAGGGAAATGAAGAATTAAATCAAATAAAGTGCATAATGGCAACAGTGCAGTTAGGTAAATACTACATGCTGAGTACAGCCATTATCTTTAAAGAGCTGGTACCAGAGAGGATTTTCAGCGCCCGAAACAGTCCCGTCAGACCTGGGGTGTCCTCGATCACAAGTACATTCGCGGACGCGCTGTGTTGTTAGAATCCGCGTATTTAAGGTAGTATAGCCAATAGACAGACGGATAGAGGGGGGGGGGATTATATATATATATACATATTATACCCCATGTGGTTTCTGTTATTGCAATGTTTGTAATGCACTGGTTTTTAAATACAGATTTATGGTTATTTTTGTAAATAATGACGCTAGCAGTATTGTTTGCACTTGTGTATTTTATTTATTACAGCAAACATTTTATATATTATAGTCAACTTTATGTTGGAGTCTTGCTTTATTCCGGAATATTTCAGCATATTTTCTCTTCTCGGAAACATTGCTGAAATACGTACAGGGTTAGGCTCTGCCTCAGTAAAAGTTTTACAATCCATCCCTCAGAGATCTTGAATAAGTTGATCGTACAGAAACTCACAAAATCTTTTGTTTTGGTATTAGTCCCCTGAATCACATCAATGCTTTATAGACGGAACCTCTACTGACTTCTAAAATTTTGTGGAAGGTTTTACCCCAAAATGCAACAGAAGTTATTCTGTGCATATCTTACAACATCACTGGTGTAAACCTCTGTCCCCAAAGCATGGAGATGTACTTATTCAACATAAATTATGCAAGATGTTGATCTGCATCTCTGAACCACGTAACCTTTACGTGAGATTCTCTCTTTGATGTCCCCGCAGCTCAGCCCATCTCCAGCTCTCTCCCAGCCGTACCCACGCGTCACTCAGAGCGCCAGGAGAGAGAGCGCTGTAGGTGTTCTTGACGTCTCTGGACACCGCGGAATAGGAGCACACTTTGTGATTCATATCCCCTGTAGTTGTGTTTACAGGCATTCAAATTCCACCGTAGCCACTGGGAAAGAATGTTGCTGCCGGGTTTTTCACGAGGAGCAGATTCCAGATGCGTTTTTAATGACATCCGTGGCTAGATTCAAAATTAGAGTCAAAAATACATTCTATAAAGCCACGCTTAAGCCTGGAAGATCACATGTGCATCAATGCGATGAAAATGAGTCAACTAACGGCGTGGTTTTGCTGTGGGAGAGCCAGCAGCCTCAGCCACATCCCGGAGACGCTAAGGCCTCCTAACGCTCTCTACGCTTCCCCTCCAAGCGCAGAGCCACTTGCATGTCCACAGGTCCATTATGTCAGCGGCACCTTCCGCCGGAAGGGGAGCCAGACGCAGACTTTCGTCCCACTTCTGATAGCAATGAAGCAACTACATGGTGAGACGCCAACGCCAGCAGGCCAAAGGCTCTTACCGAAGGTGCCGATCCCACCATATCATCGCCGAGAGATGGAAGAGAGCAACTGGGGACTGGCGGAAAGCAAACGGTGCATGCCAGGGCACTGAGGCATCTCCCGTTCCCTCACACATACACCATACACGTAATCAGCTTTTATTAGACGACCGGAGACAGAGATGAATGTACGAAAACAGAGCCATACATACCCACACGCGCGCACACACACACACACACACGCGCGCGCGGTGCCCACGTCCAGCTGACTGCAGGCGCCTCCAGCCCAGAAGCGCACAACTCCTTCAGGAATTATAAAAACCATCTCGTTTTATGTAACTTTCCCGCTTCTCTGTGATTTATCCTAAAGAACCGAGATGTTGAGTTCTGCTCGCATTAGCGAACTCGCAGAGGATGAATGTAATCTCGGGGGTGGGGGGGGGGGGCATGCTCTCGCTGCTGAGCTGCTCTCTGCGAGGAATTACCGTCACAGAAAGAGTCACAAGTGCAGTTATTCAAAGGTAGGATGGAGTTCAGGAGGCTGTTTCTGCCGATGTCTCTAATGCCAGCATCCCCGTTATGGGGTTTATTTTAGGAGATGAGTCATTCTATTCGAATCTGTAAGTAACTTTAAATCCTTTTGTGGCTACTGGAATCTTAAAATCATATTCCACAGTAATGAATAATTTCATCAACTCCACTGATATTTTTTTTATATAATAATCATATAAGATTATAAGATAATAATATATGCGTTATTTTGACGTTCTGGGGACCACCTTTTCGTCCCCCCCAGGAGGGAATTAAATTTTATGAAAATCCGTGAGTGCAATCAAAAAACTAAATATGTGAAGAGTCTTGTGTTTGGTTACTTGTGGTTAAGGTTGGGGCTGGGTGGGGGGCGTGGTTGTCATTGTTGGGATCAGAGTTTTATCTGTAGAAATGAACGGATGGTCCCCACAAACATATGAGTACAAATGTGATACAAGTTTTCAAGGTTGTTATGACAACTGGAAAGTGAAGCCAGGCGTGTCATGCTCTGTCTTAGGACTAGTTAGTGAACAGTAGGCTTTAGCTGGTTACATCATCATGTCACTTATCGAGTTGGGCTTGAATCCCACCCACCTGTCCCACAAACTGTATTGGTATTCTGTAGGTGTCTGTTCTCGCTGGCGTGGCTTTGAAACACCTCGAGAACTTATGAGGTGGAGGAAAGGGGAGGGAGGGAGTGCTTGGAGATCCAAGATGTAGGAAAATACCCCCCCCCCCCCCCGCCAACAACAAATATGGACATCCAAGGTTGGAAGAGGAGGCTCTTGGTTGGATTTATCCTTAGCCAACCTAAAATGGAAAAAGAGAGACGAAAGAGATGTGTGATGTAACTAAGGGTAAGATCTGAGGCGAGGAAGAAGCCTTAGCAGCCGCTGGCCTTGACAGGGCGTGCAGTCATCGAGCTACGGCCATCACTCTGAAGCCTGCCGCTCCCATTATGCCCCCACCTTCATTATTCACAGAAACATGACTGCCTGTGAATTATCGATCAACGCGTTTCTGTGCGGGTATTTTGTTATCTAATTAGTGAGAACGGTCTGTTGTGGTAGCATAGTGCAAAAGCAGATGAAGTGGAGGAAAGCAGAGAGGAGCCTCAGATCTGGGGGCGACTTGGCATCAAAAGCCCCCCTCAAGGAGACCAGGCACCTTTGGAAGTTGGGTCATCATCTGCAAGGGTGGCATTATCGCTGAGATTGATGGCAAGTGGTGTCCATCATACTCCAAGCCCCTCCATGTTGTAATTGTACTGCAGTACAGAGCATGTGGACTCCTGGCTGAGAGTGCCTTAAGTGCATTGATGGAAGGGGACTGAAGGCCCCATTGATTCAGTAAGCTATTCCGGGAGTGGACCGGGGGGGGGGGAGACGTGGTCCCAGGACCTCTGGGAGCTTTTAACCAGCTACCGAGTTAGTAGGTTTGGCGAGCCAAGTCTACTAACTATGCTCATGGGAAAACGGACGTTTGAGGTGCTGAGAAAAGTGGACTATCTGGACATGAAAAAAAAAAACGTATTTCAATTACACGGACTAGTGATCAAAAGAACCATTTTAAGATCAGAGCGTTCGGCTGTTGTACCCTTGAGCTTTGATCATGGGATACTTTCACCCAAAATATTTAACCTGAAATAGGCCCTTTGTCAAATGCTGTTATTAAAAGTGTCAGATGAGTATAAACATTCACTAAGCAATGAAGGGCATACCTGTCAGACCAACACACTCTGCCTACTTCTCTCAGTCGCTAAACATGTGGTTTTATCCATGTCCAGTTGCGTAACGTACAGTGTAAGGCTATGTATCATTACTCCTACGGATAAATGCAGGAAGCCACAGCTACACCAGCACTGAGCCACTTTTATGCATGCATATTGAGCCACTGGGAGGTGTTTCAAGCATGCCCAACTGAGAAGAGGCCCCGGGACAGACCCAGGACACGCTGGAGCGATTGTATCTCTTGGCTGGCCTAGGAATGCTTTGGTATTCCCCCGGAGGAGCTGAAGGAGGGGGTTGATGAGAGGGAGGTCTGGGCATCCCTACTTAGATGGCTGCCCCCATGACCCGGCCCCAGATAGGTGGCAGAACATAGATGTTTTGATAGAAGTACATACTGAGTATGCTGCTGTGACATCATTAACCACGGGGATAACTGTGTTTAAGCATGATGTAAAATGGCATATCATGGTCCATTAATGGGAGACGCAACAGGCATCCAGGAACCAGACAGATGTCTCAAGTATGGTAAATGTATGTATGTGATATTAATCTAGTCCAGTTGCTGATTGTAGTCAGTGGTTGGGCTCAGTACGTTTCCTGCTACTGCAACCTTTCCCGCATTTAAAAATTGATGCTGGTCTCCAAAGGGAGCGCCAAAGTTATATTTTATCCTTTAATCCAAAATTAATTGCAACCCTTTTTTCACTCTACCACATTCAGAAGGTTCTACCTCATACAACAGTTGGTGCTAAATAGGCTGACAGCTAGGAACCAGACTCACCACAACAGATTATTTTCACAGGGTTATAAATATGGTGACATGGAGGGGAGGGAGGGTTCTGGGGTACACTTAATGCCCGAAAGGATTCCGTCTGTGCGGTTCTTTTGTGAGTTGGGTCCGATGCACCCAAGAAGTTAAACCAAGAAATGGCTTTTCCTGTAATTATCCATAAGCGTTTCTTTCCACTGGAGACATATATCAGAAGAAAAGATGAGTGAGGAGAGACATGCATGTCTAATCTTGTTTTAATGCAGAAAGGTGTCTGGGGATTGAATGGAGGTCAGCCCGGGATGGATGCCAAACGCCAGGCTATATCAAGGCAGGACAAATGACACTCAGCTTGCCTGTCTGACCCAAGATGAATCTGAGAACGTGCAGGCCAGCGGCTCGCTTCATTTTGCCTTCCCCAAATGAAAACAAAACCCTGACATTATTTTTAAAGGTCACCATGCCTCCCCCTCCCCACACACTCTCTTAGGAAGTACCACTTGCTCCACTTATTAATTCACAAATTATTCCACATGTGGGAAAAAAAAAATCTAATTGCTGGTTAAACAGAGCTTAATTTACAATGAAATAGATAGAGACCAGTGAAGCATAATTGACATGTCAGGGTATTGAGCCATGCCCTAGAGTATTTAGTCAACATTTGTTTATGTAGACAACCTTCCTTGATGCAATTCCAGGTAAGCGGACAAGGTTTATTCTACCGCATGTGTTTTATTAGTAAATAGTTAATGACCCAGGGGGCTGTGATCTTTCCCTCCTATTAATTACTAGAGATAATTTCCAAAGTGTCTTTCCGGCTTTTGTGGGAAATAATATACAGCACCAATGGCACATGCCCAAATTAATTTCCATGAACAGTTATAGGTCTTGTGACCAATTCAAGGGAAACTGCAGTTGTACCTTCATAAAATTCAATTCAATTGTATTTATACAGTATAGCATGTTTAACAACAGTCTTTGCCAAAAAGCACTTTACATATAACGGGCCCGAATCCCCACCGACCAAGCCTGAGGCGACAGTGGCAGGGAAAAACTCCCTCTAGCAGGAAGAAACCTTGGGAGGAACCTGGACTGGGAAGGGGAGCCCATCCTCCTCTGGGTCGACCAGGGAGCATGAACGTGTATGTACATTGACATTAGTTCAAAAGTTAAAGTCCATATAAATTAAAAGTCCTACTTGGTTCCAGATAATGGTCTCCAAGGAGCCCAGTTCAGGGTTCAAGCGATGAAGTGTCAGCTCAGTGTTCAGCTCGGAAAAGAGCAGAAAGAGTTATTGCCCTACAACTAACCTCCAGCTGTACTGAAGTACCTATAGTGGCCTGGCTAAAAGGGAGACCTGGAAAGAAGCACAGACATGGGGGTTTCCAGGGCTTTTGTCGTCAAATCAAACTACCGTCAACAGCTTAAGTGATCGGCGAGAGTGGCAGGATGACAGCACCAATCACCCCCTTCGCCTTTAATCTCAAATGACCATGAACCCCCAGATCTCACATTCACATTAAGAAAAAGGTATTTTAGTGTCCAAAAGACTGACTAAAGAGGCAAGTCTTAAGTAGTCTTAAAAGTAGAGATTATGTCTGAGTTCCGAACGCTAACAGGAAGGTTATTCCATAACTGTGTTGCTTTATGAGCAAATGTTCTTTCCCCAGAAGTAACGTTCTTTATTCTGGGTATTTATAGAAGACTTGCATCTTGCAATTGAAGTGTATGAGTCGGAATGTAGTTGCAAATGAGGTCGCACACACTGTTGTGCAAGCTTTGTAAGTTAAGAGTAGTATTTTGTAGTCAACACAAAATTTACCTGGCAGCCAGTGGAGTGAATATATATCAAATCATTCATAAATATGATTCTCCTGCAGAAATGAGGTTAGCTGACTAGCTACAACTCTCTCTATTATTGTAATGGTATTATATGTAATGGTAGTATTATAATGGTAGATTAGAAATTGGTCTATAGCAGGGGTCTCCTGGAGAGCTACTATCCAGTAGGTTTACTATTCTACCTGGCTTCTGATGAGCCACACTAGTTCTCAGGTAAATACCAGGAGCAGGTGTGGCTCATCAGAAGCCAGGCAAGATAGAAAACTTACTGGATAGAAGCTCTCCAGGACTGGAGTTGGTGACCCCTGGTCTATAATTAATTGTTTCCAAGGGTTCCAAGTTTGGCTTCTTCAACAAATGTTTAATTACTGCTAGAGATTTTGGCAGATGGCTAATGCTGATTGAGGAGCTAACTATTGCTAGTAGTGGTTCAATCACTGCTGGGGTCATTTAGTTGAATAAACTTGTAGAAACAGGGTCTAACATACAAGTAGATGAAGTAGATACCACATATTGCCTGAGTGTCTGTCCATTAGCTCACTTGAACCAAAGGAGAATTTTTCTAGAAGCTAGTAGCCTCTGAAAAACAAATATTAATTTTCGCATGGATCTTGGTTTGCAGTGAAGAATGGAGGAGAAAGATGGAACCAGGAAAAAGCATAAGTAGAGAAGTGATGGATTTCCGACCAGGATGGGGGTGGGGGGTATCACTGAGTGCCAGGTTGAATTGGGAGCCTTGGGCGCCACAGCCTTTCAGGCTTATAGCACCCAGGGATCTTGTTAGAAGTTAATTAATCACAGGTATTGATCTGTCGTTGGCTGAAGGCTGAGAGCTTTTTGGAGCTGCAGATCTGTAAAGGGGGGGAGGGGCACAGTGAGGATTATTGCTGCTATCAGGCCCACAGACATGGTCCATGACATCCAACAATGCCTGCCTGTCATGTGATGCTGCAACGGGCTAATCACAGAGGGTGTTTCTCAATACCAAGGATGCAAAAATCGTACTTGCGGTCTTGGCAAGACCGGTCCTGCTAACTTGTCTCCCAAGAATGAACTTAAATAATGAAATTTGTGTCGTTCGCCGAGGATGCAACCAATGTATCCTTGATATTTGGGGTGGGGCTAACTTGGGGTTTTTTACCACCCTCTTGTTCTTTTGTTCTTAGTATTGGAACTGATTTTCAGCAATGGAAGATGACGTAAAACGACTATGGCAGAACGCAAGTACGGTCAAGTACGCATATTAAGAAGAGCGCTACAACACTGTTCTGGAAATGTTCAGGAAAAGCAATTTTCAGTTTTGTATAATTACACACTAGGCTTTCACTTTAAACAAAATTTATTCTTGATTTTAAATGGGCAAATAAATTATGGTTGGAGAATTAAGAAAGAAATTGATTTTGTACCTCTAAGGTGTTCCAAAATAAGTACCTTTGGGTGTTCCAAAATAAGTTGGCCAAATGAGGCAAATACAGCCGGCAGAGAGGGGGAATCTGCAGAATCTGATGTTTGTAATATCGTTCTTCAAACCATCAAATCATATACAAGTTAGGTTTTACATCCCCACTTCCCTGTCTTCTCCCTACTGTGACCCTGATGAGCCATGCCTGTTACTTGCTGCCCCTCGTTAGTCTTGATATCTGTTTGTCTAGTCATCCCCAGACCGGTGATTAATGTCACTCCTCCTGTATTCTTCCCTGTACCAGTTCTCTCGTTTTTGATCGCTCATGGTCCCATTTGTTTTTCCAGCCCCTGTTCAGTTCTATTCAGTTTCGGTTTCAATAAAACTCACCCCCCCTCCCCTTTTTGTTCACCCATATTCCTGCCTTTTAATCGTTAGCCCCATGTGCCACACCGTTACGTTGCCTAAAGATATGAATTGAAAGTAAAATTTATCTTGCACAAACAAAGGGTGACTTTCAAGACTATAAGATTAGATATAGGGTTTATATATCACTTTTGGGAAGCATTGTGTCCAAATAACTTTGACACAGTCAGTATAATGCTTGTATTACAATTTTATGGACTATTCAAATATGGCGATGCATGGGTGGCAGCTGACACAGGAATGGCTTATCACTGCCCAGAATCAACTTACCAGCTCCCTTTGGTAAATGAATGTAAATGCAGACAGTGTAAATGCAGGCAGTACAGCAGGTGGATTTCAGTCTAGCCCCTGGATGAGATATATTTTACTACCTATAGCATTTGATAGGAAAGCAAGCAGTATTAGTGTCCTCCCCCAGCGTTGTTCACGGCATACGGTGTTACTGCCTTTGTGATGGATGCACGCACCTGTCAAACACACAGAGTAGCTCTGTGACGGTGCGGTGCTCTGCAGTTAACCGCACTGATGTCGGTCCAACAGCCGAGCCCATCTGGCGAAGCGAGAACACAGCTTAGACCTCACTCGGATGAGCCCTCGTACCGCCGCTTACATCCACGCAGGCCTACAGACGGAGCAGCCCCATGTGTCTGCCACCCTCTGCCCGTCACGCACCAGGTGATACCCGCTCTGTGACCACAGTCTGGACACCCTACCCCACCACATAGTGCTGCTGTTACGTAAGAAATGATTGCTTAAGCATATACGCACAAAAGACATGTTCCCTGTTATTTATAAAGGATGACCTGTCTCTGCATGTGCAGGCAGCTCTGCTCTGTTATTTAGGAGAACATGACTAAAGATTTTAAAAGGCTTCAACATCTGATCATTAAGATCAAGATATCACAAATGGAGCAAAACTGTAAAACAAATCCATCCATCCATCCATTGTCTGTAACCACTTATCCTATTTAGGGTGGCAGGGGGTCCAGAGGCTACGAGCACAAGGCGTGGAAGAACGTAGGACGGGGCACCAAACCATCTCACGCTCATACACCGTTTGCACACTCATACACCGCTTAAAACGAAAATCTTATTTTCCAAATGTTACCATAAACAGAACAAATCATCTGTTAAAGCACCGGTGTGTTACTGCAGTGTATATGCATGTTTGTTTTAAATTTTTGTGTTTATGCATGTTTGTTTTTTTACAGTTTTTTAAATAAATTAGGTGTTTCCAACAACTAGACCAAAATGGAAGAACTCTTTTTAATTAAGTCTACTAGCATTGATGCCACGTGAATTATTCAAGAGAAGGCTGTGATCTTGTGTTTTCTTTGAACATATTCTTTGTACTGTCTTCACGTTTTCATTTGTTCAGCCTGCTCTCAAACACGGATCTGTTTTTTCACTAGGCTCGTGAACGGATCGGATGCCGCACGTGGATTAACTTTTCATGGTAAAAATGAAAACCTCTGCAATTTTCAGACGTTCATCTGCGCCTGTTTGTCTCGCCTCTGGGTCGACTTGAATTCATTCTGCCAGCGCTTGAGGGTTCGGAACCTCATCCATGCAGAGTCTGCAAACTATCCGCTGTAGTGATAGGAACTTGCGGGAGCATGGGGGGGGGGTCGCTGCTACAGTCAGGTGGCTCCCCACTCCTGTACACACGCAAGATCCCTTATCTGCCTGTGAAGAGGCGGCACACAGGTATACAAACACCCACGGATCATCGCCGCAAATAGAAAGCCGATCGGACTGCCAAAGGCACATAAATCCTCTGTGTGACAATTGGCTGTTTCCAGGCCCAATTGCAGCCTATGTGGCGCCCTGGGTGAGCTTTCAATTATATTCATTTTGATACTACAAGGAGAGAATAGTATGACCAATACTGAACTATAACAGACTATAAAATATACAGACTATAAAATCTTTTTTTTCCTGTAATGGTATTGCAGCTGATTGAGTCTGTGATGGATTGCGACTAAAAAAAGAATCGTTTGATAGTGTTTTTGTTTCTGGTCCCGATGTGTCGACCCAACAGCTTCGCCTTGCCTCCTCATCACGGACCCGTCCCGCACTGGGCGCCGCATGGGCCGTGAGTACTTCAAGGGGCACCAGAAGGCCAATCGCACTCTGTCTCACAAGTGAAATTAGCTGACGTTTGCCCCCAGGAAGCGGTCCCCTAGGCGACCACCCATGTCATTGGATTGACTGGTCTGCCTGTTTCTGCATTGTTCTGTTTTTATTTTAACATGGGGGGGACTGGCAGCACTTCTTGTGTAGAATTTTACATTACAATTAGCCAAAAAGTCTGCTTTCTGTACATAACGAAGGGGCTCAGGTCCAGCCACTTGTGCTCATGTCCACCATGATGAAATAGGTTTATATTTTCACAAAGGCAGGGCAATGGTCGAAACAATGTGGGTTTTGCCATGTCTTATAGTGTCTGTGTGTTTCTCTACTCTCCCTAGCTTCTCCTGGAGCATGAAGAAGTGTGATACAGCCAAACCAGTGAGTCTAATTGGCCAGTTTATCATACAGTTATGTGTATGTCCTCTAATGTACTAGTATCGCCTTCAATCATATCACTGCCACCCATGAGAAATGACCACATGTTAAAACTGAAAGCATCTCACTTTCCAAAATAACAGCATCCAACCCTCCCACACCCCATGGCCCTGAATGCATTTCAGAGTTAACACCCTGCATGTACCTGTCCTATTTCCTGTTTTCCGTTCCAGATGGTTGCTGTTGCTTGTGGAGCGGAGGTTTTCCACAAACATGATTTGATTGCATAAAAATTACGCAGAAACCAAAACAGGGATGAGGCCCCTTTAAGCGCAGTGAGAAAGACTTAAAACTCCTCAATTCAACAAATCACGGGAAACACCGCAGCCTTTAACTCCTTCACCCCTATCTCTCCTTTCCCAGGGAGCACATTGACTGTACGGCCTCTTCCAGTGCCCCCAGTTGACTGTACTTACACTCTAACATGGCAATCAGTCCAATCAGGTCCAGCTGGATGTCAGTACCTGGGGCACTGGCTGGCATTGTCTGCTTCTCATCACCATGGAGACGTTAAGATTGCTCATATTCAGCCCCATTGTGTGGTTACGCGTCCTGCTGGCTCACACAATTTTGTATTTCACAAATATTCTACATATTATTCATCTCTTCTCGCTTTCAGTAACTGCTTTTCCCAACAGGGGCCACAATGCTTGCAGATTGCATGGTCTTTAAAACTTTTTAGGGCCATGGGGTAGTTAGGGATCATTTCTTCAAAGCTTGGGAAGTCTTTTATGCTAACCTGCATGTGCACATGGCTGGGAGTACAACACACACGGAGACCAGGACCTCCAGCAAAACCACTCTATTATGAACTATGTACAACATATGAACAATATTTACTGTATTTAACAGATGGTTTTGTCCATAGCTTTATGTGAAATAGGAAAACAGTTACAATGTGGATTTTAATTTGCTTTAATACATTTTATGTGATTCAAATTAAATCAACTATCAATAACAAATAAGATTTGTTCTCCGTTTCTGACCCAGAAATCAAGAAATTCCGGAATACCCCAAAGTTCTCAATCATTTAATAAAGTCATCAAAAGGACAAATGGGATAACTGACCAACAGCCCAGTAAATCAATCACACTCTCCACATTAATAGCTCTAAATCATCCACCTTATCAGAAAATGTCAACGAGGGCATTAGTATCTGAATGAGACTTCTGTACATCCAATTAGTATGTTTGATTAACTGGCTAGAAAATGAATAGTTAATTCACCAGCACTGCAGTCGTTCATGCAATTTCTATTGTTTATTGGCTGGTTATAGGTTGAGTAATTGTCAATGTAGACAGACGCTGCTCAGTTCAGTTTCTGTGGGTCTCACTTGCATTTCCAATTATTTAATACTTGATATTTTAGTTGAAAGCAACTCTTCTATGTCTCCCCTGAAGCAACCTTTGATGGAAATTAAAAAATAAAAACAGCTCCGACCTGCTTTTTTTGACTCACTTTCCAATCACTTGATTTGCAGCCCTGGGGCAATGTCTGGACTGAAAATTAAAAAGTAAAATAGGCCCATAGATCTAATTTTCATGCCATTAGCAGGAGATGCCTAGAGGTAATCCTGTACCCTTGGTAGAATTTGATTGGTTCTGGTCAGGGGTAAATGGATACAATTCAACCAGTCAAAAAGATCTAGGGTGTGGCCTGTCTTATGCTTCCTGAGACAGGCTTCATACCGATGCAACTCCTGGGGTTCTGTGAGTAAGCAGTTATGGAAGATGGATGGAATAATCCCATAAACCCATCCATCCATTTTCCATAACTGCTTATCCAGTACAGGCTCACAGCGAAGCTGGAACTCATCCCAGGACACCCACAATGGGAGGCAAGTCGATCGTAGGACACACGCACACACACAGACCTGTATTCATATCATTGCGGGGACCATCCATTCATTTATATGGGAAAAACCAAAACTCAAAAATGATAACATTAACCTCTACCCAGAGCTGAGCTTAACCATAAGTAACCACAGACTTTTTGTCTTTTGATTGCAGAGTTTTCCTTGTAGGCACCAAAAAATGGTCCTAACATTATCAAAATAACAGGTTTTTTTTATCACATTGTAGGGACATTTCGTCCCCACAATGTAATGTATACTGTACCTGGATCACACACACACAGTTAAACTTTAATGGAAATTAGAAGAGTTCATATAACTGAATATTTTTAATCTTAGCAGGAAAGCAGCATGTCTGAAGGAAATCCAGGCAACATTGAATAAGCACACAAACTTCTCAGATGGGGACAGGATTCAAGTCCCCCACCCAGTGTGAGGGTCACTGTACACTGAATCACTGTGACACCCAATGGTACATTCAAGAAAATGTATCTGACTATTAAAGATAATTTTTGTGACTGTTCATATTTTCATTCAACATTATACAGATCCAGACAGATTAATTAAATCAGACAACTGATTTACTTTGGCTTTGGTGAGTGGGGAACACGGATCTTCAGCGCACGGACGTTTGAAGATGGCGGGGTGTGTCCGCCTGCTTTCACAAACCGGGCTCAGCTCACATGCCTTTCCCTTCCTCCAGCGAAGTTTTATTCATGAGTTCAAACAAGGAACAGCAGTTGATGAGATTTAAATCTCCCCACGCCTGACTGCCGCCCCCCGTGGCCAGAACATCCACTTACGGCTCTGCCTTTAACATAATTGTGTCATAACACTGATTTCATAACTGTTTTATTTTGTGGGTTTTAGTCAATGAGCATAAAAAAACAAAAGGACAAAAAAAAAAAAAACTTTCCTCCTGGGAAAGAGCATCAGAGCCTCGTCACTGGATGGCAGTTTAGAGGTACTGATTCATGTAAGCTGATATTTTTGGACCAGGGGAAGAAATCCACTGAGAAAATCCACGTGACACGGGTAGAGCATGCAGATGTCAGGGGCAGGGCTCAAACTCACAGCCCTGGAGCTGAGAGACTGCAGCACCATCCACTGAGACAAATTCTGAGGCTCCAGCTTTGCGCCTCTGTACACACAGTTTGAAGGCAATAGAAATCAAAGCCTTGTAGGAGAATAACAACACATCTGAGAAGAGTTCAGTAACAGTATGTGAAGAAACATCACTCTGTCTCTCTAACCTTAATGCCAAAGCTAACCCTAGCATTTATTTTAACCCTAATCCTACCACCAACTCTAACCCTAATACTATCCATAGAGATAACCTGAACTCAATCCTAACCCTACTTACCCAAACCATATCCCTATGTGTCAACCTAAGCCTAGGCTAATTATCAACAATAACCCTAAACCTCATTCCAGCCCAAACCGTACTACAACCTCATCCCTAACCTTACAGCTCAAACCAGCACTAACCCTGCACAAAAAAACAGGCCCACCACTAACTACCCACAGTCTAAGCCCTAAAGGCAGCCTCACCCACAACCTTTAAGTGACGTTAAGGGTTAAGGGTCTTAATTGTTAAGGGTGACTGGATGGGGAATGATGAGATAAATGTCGATCCTGGGTGAGGATTCAGGAAGGCACTGTAAAGAAGGAGTGTTTTCAAACATGTTAATCACATTAATGGCTGCTAATGCCAGATAAGATTGTATACACCCCCAAAGAGAGTGCTTGTTGACAGAGACCCACTAATCTGCTTGTAAGCAATGCATTCCGAATTTTATTTATATATTAATGTATTCCTCATTTATTTGTTAATATTACTGTGAGATTTGCTGTGAGTGAGATGGCCTTTATTTGGGGATGGGAATGGAACCAACCAATCAGACATTTAATTGCTTTAGTTGCTCCTCTGTTTATTTGCTAGTTAGTTGCTAGTTATTTGCTAGTTGCTTGGACCCAACTCATATAATACATTTTTTATTCTGCCTTTAGAACATTTTTGTGAAGTAAAACTCCCACGAGCGCATTAGTCACACCCTGCTCCCCCTGTCACGTCAAGTTTCCAGTCTTGTCAAGTTTGGATGGAACAAATGGCCAATCCAGTGATATGATGCATCTGGGCGGGTTAGGAACCGTAGCCACCACGCATAAACCTTACATCATGGTAACAGGAAGCTTTTTAACTCTTAGCCACTATTTACAGCCCAGGGCGGCTTTGGTTACAGGTGCCCGGCTTTTCCTTATGGATTATGTACTCAAAGCTGTCTGTGTCATAACATCTTTTTAAATAAGCAAAACAGCCAAGTACCCTTTACATAAATCTTATTTCTTATAATTTATGACATACCTCCAGCGCTGCACAGTAGTGCCAAGCTTGAAAGTCAACATTACGTTTCACTTTTAAACAAAAAGCTTCATGATTTTCATGAAGTTGCATGATTAAGATCCCTGCATCGTGGTACGTTACTTGAGCATGCACGAAGTAGCAATAAAAATGTCTATAAAGTCATAGGATGAAGCAATGGCTTCATATTTTATTTGCGTTTCATTGTCTGGCTTTGACTTTCTGTTGTTCTTTTCATTGTTTTGCTCCCTTCACGCCTTTGTTTGGGTCTGCCACCCCCGGACTCTTATCACGGCATTACAGGAGCGTGGCTGAGTGGAGCGATGGCACAGGCAGGCGGACGCGATCTCCCGATTGTGCTGCCGCCTTCGCCTGGACTGCCAGGGATTTATTTGCTGGGCGAGTCAGAAAAGCAGGCCTCCTCGGCCCCAAGCTTGGACCCAGCGGTCGACCATAGAGAGACGGGGGGGGTGGCAACTCGGACATCATTTGACGGGGATGGGAGCGTCGAGGCGGGAAGAAGAGGACCGGCGGCGTAGGTCAGCGAGCCAGATGACAAGACGGAGGGCTGCATCGCAGTCACCTGATCGACAGGCCCTGGGGGGCTGAGGCAGCAGGGTCAGAGGGAGAGACTGCAGAGCATTCAGACAGAACAACCTGCAGATTAAACTGCAAAATCCAAAGGGGGGGAGGGGGGACTCAGCTCATTAGTATGAAGACAAGCTGACACTCACCCAGCATAAATCCCACAGCCCTGAGCAGCAGAACCAGGACCCACTGTACAGCATTCATGCTCAGGCCCAGCAGACATAGGGAACGTCTCAGAAGGTCAATCAACAGAACAAAGAGGTTAAAGCAAAAGCAGGACCCCTTCCATTCAGCAGGCCGCTTAGATATTAATTGATATTCTTGCATCCAAATGAAACTCAAGTCGATAACGAGGAATCGTGAGGCAGTGAAGTGGGGGGGGGGGGATTTAAAGGGAAATCACAGGCATGGCAGATGATAAAATTACCCTCTGAGCTGGGTGTGCTTAAAAAGAATGGCTTAATGAGAGGAAATGAAATAAACAAAGAGAATAACAGAAAAATTATGAAAGGAATGAAATACTGGGCAAAGACAGAGGAGATCCATCATCTGCAGTCTGACTCAGAGACCAACTGTTTTTTTCTACTATTTTTGACCCCCGAAAAAAACCCCGATCCCTGTCCTGTTTCAGTCTGTCCCTGAACTGAGGGAACTCTAACTTAAAGCTTTTTGTCTACTGTCAGATCTCTGGGACCTTGCCATTCGATTTTGTTCACTCATGTTGTTTGCACATCTCACTATTGGCTAAAGATCTCAGCCGGTGTCTTCCACACGCTCTTCATCACATCCAAAGCAGTGAGAAGGGGTCACACATCCTCGTGCAACGCTGTGGGAGAAGTCACAGCTCACTGCGCCGTCCGGGCAGCTGCCTCACATCCAAATGGGCACCCAGTAGCATCGTCTGCGGCTCTGAAATTACCCAATTAGTCATCTAATTGCCAGCAGCCGTAGTTAGTCACAGAAGGGACCTTCTCACCTTTCTGACTCCTGACACGGCACAGAGCATAACGTCTGGGTATTAAGGCGTCTAACTGATACGGATAAAATAAGACAAGAATAATTATCCAATCCAGACATGACTAATAGATAAATAACACAGAAAGACTGTAATTACGGCATTCAGGCATTATCCAGGGAGACTGTCTGGGAAAAAAAAAAAAAATAGATACTCAACAGAAATAAATTGAAAAATGCATACGATGAATTAGAACATGGTATAAGAGTGATTAAGGAGAACATGGTCTAATTTAACAGAACAAGGACTCAGAGGATTATGTCTTATAAATCATGCTGTAAGGGTTGTGTGTTCAAATCCCACTAGCGCCACGTGTGTGAGCAATTTGTATGTTTTCCCTGTGTTCAGCTGCTCTTCCCCTGGGTGTTACAGTGTCTTTGTACTCCCCAAGGAAGGGCTAGTCCCAAAGTGCCCCCACCGTTTACACGCTTCTGGGAGTCTTTGTTCAAGATTCCAGCTCACCGTAGCAAATGGACAGAGAATGAACTGATTGCAGAAAGCAGCTTTTAATAAAACCATGTGGTCTCACAAGTGAGGTGAGCAGGCTGACATTTTTTTCTGTTCTCCTTTGAGTCTTGAGTTATTCAAAAAAGCCTAGTAAACCATTCTCTCAAGAAACCAAATATATATATTTATAACATTCTCTCCCATATTGGAGCCAGTAGGAATATGAATGCTAAAATATGTCATGCAATGGCCATTTTACACCATTACAGATAGGGTGACTCATGATTCCCCAATCTGTGTTCATAAAAATCATCAATAACTAAATAAATAAGTCTTTTTGCCACAGAAACAGGACAGTCCAACGGCACCAACATTTTGGCAAGTTGTTTTTCGGGGTGAAGGGGAGATATACTCCATTCTTTTCATTCTGTGTGATTCTGATGATGCTCACCCCTGAATCCATCACGTGAGACACGGTCAGATCTTGTCCGACATCTTTGAAATGCTGCCCTTTCAACCGTCATTAGCCCCCTCCGAGGAACCAGGAACATGCCCACGATCGATGAGTTGCTATTTGGCAATAACTCTGCCTCTTTTCAAAATGACCTTTACGGCTTTCAGAACAGTCCGTGCCGATGGACCATGGGGGGGGGGGGGGGGGGGGTAGGGCTGTCCAAATAGGTAATACAGTAAAGGGCGGAAAGCTTTGCTCAGCCGTGTTGATACCCAAAACCAAGAACATTTTCTTTGAAAAGCCCCACCG
>JAABNY020000119.1:23469593-23487089 GCA_015164015.2 Brevimyrus niger
AGTGTCATAATCATTTTGTAATATTCTAGGGACACATCAGTGGTATAATCATGTTGTAATGTTAAAGTGACTTGTCCTTGTTATACGCATGTTATACTATTCCAGGGACTCCCGAGCAAACCAGCTCATAAGCAAATGGTGTCCTGATCCCTAGATAAAGATTTCAAGCCCTACCCCTTGTGGCTACGACCAGTGAAGTCGACTTCGGAAGGGAGGGCCCTCGAAATCTAGTGATAGGGCTAAGGGAGGAGAAATTGGATTGGGCCTTAATGGTTAGGGACATGCACTTGTAATTAAAAGATTGCAGATTTGATGGGTTAAATACAGAGAACACATTTCATTGTTGTGCACTGGGTTCTGTGGTGTGTCAACAATGACAATTAATCGCTAATTTCATGTCAGTATCTCTCAAACCCTGGTATTTGTTTTTAAGTGACTTTCTAAGCATATGGTAAAGTGCAGTCAGTTTTATAACCTGTCATAATGAAACTGGTTAAGAAGAAGTCTATGGGTAACCATGAGCCTCTAACAAGATCACATGCAATCCATATAATCAGATACCAATCTTGCTTCCAGTGTTGTGTGCCAAAAACTGCAGTGCAATAAAATGATTACCCCTTAACAAAAACAGCATTGCATTCTGGACTGCTTCATTAAGCTAAGTGAAGCAAGTTGAACCATCCTCAGTATAAGTACCTCAGTATTTAGTGCTGGTATAGCACATATCGCTAAACCCCACTGTACATTGCACAGGGACCTGTAAGGGGATAGATATGGTGAAATTAAAGCCAATATCTAATAAGCTGAGCTGAAGATGGAAAAAAAAACGCTTGAATTTATTTTGCTGAACTTACAACTTCACTGTTTAGTCAAGTATGTTTTCCAGTCTTCAAACCTTTTAAATATGTTTGATAACATGACTAAATATAACTGTGTCTCGACTCCTGAAGTACTGCATACTTGCTTTACTGTACCTACACCTTCAAGCACGACATCTTGTAATACGCTGGAATTGCTATCAGCAGCACTTCACCCAGAGGAGAAAAAGCTGAACAAACACACAGGCGCTCCACTGTCAGACACCAAATGGAGAAAACTGTTTGGCTGTTAGCTGTGTCCTCTGGCAGGCTGTTAAACAGTGGACCAGTCACCTGTCATGTTTGAAGACTAAATAATGCATTTACTTGTTTGTAATGAATACCTGTTTGATTTAATGCACACTCAGTCCGTTCAGTCACTTTAATGAAACACATTCCTATGAATCCATTTTGGATGATAAAGTAGGTACAATACACTACCAAAAAGTTTTTTTTTTTACATTTGCATGTTACTCAGTATTCTTTTCTAACAAACAAAATTACAGTATGTTCAGCATTTGAGTACCTTTATTACCAAAAAAAAAAGTCATATCTTTATTTCCTCTACTTTTCGTTACCTCCTCTAGCAGTTATAACAGAAAGAGAAAATTCAAGGCATTCTTTTCTACAAGGGACATTAAATACTGCTTTGTTTCTAGACGAAACAGTTTAAACTAGTGCATTTAAAGTAAAAGGACAGTCTCAAGTTTGACTATGCCATCACCACACAACCAGTTAATAGGACATCAGACATGCGCTGTTGCATACACTTTCCAAGTTATAAAGGAAACATGTTTTATTTGACTTATATTTTAATTTATAGTCGTTCACTCAACTTTCCAATGCTTAACAAGAAAAAAAAATCCACACTTTTTGAAAATAATGGAAGAGTGGGGAAAAACTTGTGGTGTGTAAAAACTTTTGACTGGTAGCCTATGTGTGTAACACATCTTTGTGAATACATTTGGAAACATGTTAGTTACGTAAGGATTTTTTTTTTTCATATCAGTAAGGAGTCTGGAATCTGACTTTTCACTTTGCTGAAAACATGCAGTTTAGATGATAAGACGGAGAAGAAGGTCTGCATTTATGACAGGGTTAGAGAGGGTGACTGAAGAAAACTCTCTGAGAAACTAGACATTAAGATTAATGGGGTAGTTTGAAATGTTGTCCAAAAAATACAGTGAGGTTAAAGGTCTCATCCCCCATAATCAGAAGGATCATGTGCAAAGCATCATTTTGCATAAGGACACAACCAAATCACTTTCTGCTACAGAAAATGTTTAACAGACTTGAGTCCACCAGCACCCCGATCACCATAAATGACCCCTACAGCTCGGAATCTGTACTACAGTACACTGCAGGACCAAACAAGTGAAGCATATCTCAGCCAGCCGGTGATTCCCTCATTCCCTGAGGAAATTGGTCAGGCTCCACTGTTCAGGCACGCTCTCAATTAGGACCTTTCCCATGGGAAAAAAACATTGATACATCAATACAAACAAGGCCAAACCCAAAGGTCCTATGTGTAATGCATATTCCTGCTGCAGTACATTCAGAGCTGGGTTTTGGTTTGTGATAGACAGCTGCACGGTCTGTTTGTGAGTCAGTCAAAAAAGCCATTCAATTAATTAAAGAATGTCTATGTAAAAAAAAAAAAAAAAAAGTATATTAAAAGGACACACTTTAAAGAAGCTTACCTTCAAACATCACCCCCAATTATATATTTCCAATTTACAGGCAAGCAGCATTGCTTTGTTTACATTTACCAGTAATTTGTACTTTCCAGTCCAATTTGAAAACTTTGTCGAAATGCTCATGACAAGCATTGTAGCAGTGACAGTGTCATGTGATAAGACTACAATGAGCTGGAATTTCCTTTTCAAGAAAAGCTGGGTAAGGAAGGGATCCAAAATAAAATTACAGAACCCACAACAGAACCAGCCGCTGGCATGCTACTGGCAAGGAGGGGTACAACTTTCAGGACTAGAATCAACAAACCATAATAATTTATACCTAAGGCAGAGAATGAGGGACACACAAATAAATAAATAAATAAAAATCAGGACAGTAAACGCAGCCCACCTGACTCTCCATTCCATGATGGAGGTAAGTCATGCCCCCTTTCACAGTCATCCTCTCTGTGCCCCAGCATGTCTGACAGTGGGGGGTCATTCCTGAAATTGTGTGCCATGATATAGAAGGACAGTGACAGTGTTCCCTGGTGTCACACAAAGAGGCTCTTTCATGAGTCTGTGGACTAATTACCCCTCGGCTCTTTAACATGGGGTCTTCAACACTCTGAAGGTTCAGTGAGCCTCTTATTGCAAAGTCCTAGTCTGAACTTCCAGATCTAAATCTATTTATTTTGTTATTTTTTTTAGAATAAAACATCACGCCCATTTGAGCATTACATGCGCAGTACTTGGAACAAGAAAGGCTCCCTTTGTTAGCGAGGCTAAAATTCAGCATGAGAGGTGATATCAGCTGGGTAATAGGAGAGGAACAAGGGTTCTGCTCCAGGGGCAATGAGAATCACGACAACAAATGATCCCTCTTTCAAATCGTCTGCTGGTACTTTCTTGATGGTTCCACCTGGGCCTGACCCATCTGAAATACTACAGCAGTCTTTTGATAATTATTAGCCACAGATGAGTATGTATGACAGCAAACCGATACTAACAGAGATGTTGTGTCTCAGATGGCTGCACATTTCAGCAGTTGGGAAACCAGTTGAAACTGAATCCACCCCGTTACCAAGGCAATGTTACAAAACCCCTGTGAGATGAAAAGAAATGTGAATTTGTATGGTTTTATTTCCTTTTGTTTAATATGGAAAGATCAGCATCAATATTTTTTAAAGCAGATGGAGAATATGCATTTTTTACTATGATGAACGTTCCAGAAAGTGAACATGATTATCTATGTGTGAAGAACTTGTTCATTCTTACTCTCACCATGGTGTGACATTCCGGGAGGTTGTGAGTTCAGTTGCACTTCAAATGGCCAGATTCTTTGGTCTTTCAGAGCTCATTTTGGCAGTTCCTAAACCAGTCCAAATTCTGCATGTTCTTCTGCATAACAAACCAGTAGGGTATCATTTTATTTGTGTTATTATATTACGCAAGAAATTCTTACTATGGGTGTTCTGCCTCAGAAACTGAGTTTTGGTTTGTTATGTTATACAAGCTCAATTCTCTCTCTGGTTACATTTTGGATTGTATATATGGAACCTTTAGTCATTTTCAGTTTCACTTAGTACACATATCACTTATGTGAGGACAGACTAATCTGTGGAGCTAGATTTGCAGTAAATATAGAAATCAGTCATAACATTCATCCTTGCGTTCCCAAAACCCTAAAAGTGCAGAGTTAACTGAGTAAATTAAAGTCTGATTCACTGCTTTGCCTTGCAAGAGATGATATAGAAAGTATATGCAACTAATTTCTTTATACATTAGGACTATATTCTATCAACACTGACTTCTAAACGATTTAATATGCGTGCAATTCGCATAAAGACTTTTGTTATTAATGTTAGGAGTGCTTCTCTGGGAATGACATTTTCTTGCATGTTGCGAGATCTTCGATTGATTTCGAAGTCTATTTTTTATTTTTTTTGCGCGCGCTCCATCGCCTCCTAGCGGAGCCTTACAGGATTGCAGAATGGACCACTACGGGGAAAAACTGAAACCAGGTAGTGATTTTAAGAGACGTCAGCAGTCTCGGCCATAGAAATATGTTCATGAAACCCCCGCGGTTCCCTGTTGATTATTGCCTGACAAAAACAACAACAAATAAAGAATCCATCACGAAATAGTTCATTAATAATTCATAGTAATCCTGCCAATCCTGCTTTGGAACCAGTGAACCACAGAGAAACCACGAGAATTCACTAAAAATTATTCTTTGTTGGATGGATTTCTTAAGTGTCAGGAAACTTATTCGCCATTTTACTTTATATCCTGTATATTCGTGTCAACATTTTCTCCCTCCGACTGATACAGGACCCAGAACAGCTATCACGGTGGCGGGTGAAGTGTATACAAAAAAATCAGTGTTACTGTACATCTGAATACCCTGCAAAAGTCTTGCAAGCTGAAGATGGTAGTGGTCATGAGTATCGTGGCATAAACTTGTGTATTCTATTAAAGATGTGTATTCTATTCTTGTGAATCCATTTGGTTGCCTGACCGTTTGGTTTTCTAAACAATGCCTTTCCCATTCCAGTAGATTACGATGGACTACAAAGTATTAGTTGGTTGACTTACCGACATCTCGAAATAAAAGTATTTATTTAGACTCAGTCTGCAGGTAGAGCAACGATCGGTTGTGACTGAATGCACAGCTCCTGGGTAGCTGATATTTTACGGAAGCGTGCTCACCTCTAACGGTGGTAAATGGAAATATCACAGGAAAAATCAACGTTTTTCCTAAGGCAAGGAGAGCCCCCAATCAATGTAATTATAATACACCGAAGAGTCATTAAGAAACATCAGTTAAGCGTTTCCCCGCATATACCCCAAATTATTTAAACACTTGCATTCTTGCACTTTATTTCGGCGCTAATTATTACTTTGTGTCAATTTATGTGAAAAGTTGGTCTATGTTGAGAAATCGCTCCGAAGTAACAAAAACGAGCCCAACAACGAGAAGTAACGCTCTCATACGGTTAGAGCGTCTACGTAAGGCGGACTCGGTTGCATAATTCTTAACAATTTGAAGATAAGTGTGGACTATTCTGTATATTGTGCAATACAACTATATTTACATCACTCGGTGCAGCCTGTGTATATGTATGTGTATTTTTGGGTCTGTGCAATGTGTGTAATTCTGTGAATTAATTTTATTTACTGTATTTACCATATTTTTTGTTCTATTTCTCTTCTGTTGCTTTTTATTCACTGGCTGTAGCAACGAGTACATTTCCCCAGTGTCTTACCCATATACAGGCATTAAATACTGAAACCTCATTTGAATTCATGGGCATAATATAATGAAGCTATAAATTGTCCACAAGCATAAAAACCAATGTGTAGTAACATTCGTCACCTTTATTAGAGTAAATGATCAGCAGAGATGATCTACGTGTCAGAGCCAGAAGTGAACACAATTGTATCGCTTCTCAGCTTATGGAAATGATGGCAGAAAATATCTTGGAACTCCATTAAAAACGGAATAATTGATGATAAATTACATGACAGAGTGGGACGTCATACCATGGCTGTATCTGAATCTTAACAACACCAAATGGATATGTATTCCGTTTAAGTCTTTAAACCTTTTATCCAACTCCTGGATCATGGAAACCCGTCGGTGGGAGATCGCGTCTGAGAAGATCATGACGATGAAGACGGGATGCTGGAGGCGCGGCTGTTCGGTTGCGGCGTCCGAGTCCAAATTACTACTCGTCCTTGCTCTCGTGATTGTGCTTGATGTGCTTCCACAGTTTCTGAAAGATAAAGCCACATGAATACAACATTCGGTCTCACTGGGTCATTTGGCATTTTAACAATTAGCCGGCTAGCCGCACAACATAGAGGTCAACCGGGACGGGTTCAATCCAAACACTTACCCCGCGATTCAGCTGCTCGAAAATGGTGTCTCCGCCTTGGTCGAATACCCGCTCGAATAAGACGGCTCCCACCATGATGGTTACAGCGAAGGTTGAGGTCCTCCTGAAGAGCAAATTGTACACACTCTGGGAAAGCGCCATGACTGATTGCTGGAGTTCCGCACAGACCGGAAACAAAGGTACCGGCAGCGAGGAAACGATGTCATATTCACTGTGACGACATATTAACGCGACGTTGTTAATAGGTAGATTTTATACTCCTACACTGTAGGCGGCGGTAAAGCAGGTTTCTGTGAATTTAAGAACCACAAAATCAATGAGGAAGAAGAAACTGGAAGTTCTTAATAATAATCTTGTGTTTTAATGGTTACCTAGTATGCTTTGTTTGTATCAATAAACCAGTCAACGAGGCAGTTAATTCATCAGACCCACTGTTGAATCGATAATATCCCTATCGTCATCCGAAGAGCAAGTGCGTAAGAACCATTTCCCGTTTATTCTCTATGGGTTCCGTTGCCGAATTACATGAAGAGTATATCACTAGCCATATGTTTAATGTTCACTTCATTTGTGTACTTGTGCAAACAAAGCGGATTATGAATGGGCTTGTTGCTGACCTAATCAATCGTACATAAGTACGGAACTTTATCTGATAACTATAAAATAATCTTGCAAAGGCAAAACAAAACTAAGAACTACTCTTTTCAGACATGCTGTGCAGCTCATACCGCACACACAGCTCCTGAAAAGTCCAGCTACTGATGATTTTTCTTTTGCAGGGTTACGCCGTAGCAGAGCTGTGGCGCAGTCATGGGGAAGCGGTATTACTGCGACTACTGTGACCGATCCTTCCAGGACAACATGCACAACCGAAAAAAGCATCTGAACGGCGTTCAGCACCATAGATCCAAAAAGGCTTGGTTCGACAATTTTAGAGGCACGTTCCTTTCTTGAGACGTTTATTTCGGAGTGCTGTGCACCTGTATTGCAGTTAAATTGTTCCCATAGTTCGGCCTTTTGTTCAGGGGTGCTGTTTAATAGCTGACATGAATATCAGTGACAGTAACACATGTATGACTGCATTGATCACTAAATGATTCTTTTAAGTTCTTTTTTTTCCGCGTGAATTTTTAGTGGTGCCAATGGCCTATATGCCTTATAAGTAAATATTATATTGCATTAATTTTGTTTATTGCAATTTTGTAAATATAATATAGCGTAACAGATTGAATGATGTTATAGATGCTGCTGCCATCTTGGCGGATGAACAAACTAAGAAGCCCTGCAGGAAATTCATCCAAACAGGTAAGTAAGAGGAATACATTTTTAAAATCGTGCTTAGCTAAAACTATAGAATATACTACATATCTGCTCGTTTTTACATTTTTGCCTAAGAAGTTAAGGTTGAGTGCCTCACAGGCCTATCCGTCATTCGAACCACCAACTATTCTAGCTGTGACTTTAACTGACATTGCCACTCGCTAAAGAAGCTAGAAAATGCTAATGGTAAAATTTGTCTACATGTTAACAAACGGTCAATTTAACTACAAATCTCTGATCATTTCAGGCCAATGTGTCTTTGGCTCTAGCTGCAGATTTTCCCACATGACAAAAAAGGACATCGACGACCTCAAGCGGCAGACTGAAGGTGAGTGAATGCCCACCAGGGGGCGCTTGTGGATCGAATAGATTTAGTAAGGTCCCCGTGAAAACTGCGGAGTTTTCCTTGTTTGCGGTCTATCCTTTGGAGTACTCCGCACGACCTGTCGTGGACACACAAGCGTAAAAGATGTAGGCTAAATCAACGAGAGCTATTTAGATGTCTGAAGACAAGTGTGTGTGTGTGTTCTTAATACCTGTGTCTCATGGGGATAATGTCCAGGTGGGTTCATGCTGTTAATGAATGCATTACAGCAGCATAAAACTGGTAAAGAAATAGGCGTGTCACTTAGACAGCCATCAATATTCAATTAAATCTGTCGAGTGCCTTCTGCAGCTGGTGACACGCAGGGTGGAAGATAAGGAAGAAGTATGACACAAATAATAAAAGCAAATGACTGCATTGCGACACAGATGAGAAACTTGTAATGACAGGAGATGCAGTGGATGTTGTCTGACCCAGTTGAGCTCTGAGATGTGTGATCTTACAGCTGAGAAATAGATCCGAGCTCGGTGGGCAAGTGCCTCTTTGCCTCTCGGTTTATGCTGATTTCTTGTTGTAGTTTTACCCTTTTTTTTATACTTTTTGTACCCTTCTGTGGATTCAGGAGTTACATCAGGTTACATACTTCTGTGGTTGCAAAATACTGGGAATTGTCTTATTAATTTCCATACATTCCCGTTAATTCCCATGGATCGTTTCCAGCTTGGAATGGAAAGTTTCAAGAAATTTTCCACCCCTTACCAACCTTACTTACTTGACATGCAGTGAGTCTAGCTGGTGTCCATAAACTGCGGTTAGTTATTGTTAGCGCATTAGAGAATTGAACTTGAAGGTTATGGACATTTTCTTGTTTCCAGCTGAAAGGCAGAGGAAGGAGGACCCAGATGCTGCCCGGGGATCTCCAGAGCGGAACGTGGATGACTGGCTGACCAGGCGGGAGAAGAGGAAGGCAGCACTGGACAGTGGCAGGTAAACAGGGTGCCATGGTGAGACGGTACCTGTTAGCGGGCCACGTCTAGCTTTCTACCGTACTTCTGCCGCTCTGTGATCTTTGTGTGACCTCTGTCCCTTGAAGCATCCTGAAAGAGGAGGAGGAAGAAGCTGCCACAGGGAGTGACGTTCCTCCCCATTTTCTCTCCATACCGGACCTCCCGGTCTCTCTCCTGCCACCGCCCCCTGGTGGATGGAAGAAGGTGCCTCAAACAGAATGGGGTTAAATCTCTCGCCATGTTTGTTGGCCTGTGATCAGTTAGGAGTCAGGCCAGCGGGACCACAGGACCAGCGGCTAAAGGCACACTGTCGTATCCGCCATTCAGTCTTGACTCAATTTAACCGCTAATTTGAGCGAAAGATCATACCTGTCTGATGCTAGTGAAAATGAGCCAGTGACTGAAAGGTGGTGCAGTCGGTGAACTTTTCACACCTGTGAAAGCCGGGCGAGGTTTCCTCTCCAAACAGGCAGCTTAACCACAGGGCATCGTTGCTCCCTCCATGTCCTCTTTCTTGAACTACACTAACAGGTGTTCACAGCTTTTAATCTGATGTGCATAATCGGTATTACTTTTAGCCATGCAAATGCCTAAAATGCGTGTGTTTTCTTTTCCTGAGAATGTGGTGGGGTTCAGCCAGAGAAACAGATTCCTTTATATAGAGTTTGCTGTTTTTTTCTAAGCGTTGAAACATTCCATGTCATCTTTTTCCTCTATGAGGGAGGGGAAGGTAACATTTGATGCTAGGATTAGCATGGAAAAGAGGTTTCCCCAAGGAAACGGGGAATAAGTTTAAGGATGGGGGAAGGTGAAAGTGGCATGTGGGGCATTGTGGGTAGATGCACTGAAGATGACAGTGCCTGAACAGGAAGTGGAATGTTTTGTAGCCTGATAAGTGAGCCTAACGAAAAGTAACATGACCTTTTGCAAAATCCATGCATGAGGGCAGTCTGTCCAACAGATGAACACTGCGTCTTTTAAATAAAGTTTTACATTGTTTCCAGGTTTCTGGTTTGAAATTGTTTATAATGCGTACACTTTTTTAAAAAAGCTGTTTTTATTCTGTATTTGTTTTGTATATTGCCCTGTAGCGTTAAAATGTGTTTATGAATATGCAGGTATTCATTGATTTGCATCCACATTTGGGACCGGAACCATCAGACGAGAATCGATCATTTCTTATTTCGATAGTTACAGGGGAGAGGCAAGACATTGGGTATGGTATTATAAATATACTCTTTATATTTGTATTACTTTTTGCTATATTCACAACACTTCATAGTAAGAGATTGCACTTTAACAAAAAAGGCCCAAACTGCAACACAGATTCAAAAGATCCACAAGGTAGCAATAGGAGCGGAGAAGGAAGATGGCATCTGAAGCTGCGGGCAAATATTGTATTGCTCATTACAGTAAGTTGCTTTTGATGTAACGCAATAGCACAGTACAGGTCCTGTATCTGCATCATATTTGCTCATTGTGGCTGTCCACGTATACAATGCTATATGCGTGCTACGTTACACAGGAGATTTGGACGGCTACCTCGTATATGTATGGCTGGCAGCGCTGCCCATTCTGCTTTTACACCAAGCGATACACACGCTAACGTCCTTTCAGGTTTGTGTATATTATTTACTATGGGGCTCGGACATGTATGCGATGGAATGCTACTCCATAGTGTGCAAGTTGGCGGTTCCCTTGATTTTTTTTTTTTTTGGGGGGGCTTATGTCTTTAAATGTGGTGTTCATCTTGCATAACCATGCAGGGAAATTTGGAGGCTATCCTAGTAAGGGCATAAGGCAGGTGGCACATGCTGGGTAGGATGCCAATCCACGACTGGGCACGGACTAACATAATTAGGGCAGTTTAGAAACGCCGCTTCGTCTAACTGTAGGAGGAACCTGAGGGGATCCCCAAATCGAGCACGTACACGGAGCGGGGCGGCGGGGATTCCCGTCAAGCCACCGTGCGCCGTCCAGCCTTGGAAATTTGTGCACTGGGCTTTACCCTAATCGCACATTGTAAAACATTTCTGTTCCCTGTGACCAATCTTTGGTTTTTGTTTAGCAAAGATCAAAAATGTCACTCCTCAAAATGTGTCAGGCAGCACGGTTTGGCCTCAGCTGTAAATCATCAAGATCCTTCTCCATAACTTTTGTCAAAGGAGTATAACTGAATGAACACTCTCCACTCCCGACGCTGTCGCACTACAATCGACGAGTTGCGGTACGGAAGATGGTATCTGAAGTATCTAGGTCAGACCTGTAGAACTGAGGTGGAGATCCTTGTGTTTGGAGAGCCGTGTGAATGTAGAGAGCCGGCGGGGCACTGCATATGCTTTTTGCGGGGGAAACTAATTTTATCATTTTAGAATTGCCCTCTTTACAGTAAGTGAATTTTTCAGAAGTGTCCTGTGGGGAAATCAAGTCCGCGGATTGGAATGGCAGAGAAATGCTGACGGGCTCGAGTCGGGACGGGCGAAAATGACTTGCCATCGGAATCGTTTAAGGGCCACTGGGGATGCCTGAATTTTTTTTCCACCCCTGTGAATTCCTGTGTAGGATGTGTGTGACTATCGCCATGCTACATGCTATCGCCATGCTACATGCTCGCGAACACGGAGACCATGTTAGAATGAACCCATATTATCTCTGGAAACATACCAGATAGCTTTTAAAGAGAAGAAAGAATCTTGGGGGTCACGGTCAGGGGTTGGCTGACCAGTTGGTTGATCAGTACCCCACCCCCCAGTTCTATTGGCTGTGACAACTGGAGCTTGTCGACTTGTTTGAATCTTTATTGGGCAGGAAAGACTCACAGGCGTGGGGGCTCAGTGATACGTTCATCCCGCTCTGCTAAAGGATGGATCAGGATTAACTGTAACATTGGCTATGTCCCTGCTGGAGAATTAGCTGTAGCTATTCCAATGAAATTATCCAGTGTGATTTAAAAAGCACCTTCTTACTCAATGCTTAAAAAGTCTGGACTTGATCTCTGGGCCGAATTAGCCCATTTAGAGCATTCAAGCGCATTGACTGATAATAAAAGAAAGCTGGCAGCTTTCAGCATGACCTTTAATGGCACTCAATACCACATCTGATGTCTGGGTGAGGCGTGAGAATGCACACTTGTTGCTGCTAGGACTGGGATGCTAAAATCAGGACTGGATTGTGGTAGGGAGATGGAAGTACAGGGTGAAAGGGGAGAAAGGATGACATTTCCTCGGTGATGCAGTACCCCATGCACCTTCTGTTTCCTGGATAATACCACTTACCCTAGGAGAACTGCAGGAGTTGGAGAACCTTCCAGAACCTTGTCTCTCTCGATGGTAACATGAGAGCATCTGCTGGTACAGCTGCCTGGCTTCTGAGAACATCGGATTCACACATGATCAAAGTAAGAGTGGTATCCCGGGAATTCATCTCTCTTCTGGGGGGAAGGGGGGGCAACGAATCAAGGGCCGACCACCCGCCCCCTCTCCAGTGCTAATTTGGGGCCCCCGCACACAACCACCAATTTCCCTGCGGCCCCATTGTGACAGCTTCAATGATGCTGATACAGAAACATTTATGTAAACACTGGATATACATCCTCGTGAATCAATAAAGACTGAAATGAAACAGCATGATAGATGGGCACTTTAGAAAATAATAAAAACACAGCTTAGGGAAGAAATTTTAGGCACAAAAATATCACATAATTCATACCCAGCAAGTGAGGCTCTCAGTGAGTTGGGTGGCAGCACCTGGTAAATAATATAATGAGATCCCCAGCTACCTTTGAAGAGTGGTTATGCAACAGTTAAGTAGGAACAAACCACAGGAGATTAGTTAACTGTTTACACCATATTTTGAATGAAATCTCAATGTGTCATGTACCAAGGCACATTTATTTTTCCTGGTCTTGGGTCTGACCCAAATCAGATGCCAGAAAAATTGACGAAGGCCTGTTTAATGTGCCCGACTCTCCAGGGAGTTACATAATCCACATCGGCACAGATTTTGGTTTACAAGCAGAGCCACGATCAAAAGAGTCACGTGACGCGACTGCCGGGCGCTTTAATTGCAGACGATCTGAAAATAGAGCAGTCTTTATCCTTAACGAGAGATTATTGTCTCCACGGAGACGCCGGCGCTGATACAGGGCAGTACCCCATGGCCAGTGGCAGCCTCTAAAAATGGGCAGCTAGGGTCACATGACAGCAAAACAGCAGATCATTCTCGAACTTGAATACAGTGATGACTCCTAATGACTAAAAGTAATTTTAGTTGCTAACCCTCCCAGAATGAACAGCGAAAGCTAAGCACTTAGCTTTATAGTAAATGAACAGCTGACAGAGAAGTGGTAGCAATCAGGTAATGATGCTTTCACGCTTCTTGACCTTAGTGCCTTGGGCTTGTTACAGCTCCACCTGCTGGGGGGCCTACCCTCCTAACTACCATGTTATGTGAGTCACGTTTGTGATGTGAGTGGCTATGTGGCATTTCACAAAACATTTGAAGCCCAAATAATTACATACCGTTTAAATGTAAAATATATTCGTTAAATGAGGAATATGATAATGAAACTGATGAAAGTGCAGCGGTTGATTGAATTGTGTTTTAGAATAAAGAGGAAAGGCAGGGCACCAAGAAGCTCCAATTAACTTCAGACATGACCAAAATCATGTCCATTTATCTTGAGATTTAGAAAAGGTCTGATGTTTAATCAGCGTGCTGGGATGCGACCGTCCATGACTGTTAATGCTCAGAGCCCGGAAGCTTAATCCGTCCAACGGTTGTGGTGCCCCTCCCCGGCTTCCATTTTCACCGGCCAATGGGATAGCACCTTGTGGACAGGCAGCGCCTATTCATCATCCTTTGCACTGGCCGCGCCTCCGGTGGCTGTCGGAAGATTAATTAACAGGCGAGGGATGGTGAGGGTCACCTGTGACACAGACCCCTGCCATTTTCGCTGCCATGATCCCTGAGCACTGCTCAGAAAGGCAGGGGAAGACCGTGTCATGGAAGCAGCGATGGGTCAAACTTCAGCAGGATTTTTTAAATGTTTCTTGTGAAATTAATATGAAATATGTTGGTTTTTCACTAATCTATAAAGAGAAAAACATCAATAGCAAAATAGATTAATGCAGCACATTACAAAATACAAATATCTATACAAATATCTGATTTTTTTAATAACAACTAGCTGCCCTCTAATTTAACCTCTTCGACAATCATTTTTCACAGATTGACGTTATTTCGAAGCTTAGAATAAATGTGCCATATTCAGGAGAAAATTATTTTTTATGTTGTCTGGTCCCTGGTCAAGGGGCCTTCACCTATATAACCTTGTCCGCCACCCCAACGCCTTTCTGACAGTGTCGTTTACTGACACAGGCTCACAGTCTGTGGTTTCAGAACGTTGCATATGTGAACTTCACAGACACAAATATACAAAAATATACATCACCTGACATTTGATCCCAAGGGTCTGTGGAGTTCTTCACTTTTTCTTCAGTGAGTACCAGGCTTGTCACTGATGGCAGAAATCTCAAACTGCTGAATGACTTATGACAGAATGGGTCCGATCACATCTGGAAAGACTTTGAAGAGTCTCCTGACCATGCCAATGGTTCCACTTGTTCTCCAACGCAGCGAGGATGACGGGGATGGGGGGTGTAATCAAATGAGGGAAGGCTCATCTGAAAGTTCTGGAAGAAAACCCAAGAAGTATCCTTCCTAAAGCCACCTCCTTTCATTTTACACCCCTTGATTTTGAGAGGAAAATTCTGTCAGTACAATAAAACTAGTAAATGCACGGCCCAGTGAACAATATCAGATGAGACTACTGCTGCTTGGCCCCCGAAATGGGCATTGTTATCCAGGAAATGATGGCGTGACAGCCAGAAGTCTCGATCGGTGTCCGGGAGAGATGAAGCGGAGGTCCTTTCAGACGCCTGCTTTGTCCTGTTCTTTGGAAAAAGAGAACCCTATTCCCCACTCAAAAACAAAATCAATTCGCTCCAGGCAGTATCTGATCTGAGCACCTGTGCATTGCGTGTGAATAGATTTTTCAATCTACTCCCCTGCTAAGAGATTTACTGTAAGAGGAACTGAGTGGGTTAGAGCTCAATAGGACATATGCTTGTGAGGATACTTTATAATGTCTGCTATGGCGGAATGGAGAAATGACGAATACCCAGGAAGATAAAGGCAGAGAATTTATGAGGCAAAGATCTGTGCCTGGAATTAAGTTATACAGAATGATAAGGGAAACTCGGGTTGAAAAAATTGGGAATATTTGACTCTACAAATATTAATTTCTTTGGGTATAGGAGGTTGCTATCGTATTTGCCTTTTTCAATAACAGAGCAACAACTGACAAACAGGTTAATGGAAAGAAAATGAGATTTCAGATTTACATTGTGGTTTTTTTTGTGGTAGGGGAGTGGTCACTTTGTCCGATTCGAGGTTATATCACGCAAAAACAATTTGCAGGAGCTCGCTTGCTTTTCTCAGCTGCCGTTGGGAATAGACGCCAATATGTCCTTCCCGAAGTAACAAAGCAAGAGCTAACTAAGGGCACACAAGTCCATAGTAATACAAAGCATATAACTTAGACACCTGCAGGATAACATGGAAAGGTCAGAATAATAGCAAGAATAAACGGCAAAACTATGTTAGCTCAAGCTAAGGTTGCATCAAGCATGTGATTCCAAGAGATGTTTATTCATGGAAAAAAGCATGCAGAGAAGGTGTAAGCAATGCATCATGGGCACCAAGCCCTGCTATGTGAGGCCCTGTCTAAGATCGATGTGTGATCAGCTAAACTCCTTGGTTACAACAAAGGAATGATAAGTGTTAAGGGAATTAAGTGATAAAATGTGTCTGCCAAAACAGAAGCTAACAATTGTCTAGTGATTCATTTAAAAATCTATTTAAAATCCTAATTCCTATGCGTGAAATCTCACAGGCTCTGCTGCATTAAAGCCAAAAACCGCTAGCATTTATTTCATAAGAACAAAGGGTGAAAAATAATAAGATGTCTATTAATCTCAAAAGCCTATTTCAGATTCCTCCCTGCAGGCATCTGCACCTTTATTTCATTGGGGGAAAAAAAATATATACGGCGGGTTAGACAGACCTGCAGATCTCTCAGCAGATTCTGTGCGGTTGATAAATCTTTGGAATAGTTAGAACATGCTTGGGAAGAAGAAGTCGGGAAATGGTGTGTGGGTTGATGGCAAGACCTCCTTTGTGGATGACATGCCTTTGGCAATCATCGCTTCCTGTTGGAAAGTAGAGTCCTTTTCAGGGTTTTTTTTTTTTTTGGTAGCTGTCAGTGCAGAAGATGCAGATATACACAAGCCAGCGTGCAAAATACCACGGCATAGCAATTACAGATATCTGACTATGACGATCAGTAGTGGTGGAAGTGCATGGGCTACCCTAGGATAGCTTCATGCTACCCACCAGGGAACAGGGTGCAAATAGTTGTCAGCTTCAGGTAGAAACGGTAAAGGTTGTTAGTGGAGGGGGGGAGGGGGGTGGTGACTTGCTGAAAATATTAGCTTGGCCGGCTTTAGCAGGTTAAACTGGTTCACCAGCTTAAGGTTTGGTTTCATAAGTATGACCAACTGGTAACTCATCGAGCAAAACCATCAAAGGGCAGCAGGAACTGGAATATGATCATCTAAGACCAGCTAAAATCAGCTACCACTATAAGCTGGATCTTATCTGTTTTTTTCCAGTCTAGCTATGCCCCTGGTTACTGTTAAAGTGCCAGCAGTTTCCCCAAGTCAGTGCCCCCTCAGAAAATGCTGCCCTGGACAATTTTACATCTTGTTGCTGCCAAGATCCGCCACTGACATCAATGGATTAACTGTCAAACTGAAGAGCATTTAGGGGCATTGTTAAACAGTGTGCTGAATGTTAACCGGTCCAAAAGACAATTGATATGATTTTAACGCCCCAAAATAATGTAGCTAAACAGGCATAAAATAAATAATTTACTTAAGGCTATGTTTTTAGGGATGGTTTGTACTGCATTATAAAGGAATCTATAGTGCATTATAGATGAGTGCTTCATAAAGCAATCATAACGCATAATAAACACGGTATATTGCGTTATGCCTTTTTATAAATACTGTACTTATATCCATGTTTATAATGCTTTATTAACGTTTTACAAGGCAGTATGAATGTGTATATAAATTGCTAAAAATTTGGCCTTGAATAAAGTGTTACCAAACTTTCTGTTGGTGTGACTTAATTAGGCCGATAAACTTTCCAGTGATTTAACAGCTTATAAAGTAGAAGAGCTATCAAATAGTCATAAATGCATGGATACCTACAAGATAGTCTGAGAGCAAGTGAGATGTCCAGGCATGTATCTGTGGTAGAGTTCGCTTTTGGCATAAACCAGCTAGC
>JAABNY020000119.1:23497579-23528960 GCA_015164015.2 Brevimyrus niger
CCAATTGTTATAATGGAGCGGGCAGATGCATTTGACCTAAATGTCCTCCAAGTATTACACACATCAGATTTCCAGCAGTAAGAAACAAAAGACGATTTTGAAAATCAATATAATTCATGCAATGCTTTGTAGTCACATTTTACAGTTTTTACAAATACGTAACTCACTTTGACTCCTTGTTTAGACTGTCTTGCTTCCACAAGCTTGATTATTTTTTTCTGTCATTAACTTTGCTTTTCACCAGTCGAAGCGACTCAACCACCCATCAAGAAAATGTGCTTACGTTCGTGTTTCGCCTGTTCCCAGCCTACATATTCCAATGTAAATGCTAATAAGAGTGATAATAGTAATAATACATTTGCCTCAAACCCAAGTAACATTCATATATAAGGGAGCCAAGGGGGGGGGGGGAGGGGTGCCTGTCCCCCATCCCCCAAACCTCCCCTGCAGTGTAGTGTTCTCCTCAGGTATTGAGGCCTGTTTTGCAGTGTTAGTGACACATAACTGCTTCAGTTTCTCTGTTACGGGTTACTATATATTTCAGAATCTGAATTTGAATATGTATGAGCTGCACGAGTAACACACATTGGCACATGCAAACATACTGTCTCCAGTCAATACTGTCTCTCAATACATTTCTTTTAAGAAAAAACAGGCAGATGTTCAAGCAGCTTGTGAAATGATCCAGCAATTTCGATCCGAAAGACTGAATTGCGCACATATACAATTATCGATTATCGAAAGATCACAACTGAAAGCGTGAGCAGCTCACCGTCCATGTCCAGCCTCTGGATGATGACCTCCAGCTCCACCTCGTTGGGCATGTAGCCCAGGGAGCGCATGGCCATGCCCAGCTCCTGCTTGGAGATGAAGCCATTTCCATCGCGGTCAAACACCTTGAAGGCTTCTCGGATCTCTGCGGGAGGGGAGGAAACAGCGAGGGATGGGGCATTTAGACGCTCATAGCGTGACACACCAGAAGATGACAGATGCAGCCTCGTTAATCCCACTGTCATTTTCAACTGGAAATGGGCCACCAGCTCAACAGTGCTGGCATGAAATCGCTGGCACGATAAAAGTCGCCACTGGCAGATGCATTCCTGTGCTGTCATCTACGTCGCGTCCAAAGAAGCATAATTGTTTTCCCTCAGCTGAACGAAATAATTTACTGTCTCACTCCAAAACGCGGGATTTCATTTTTCAGGATGATTTGCCCTCTTCAGAAACAACACTTAAACCTTAACACACAACAATATCAGAAGGCAGGCATAAGCTGCCGGCCAGGTCTTTGGGGCTGTATTCTGTTCTTTGTCAGGCTGAGAAGGTTTTTCAATCAGCATGCTCAGAAGCACAGATAAAGTGCTAATGAGGTCGCAACAACCAAAGCTTTATCGTCAAACAGGTATCGTGCGGGAATAACTTCTAAGATATCCTGGTATTGAATAAAAAATGCAGATAAGAGATGCACAATAAATGCACATTAAAGTCGGATCCATCATTTGTATTCATTCCAGCTTATTTGTCTGCGCGTCCTCTAATGGCCGGAGTCGTGATCTAAATTGTGATCTCATTTTAGGGCACTAATCCCTTTTCCTCTACTTCTGTGTCCCGCAGGTGACACACCGTGTTACAAAACACCATGTCGAGAGGACACAGGCCCTGCCGTCTGTTACATACCCAGGAAGAAAGTAAGATAAAATAACTGGGAGAAAAAAAAAAACATGGAAACAAAGCACAAAATAATGTATTTTAGGACAAGATAGACTTCATTCATGTTATCCCTAATAAGCAACACTTCACAGTTAATCCGTCCTTAACCAGAACTCGTGAAGCATCATTTGGTAAGAGAGCCGTCTATAGGACTGCTGGATAATCAAACCCTGGACTTTCTGACACAGTCTAAGGAGAGGAGCACCTAACAGCAAAAACATAGACCCGCATCAATAATAAAGAGGGATAAATGTACTTAAAAATCAGTCGTAATGGTTTTGGAGATTAAGAAACCTGTGTTTGCTTTTACATAATCCTACTTAAATTTACAATTCCTTCCAAATGGGTGTAACCTCATTGTGTCTGTGCCTTCAGTAGTGTACTACAAATTGCCTTGATTTCTGCATCCAAAACAGAGCATTAATAAAACTTTAAAGAAGAATAAATTGCATTCATTTGTAACTAATCTGTATAATTTGAATATCTGAGGATAATATGTACAAAAACACATCAAATTAAGTCACTTACCAATAAAATAATGTCTGGGTTTTGCATAAAGCCTTAACATTGCACCATAGCTAATATTAAAAATCATTTAAATTCTTTGTCATGTTGTGTGGGAATCTGAACCAAAGCACTCACACAGCCAGAGGTGAAGGCTAGCGAAATGTGAAGTCATGGGTCAATTGTTACCCGCACAGCTCCGCTCAAGACTGTCATAACAATGGCCCCCTGGGGTCAATCCATCACCCACAATCCCCCTTGCCTCTGGCTCCCAGCAGAACCACTGGAGAGGAAGTATTTTCGAGTCAGCTTTCAGCACGTTTCATCAGCTCTGCCTAAAGCACCATGGGTAATCGCTTTAGATGCACACCCCCACAGCCCTGACCCCCACAACACCAGTGTGGCCAACACTTCAGGACCCCATCGTCTGGTAAACAGTCATCAGTGTGAGTGGACAGTGAACGGCGCCTAACCCAGTCCAACCACAGACTGCCTCACTTCCTGCAGGCATGACATCATCAGCAGGAGCTGGGATTTAAGAAAACCGTATATAAACAACATTTTTGGTTGGAAGATCATGACTGTAATCTACTATAATACTATACACAGCTCATTCAGACCTGCATAATTAAACAAAAGCTGAGCAGCTTTGTCAGTGGCCAGAAAATCTAGTCGTGTCAGAAGCCATTCTCTCGTATTAACCTGGCCTACATTGTACCTGAGCTCCATAATTCACATTATCAGGACAAAAATGGTTTTAGCTCCTGCGAGTGTAGCTTAATTCCATCTGCTGTACAGTAAGCTGAAGCCTTGTGTGGCTACCTGTTCTAATGATGTCCTTTTCCTAGGAGCTGACGCTGAAATATGTGCCTAATGGCTTAGCTTCTGACCTAAACACCGCAAAATGATTCCAGAGGAACCTACTGCCCAGCACATACATACATAACACACTTTTCTACAGTCATAGGCAAAAGACAAATGTTTTATTTGAGAAATGTTTAATCACGTAAGAATGCCCAAGATGCCCTGGTTTTGTGCTCTGTGTGGGCAGAGACAGGCCTCATGTCCCTCCAGGATTCTATCCATGATAAACAGAAGATATATGGATGGTAGAATTAAAAGCAGCAGAAACTTTAAAAAGTCTTCTGCCTCCCCAGTACTAATGTATAGGTCAAAGCAGGACGCCCGTGACAAGCAGGGATTTCCCTATATCACGTTTGCTATCTGTTGAGATACTGTGTGGTGTACAGACTGGCTTTCTGTAAAGCCATTGTTAGCTTGGATGTCACTCCCTACCTTTGTCTGCCAGGAGAGACGTGTGAACAGCGCCAAGCTAACAAACAGCTGTCAGGCGCATGCTTTGCTTCACCTCTGCATTGTTGGGGACAATGTGGCCCATCCCAGACAGGCACTCTGTCCTGGGCAAACCTCAGCCTTGTCCCAAATGTGGCCTGGGTCAGGCTCCAGGCATCCTTATCATCACTAGGGTAAGAGATTAGAAGATGGATGGATGGATGGATGGATGGATGGATGGATGTCCGGACCCCCTTCAGTTGAAAGTTTGCTCTTGTGATGCTGAAATTCCAAGGTTCTGCCTAAATGATTTATCATATTTTTTATTTAAAAATGATGGTGAGCCTCCACACGGATATATGTACTGTGCTGGTTTTGACGAGATGTCTCCCTGGCGGAGAATTTTGAGTTACTTATTGGAAAACCCAAATACACATCTTTAATTCCTTCACCAGATGGGATGCTGTGTTTATACAGTGATATTGCCTCCGCAGCCACCTGCTGCCCTGCCTCTCCTGTTTCATCTCGAAGCCTCTTTTTTCCCACGTTTCCATTCCCTCGAAGGAGTGCAACCACTATATAAATATTTGAGTGCTTTGCAGATCAGTCCTGTGCTCTGCTGCTGGATTATCTGAGATGTCCTCAGCACGTCGAGGGAAATTGGATAACATCTCCACGGCCGAGCTAATCAACCGCATCCTCCGTGTAACCAAAAAAATGGACGGTTTTAGTTCAAACAGATGTAGCTGAAAATATGGTACGAGTCTTTTCACAAAGCGCCAGAATATGTTTGGCATAGAAATCTCGCCTGGGGCCACTGGCTCCTCTTAGCAACACGAGCTTCAAAGAATGCGGAAAGACGTTGGCATGGGGTTTCCATCCTGCTCCCGTAAACCACAATCCGGGGCGGATGATTCAAGGACAATGTCAATTGCTGTCTTGCAGAGGCCATCTTCCTCCATTGTTGGACAGATAAACCCGTGACCGTGGTACTATTTTTACCAAAATGGGCTGCCAGTCCCTCTGTAAAACGGTCATGTGCAGAGCCTTTGCTGACCCCGTGCAGCGGAATGACCGCTGGCGACTCCACCACGGATGTGGGGAAGCGTACAGCAGGGGAATCTCAATTCGAGTGTGTGTGCATGCTGGCGTGGGGCGGGGGGGGGACGTGACCTTCTCTTTTCACATGATCCAAGTCATCTAGCCCAACCCCCATGCAATATTCAGACCTGGAGCGGTCACTAGCCATTTGGAGTTAAACATTCAACTTTGTGATCGACCTTTAAAAGAAAAAAAAAAAAAACATCCTTTTTTTTAGAACATGGACACAGACAAACACACAGACATACACACACACTCCGATGCTGGAAATCCTTTCCACCAAACTCAACATTCTCTTTGAGGATGGAATAAAGGGGCAGCCTGAAGCACAGCTGAGGTTTTCACTAAGAGCACGACAAACCTCATGCTTTATGGGTGTTTTTTTTTTTTTTTTGCAGGAATAAACACAGATGTGTAAAATTTTAAGGCTGGGATTTGTGCTAAATCAGTGCATTTATCTTTGCCTGTTTTTTTTTTTTTGTTGTTGCTGATGTCACAAAGAATGATTGACAAAGATATATCTGACACATAAAATCTTACTGAGACTCGGGTCTGTTTAATATAACCACAATTTTAAAATATTATATTCTGCAAATGGTCAAAGGGAAAGATATTTTTTTAAGTTCTGCTTTAGACATCTGAAAATGCAACACATGTCATTTAAATCTCACTCATGTGCTGTTTGTATTACCAGAACAGGAAGTCATGAAGAGTAATGGAAGCTGGGGGTGTTTTCCACAGGCCACTTCTGATAAGGAGCTTATGCTGAAACACACACTGTGAAAGCGTGCTGAATAGCCCTGGCCAGAGAGATACTCATGGTCTGGAATGGCCACTGGCTTTTATTTACTTTATTATTGATTTTATTTTGTATTTAAGGTGACGGCTTGAACTTGCTTTCTTAAAGGACTGTCCGTCCTCAGTGGCATGAACCTGTACGTTTACAGCAGGAAGCGGATTTTTACAAACCCCAGGAGGAACCTCCCAGGCTGCCCCTTCAGGAGAGCAGGTGGTCTGCAGACACTGTTCTGAGGTCCTGCCACCTGTGGCCTGGATGTGTAAGCAGTTCCCTCTAAGAGGGTGATATTATCAGGCATGGGGAACAGGCATGGTGAACAAGTATGGTGAATAAGTGTGGTAAATAAACATGGTAAACAGGCAGTAGCAATTTGTCCAGTAAAGAAATTAATAACCAAGATATTTAGGTAAACATATAACACTACACAACAGATAAGGATGAAAAACACAAATACATAATTTATTCTGTATGTTTATTTTGCTATAATAGAAAATGGCTATACTTAGATGACTACCATATCTTATATGGTGTTGTGTGTTTTTTTTTTTTCCCCAGAATTACACTATAAGGAGAACATTGCTAATTAGCTCTATGTTTGAAACCTCATCTAATTTTTAAATTTCTCCAGGCTAGAAAAAACAATTTTAGTTCACTGTTTAGCCTCAAGACCTAAGCCTAAGATTGTAAATTGTGTGTGTGCGTTTTCCCGTCTACAGTGTGCAGATCCAGCCCAATGTTAGACAGAGCTATCGCCTCATTAGATAAAATTAATCAAGCCATTGAAAATTTTAGCCTGCTTAACTTTTCACAGGTTTGTCCTGGGTCTAACATCACTCATTCATGACATCATTCTGCTTGAGATCTTTATGTGTGACATCATCGACAGATATAATGTGCTGCCCTCCTCCCACCAAACAAACATTTAAGATTCAGACTGTCACACCTTTAAACTTGTCATATTTTTTATATATATATTTTTTTCCTGGCACAGATAGAAGATGCCATTAGGCAGACAAACGTGACATCTCTCAGCCTGAATAAGGCGAGCAGTTCATGTTCCGCTGTAAATTACCTCACCGTTTCTCTGACACGCCGTTTGTTTACCTCATTAGTGTAATGTCAGTTCGCTATTTATTAATTCCCTGGAAGTATAACGGAAGGCGTCACTCCGCTTTATACCAAACGACCCGTTGTGACGGCTTAACGAGGGTGAACGCGAGCATTAGCAAGGTTTTTTTAAGGACACGCTCAATCAAAGTTGGCATGGAGTTCAGTCGCTCATTTATCTGCCGTGCGACTCGATGTGGCACGCGCGGGTCACTGACTTTAACTTCCGCACAAAGCACCAGACACACAGAGTCTTACATCCCCTGTGCATACCTGTAAGCAAAAGGTCTGCACCATGCTCACCCCTGCTGATGCTCTTGTGTTTTTAGGCCCCCAGACACACATACCATTTCACACCTTTATACCATATAATCTCAGGGAACTCTCTGCAGTCCCCACAGTCAGATGGGCATTACATAACTATTGATTATGCACAACCTGGTACTTGTTTTATCCATATAAGAGTATCTAAAACAGTGCCAGGTCACTTGTCAATATACTTGATTGACTGTATAATGTAGTTTTAAAGTGTAACGCCGCCTGCTGGTGGAGGCCATTGTGGTGACTCTTTATTAACTACGTCTAATTTTACTGAACGCTTGACTGACACAGAATGCTGGTCACTGGTTTTAAAACCATTAACTATAGAAGAATATTCTATATTCTGCAACTGACCAATGCATTTGTGAGGCACTGTGATTTGGCCTGGGTATGATTGTGAGACATATGTGTCTTCATCACCATCTGGCATCATCATCATCATCACCACATGATGAATATTTTAGCAGTAATAAATAATACCTTTTTAAAATATCCAGCCCTGTAAATGTAAGATGGCTGCTGAATCCAGGGAGATTTTTAAATTAAAGGAGCACCCCCCCCCCCCCCTTTCCACCGGCCCACTCAGTGCTGCCTCTCCTCATTCCCATCAACCCCTCCTTGTTTTCAGCCGAGACACCGGCACTGCTTAGCCGCACCTGGAGCACCTTTGCAGTTACTGAGGGGCACCCCTACGGAGAAATCAATTACCCCTCTGCATGACAGTTGCCAAAACTACCTGTTTTTTTTTGTGCTGGGATTGGAGCTTTACAAACCGCAAAGTCCGTCGTCCCTCCACTCCTTGTCACCATCTCACCGGTTACCGTGTGACCTGGCTTCTGCGGCCAAGCGCCAGCTGCTGTCTCTGTGACAGCCTGCCTGCTTGGAGTACATACACCTCCCGCTTGCCCTAGTGGCAGGATTGGAGGAGGGGGGGCACGCGGCCTTTGCCATGCTGCCGGCCGAGAGCTCCTCCGTCCTTTATCCCTCTATCCCTGTCATTTGGCCTCACAATAAAACATTTTACTGCATGGGGAGCTTTAGTTGCAGGAGTGCAGGATGCCGTTTCCTGCTCACATGGCTCAAATGATCCTGCTTATTTATGACTCAATGATAAGCGATTTAAAGATAAAAAAAGCACTGAAGATGGAAAGGTACGTCACATTCCAGAAAATGCTGAGTCACAAACGGGAATCGGTGTTTGTTAATATGACCCTGCAAGTTTATCTTCCACCGGGGGAAAAGTTGAATGGGCAAGAACCACACGGATGTATGGTTTAAGAACGATGTTTGGTTTTTTGTTATAGCCCGGCCAACTAATGTTTATGAATTAAGGAGGCAAAATCAGTATGCTCTCTCGGACCATAGGTCTATAGTGTGGGGATCTGAAGGGACTGGCAGGAGTAGTCACATGGCACTGGTAATTATATCACATTGGTAACCACACAAGCCAGGTCATGTGATCTGCCTAGAACTTATAAAATGCAAGGGCATTAAGCATTCCTGCAAAGGACCAGACCAGCCACTGTTTTATGGTTTTTGTTGTTTTTTTTTTTATTAGTTACTTTGCTTGCTGCTACGGGCAGCTTGTAAGTTGTAAGGCAGTAGCGCAGTATTGTATATTGGCTGGTGGAAACCGGTTGCTTCCCTCCCCTTATGTTGTACATGAGATCTGCCTGTACAAAGCCAGATCCACATGGGCTTTTGCTCTCCGCTGCTGGGGCGCCACACTGAGGGGGCACTGTATTAGTGGGTGCTTGAAGTCTTGTGTACATTGCAGTGGTACTTGTTTGTGTGAAGTGCATGTTGTGTGGTGTTGGTTTCTGTTTCTTTTGTCACCAGGGGCCTCCTGAGCTGAGAGCTGCTTGCTGATCTGACCTTTTTATTTGGAGGAGAGTCAGCCGGCCACCCTAGCAGCAGTTTTTTTTATTTTATTTTAATGGATTTTAGTTATTTATAATAAAGTGGATTGGGTTTTCATTTCCTATGCCTCTGATTGTCCCTTTGTGGGGAGGGTTCAAACTTGGCCACATCATAGGTAGGAACATTAGGGGTTTCCCTTGCCCTTATCAGGAGGTGGCGTAGTCCGAACAGTGTGGGTACTTTGTGCTTTGGGTACCACAATAGGAACACTGTTTCATCATACTCCTTCTCAGGCACTGACTGGGGGAATGTCCTTGTGCTTTTTGTCTATTGTTTTTGGTGGGGCCATCGAGCCAAAGAATAGGCTTATCGACCTTCCCAGACACAGATTGGCTGGTCATGAGCAATGCTGCGATAAATGCGAGCCTGCAGTTTCTGATGCTTCCCGGGGGATGGAAAACGGGTCAAAACTCTGACTGCAGGACTGGGGAAAGAAGATGCTCCCAAGTTGACTGCTACTGCTACCATGCCCGACTGGGAGGAGACCCTGGGGCAGACCCAGGACAAACTAGATGGATTATAACTCTTGGCTGGCTTGGGGATGCCTCGGTATTCCCCCTGAGGAGCTGGAGGAGGTGGCTGCTGAGGGAGGTCTGGGCATCTCTGCATTGACTGCTGCCCCCACGGCCTGAACCCAGATAGGCAGTAAGGGATGGATATAAGGTTTAACTCATCTTGTGACTTTAAATGACAGTAGCTTTCCTGGGTATTCCTAGGTATTTCTTTGCTAGCATATTAAGTAGGTAGGAGTTAACAGTAAAGCTATTGTTAGCTTGGTTATCATTTGATACAATACCTGACCTGAGGCTGTATTTGACTTGCAGTATAAGTCACTGAAGCTTAACCAATACAATCAAGACCCTCAGGCAAATTTAAAAAGCACTGCTACCCTGACCAGGATAAACAGAGGATGGATATATGGATATTCCTAGGAGAGTTTAATAATATATTGCATTGGCTATTAGGTGGATCAGTGTTCCCCTAACCTCTTTCCAACTCCCCCCCCCCCCACCCCCCAGGTATTTGTAATCTTGGTGTTTTTCCTCCACCAGACAATCTAAGGCAGGGGTGCCCAATCTTATCCACAAAGGGCCTGTGTGTATGTAGGTTTTTGGGATGACCTGTAGGTCAGCTGTTCAAACCCAGGTGTGAGGACTCTTCATCCAATCAGTCCTCTAATTAGTAATCTAACTATGGAGTTGCAGCGAAAACCCACACACACATTGACCTTTTGCGGATAAGTTTGGCCATGCCTGATCTAAGGACACTAACCAGCTAATCTCCGAACCCACAATCACCCAATCAGGTGTGCTGTATGCACAAAGAGGAGGTCAGAAGCCCAGTTATTACACGGGGATTGTAGAAAACCAAAATATATCCTTGGCTGACTTCTCATAAAAGGAGAAAAAAAACATTTTGCCGCAAAAGTTTGCTGCACCGCTGAATTCTTTACCTGGGATTTTTGACCGCTAAGGACATATTTACGCTTAACCCAACTCCCCACTCATCCAAGTGCTATCAACTTTCAATCAAGCCCTGGTGTTTTAGAGCCACTAGAACTGCAACAGAGCGAACAAACATGTGACAAACATTCAGGGCTACAGTGTGCCCAAGAGGCGCTCCATCCTATAAAGGAATGCAAACCTGTTTTAAACAGTTTAAGATGTTATAAAGGAAAAACATAATAATGGTGCTACAAACCAAATAGAGTACAACTGGTTTATAGAAAGAGCGAAAACCAGTTAGCTTCTGGTCCCTAGAAGAAGCCCTGCTGTGCAACTGGTATAACCAGATTACTAGACTGAATTATCCCGTTGAAACATCCTACCACAAAACAATGCATTGTTTTGAAAAAAAGGCATCTAGTCAACTCCTAATTAAGAGAGATATCTATTGGCTACAGTGGACTGGCACGTGGCTCCCTAAATTGTGGGCACATCGCAAGGGACATCTACCTATAGCGTCAGTCCTGCTCCCTTGGTTCTGGATGGCCAGCAGGTTGCAGTGCACAGCCAGATGTCGCCCTCTGGCAGGAATGGAGGAGACATGGCACTTATTATAGAAGGATAGGCTGGTTGACCTCATGCAACTTATGTAGTATAATAAAAACTGTAACTGTGCACTACAGCAGAGTATCAATAAACCAGATCGTTAAAGTCACTGAAGCAGTTCACTGATGTTGGTGCTTTAGCGATCAGGAATGACGGCAGGACTGACTACGAACTGTACTGATACAGAAAAATGTGATTGCAATTGCCCCCTTCTGAGAACGTCAGTGTTCACAGACCCACATCTGGTTGTGCTTGACATTCAATAATAAAAAAGGTGTAACGGATGTATATGCATACAATTATATAGATACGACACTGCAGAGGTATGTAGTGCTGCAATTCATCTATCCACCAGGAAATCCATGCAAGCAGCAGAACATGAAACCCCCATGCAGAGAGGCAGGGGTGGAAATCGAACCCTGAAACACACCGCCCTAAAACAGTGATGCTGGAAGATGTTTTAGTTTAGTCGCAGGGACCTTACAAAGCTCTGCATCATCTTTCCAGAATTCTCCTCACCAGCCTCATCCTCACTGTCATACACTTAATCATCACCATAGCCTTTGGGGAGAATGACATCAAACACTGTGACTGTAGATAAACTGACGTGCACGGTCTCAGCCACAAGGGATCAGCAGGGTATTTTAGTCTATCAGTACAAAACTAATAAGGGTTAAACTGTTATTACAGCATGGCATGGCATGATCTTCATTGGGGTTTTACAAACCTAGAGACTTAATTGAACAAAAAAAAACAAGAAACAACATAGCACCATGCGGGGTCTAACAAAGGCAGGTAAGTAGAAGGCAAGAACTAAAGCAGGGAGCAAAATAGGAACAAATACAGTAAAGTAGGGAACAGAAATATATCTGAAAAGGAGCAAACACAGCAAACTGGAGCTAAAAAGGAACAACCATAATGACAAGCTGAGAAGCATAATGAGGGCGGACCCATAAATACACTGATAGGAAGGGTGACAGGAGGGACAGGTGCAGACCATAGCAACTAATCGAATGCTAGGGCTGGGAACAAAAGACAGGTTAGCATTATTAACAAATACTTAAGGGTTCAAACAGAAGGAGATACCAAGACAAGAAGACTTACAAAACTGGGGCACAAGCAGGAATAATCAAAGGTACAAAATAAATCACCAAACAGAAATAAACCAATATATAGAAATATATCAAGGTATATACCAAAAATGTAAAACTTATAAACATGGTGAGATTGATCTCTAGCCAGTGTCAAACCCACACAGATTGAAAGCCAGGATGACACAGGTACCCAGTTAGCCCATTAAGTCACCCAGCGGCTAAGGGGATAATGGAACACACTGGGAGCTAATAACGGGATGGCCAGTGACACCTGTTGGGCAAACTGGGAACTGATTTACCAAAGGGTGACATTAAATGATCTTTAACTACAGGGGAATACTGTATGGTCCAACAAAGCTGGCAGAAACCTTGAGAAGCACTCAATCTATAGAGACTGAGCCTTTACTGTAGAGGCGGATAAGAGGTCACATATCAGAGGTTAGGGATCCTGCCCTAAAGGTCACGGGTTCAAATTGGGGTGGTGTGTGGTTCAGCCAGTGCGGGTGCTGTGCTTGTGAGTGCAAGGTTGTGGTTTTAAATCCTGTGATCACCATTAAATCCATGTCACCATCGGGCCCTTGAGCAAGGCCCTTTACTCCTCACTTAAAATCAGAGACTAAAAAACAGAATTGTTTTCAGGTTTAGAAGACAATCCTGTCTAGTTCTTTGCATGCTGAATATGACTAAAGAAATATCTTTTTTATAAAAACTTGACAGCATAAAGGGTGTAGTAATGGTTAGGAGCTCGTTTTTATAATTGTTATTATTATAATGTCCATCCAATCATCTACATCATCGTCAGTGTCATAATCATCATTTTGTTAATCGTCGTAATTAGTAACTGTGAGGTTTTTAGTAGGCAGGAGATTGTCACGTATCCAATTGGCTGTGAAATCCGTCACAAAAAAGCTGAAAATAAAAACAAAAAAAAAAGTCACGGCGACGTTCCCTGGGAAACCGTCGCGACGCGGCTGGTGAATCACTGCGATTCAGCCTGCTTCACTGCAAGGGCACTCCTCACTGGGCAGCGTGTGCCTCTCACACCTGCACACACTCTGCTGCTTAATTCCTCACCTCATCCTGCTGATTAATGGATCCCTGCTCCTCACTTGTACGCCGCAAGGAGTCTTACATCGTGTCCTTTCTTTCACTGTCCAAAGTCGAAGGTGATTTCATTTCTATGGGCTTAATTGATGGGTTTGCAGTTACACTGATGTATAACTGTGTCCCCAGCTCTGAAGCCTTCCCTGTAAGTGTGTGGCTTTCCAGTTTAAGGGAATTCTCCTCAAAACAGGCTGCTTTGTCACACCTTTATTAGAAAACAGATGCGCATCACTGTCCTGTCCTTGACTGATTTAAGAGCTGGCTTTGTTCCTGGAAACCAGGATTTTTAAGGCCTGATTCAAAAAAGAGGAGCTCCAAAAAATGATACAACAAAACCGCAGTGCCCCAGGTAAGAGTGTGGACAGCACTTCGTCAAGCCAGTGCTAAAAGAAGTGAAACGTAAGCCCAAGGGCTTCAGTGCAGAATAAAGTCCCATTGTTCCTTTTTCAGCACAGGTCTGAGATGTTCTCCAAAAGTTGAAAAAAAAACTGTGTTTTGCAAGTGCATACTCTTTTGTAGGGTATAGTATTGGGACAGCCCTTCCCTGCTTCAATGTTTTCAGAGGGATCCCGACAGAAGAACAAGAATAACATTTCAGGTGATGGCAGTGCAGCCAGCTGCTCCCCATGAGCTGCACTGTAAGGAGGGACCGGTGACTCACTGCGAAACCCTGTTGACATGCCGCGGTCGGCCTGCTGGAAATGCCACATTTTCCCAGCGACCGGGGCCACTGTACAGCTGTACTCTGTGTACCGAGAAATCAGGGCTGGCATTTTTCAGCAGGATTCGATTTAGCAGAGTCACATATGAGACGCCACAATTTATCATGATGATGAAAATGGGAAGTGCGACACCGAGCCCGTCGGACCTACAGAGCTGCCGATGGACTTGGCATCAGGAGTCAGACAATTGAATTTCTTCGGTTTCTCAGAAATCAGTGACCAAAACATGATCTGAGTCAAACACATCCTGGGCTAAAGGTATTAATTCTCCTTCAAGCTTTCCTTTTAAATGCAATTTATTATTATCATAATGCTGTTCTTTTACTTGACAAATAAAAGATAATGAAGTAAAACGCAGTGCATTATTATTGAGTCAAGGCTCTGCGTAAAATATTGAAACATACTTTTGATTGGTCAGTGACCAGTGAATGGAAACAGTGAGAAAGTTTGACCAGTACTCCTTAGAAAGCTTTAACTGAAACTGGAAATTGTGTAGCAATTCGACGTGTTTTATTGTGCTGTTTTTCTGATTTTTCCTTACACATCAGGTCACAATACACTACATACGATATACAAACACACATTATAAACACACGTGTGAATCCTAACACACTATATGTATGTACTGTAGGTGTGTGTGTAATATGTCTCTATATAAGCATCGTATAATGTGAATAATGTGCATTCATTTTAATTTCAATATTATTACAATGACCTTCAATTAGCTGTAACTCAATATTCCTCTCAGCATTGTTGTTATCAACAGTAATTGCCACAGTCTCCCACGTTAAACAGATGTGAGCCATGACTGTTGGTTCCTCATAATAAATTACTCGAGACCGGTCAGCACGGGGGTCCTGTCAAATTATGTTACTGTAATTCTGAGAAAATTAACCTAAAACAAATGACACTCTCTTAAAGCTCTTAAATTAATCACTTGATATTTCCTGGTCTTATTTTCCCCTCTTGTAGGTATTAAGGGGTTTGGGATTTTCTTAAGAAACGCCAACCAGAAACATTACTTTTAAAAGGCATATGTATCTTAAAACATTAAGCTTGGGAAGGACTTTGAATTAGTGACAGTGAGATTTAGACTTTAGTTAAACTTTTCTGTTCAGTGTTAATACACACATTTCCTTTATTTGCATTAGAACAAAAAAAAAAAAAAAAGTGAAAAAGCCAAATATAAACTTATTTCCCAGACAACTCCAAAAATTGTATTGACAAAATTATGGGCACCCCACACTTAATATTTGGTAGCACAGCCTTTGGAAAGAATAACAGTTAGCAAGTGCTTCCTGCAGTCATCACTGAGCTTCTCACACTTCTCCACTGGAAGTCTGGGCCACTCGTTTTTTTGCACGCTGCTTCTGCCACCCACATTTGATGGCTGCCTTCTTCTCCCAATTGCTCCTTCCTGGTCTCTCCACAGGTGTTCTGCAGGATTTCGACCAGGACTCATTGCTCACCACTTCAAAAGCACTTAGTTTGAAACTAGTTCTGGGTGCTTTTGAATTGCATTCTGGATCATTGTCCTACTGGAAAACCAATGACCTTCGACAGAAATCAAACTTTCTCACACCAGGTCCTACACTGCTCTCCAAAATGCCTTGGTAATCTTTTGATATCACAGCTTCAAGGCAACCAGTGCCACAGCTGCATGGCAAAGTAACCGCAGAATATCCAGGAACCTCCTCCACATCTGACTGTAGGGACACTCTCCTGTTCTTTGAAGACTTCCATTTATTTTCTGAAAGTATTATTTTTGCAAATTTTTCAGCAACAAGCTCTAATTTGGTTTCAGCTCATTCTCCCAGAACGATTTTGCCTTGTTTGGGGGTATTTTGATTAACTCCAGTCTGGCTTATTTATGTCTCTTTGTCAGCATTGAGGTCCTCCTAGGTCTTCTACCACAGAGCCCCTATTCACTGAGAGGTGCCAGATAGAGTTGAAGCTGTTGTACCTTATGTGCAAACGTCAGCTTGAGTCTGATTGGCAGTCGATTGAGGTTCTTTCTCCATCATCTGGGTCCTTCGCTGGAACCCCTACTCAGCCCTAAGCTTAACAGTAAGTAACCAAACAAAACACAAGAACTTTGGTGTTTACGTTCACAGGTTTTTATAAAACTGAGCTAGGCCTGGAAGATGTACCCACAATGATTTTCTTCCTCATTGTGGGGGATCTTTGGTCTCCACAATGTAGGCTGATATACGCATTCCCACATACACATACGAACCTCAATATGTTGCAGACCTTTGTTTCTTCCTTATTTTTGACTTCCACTTATATGTAGTTATACCAAAATATATATTTACATATACGTGGAGCCCAGAGATTAATGAACTGGCAATCAGAAGCCCCCCCATAACGGTAAGAGATAGCGGCTCTATTGAGGGTTATGATCTCACAATAACGGATTTGAATCTTTCAGGAACTGGGGTTACCCCTTAATCCAGGAACTGGGGTTCCTCCTTAATCCAGAGAAGAAGCTTTGGAATTAAACTTCCCCAAGTGAATGCGTACATCCCAGTGTATTCCTCTCCTCGAATAAACTCACATCCACAGTCAGCATGTGAACCGATAGTTTCCGGCACATTCTCGATCACTCTGGCTCTGACTGGAAAAAAAACACCTGTTATGCACAGATACAGTTCCGTTTCCTACACTAAAATTTACTGCTGTAGCCTGTTGAATTAGTAAAGTTACTCGTTTTTTTCTGTGGCAGCTTAGCAGACAATTATATGAAACAAACTAATAAAACATAGTAAAAACTTCTTAAAAGCTGATACTAAAAAAACATATTACATTAATATTAACATTTCTGTCTCCGAAAATACATCTGACCCCTAAATAGTATAGGTGACACGTACAGCAATATAATTGGAACACACACTTTAAGTAGGCTAGTCCATAAAAAAAATGTCGACTCCAAAGAATATATATGAATATATCTGTATACCAACAGATCGATATCTATTTTTTCAAGAAAATGTAGGCGCAAACACCAAGGGAGAAGTTGTGTTTCATATCTTGGAACCTTTTTGAAAAACAGAGAACCGCATATTTCGGAGATCGATAGTAGAATTTCGATTAAGCATCTAGCTGCAGAATTAGATTTACTGCGTGTTTTTCAATATACAAATAATTTCTATCACTGCTCCCTTCACACCAGACCACATTTAAACGTGCCACTTCTGTAACTGCAGTACATATTTTTCACATGCGCATAACTCTGTCTAATTCACCTTGATATCGATTGCTTTGCGTAATATGTTCATTTATTTATTTGTCTATTTGGCGAGGGATAAGTTTCTTCAGCAAAGTGTATGGTTCATTTACGTACAGTACTTGCATAATTTAATGGAAACATTTCTTTTGCATATTTGTAAAAAGATAGTCCTTTGCCATTTGTAGCCTATATTCCGCGGTAGTATTTTAGGAGCCTAAATGCAAAATTAGGGAGATGCTTTGCTTATGTATATTTCTATTACCTAATAACAACATCGGAAGATTCCCGTCCCAAACTAAATACTGCGATAGCGCTGCTCTTTTTCTAACTGTACAACGTGAGTAGACTTCGCGTTTGACTGAAGTGCTCTAACTGTAGCCTTGAGCAGTGAAAAAAGCAACCATACTGTAAATTAATAAGGTTATAAAATATTTGTTCTACCATAAACAAATTAGCAATGAAGATTTTTAAGATTATAGCTACTGTTTTCTGCGCTGTGAACGTATATGAGTGTGCATATTGTTTTGTATTGACTGTGTAAATATTGCACATCAAGAGTAAAATGGCCAGAAACACTGCCCATCTCACGCCTGTTGAATACATAATCAGAAGACAACGGTCTGTTGAATCAACCTGCAGAAGCCTTGCTAAATGCACACCATCTTAATCTATTGTCGCGTTCCAAGTTCCCGTTTCCCCCGCACTCTCCAGCTAAGTATAGCGAAGGCGCAGTAAATTAGTCCAACTTACTGACACCTGCATCGATTTAAAATTTAGCCTTATTTGATGATACTCCAATATTTGGTCATCAGTTTTGCTCTGCTTTTAAATTGTAATTATATATTTCAGACATAAATTTTATTCCGATACACACAATTCCTTCGTCTGTTCATCTTGAAGAACAACATTAAATATTAACTACACTGTAAAATGATGCGCGCTTTGTTGAGAGTTGCAAAATTAGAGCAACACATTCCTCCCCGCGTCGTTTCTCATATATTAAACCAAAATGAACTAGTTGTAAAGTCTTGCTGCCTGGATCGAGTTTTAAGAAGATCTCCCAGACACACAAATAGCCTACATTAATGCATGTGGAGCTTTCCGTGGTGCTGAACACAGAGGTCTCATCATTTTGTCTCCACAAATGAATTCCTCGTAATTAACGCCAATACCTGCATTGCTGCCACTCGCTACACCCTCAGTCCAACCCCTTCATATTAACAGGTGTCCATCGCTATCTGGGCGTTGAATGTACGCCAGTCATTTTCAAGTTGGAGACGCATTGCACTACGATATATGTTAACGTTTTTGATACATGTCAGCGAGATCTTTGCTACGGTCGCTGTATCTTCGCATCAAAATAAACGGATCACTGCAGAAGGACTTACCTTCGAGTTCGTCCTCGGGAAGGGTAACAGGGGTCCGGTACGATAGGATGTCTGGTATAGTGCAAAGGCCCCTGTACATTAACGTGGAAGTCACGGCGCGCACTGGCATCTCTGCGGGAGAAAACCAACAGCGATGCGGAGATCTTCATATAGCACGCTTCACTTATCACAACTTTGGAATACTCCACTTGTGGGCAAGATGCGGAAGCTCAAGTAAACAGCATGGAGCCTGATTCCAGCCTTTGGTTTGATATTTGTTATTTTATTGATTGATGTCAACGGGAAAAGGCTTCTCCCAGTGATAGAGGGCAGACAGTAGAAGGTACTGCCTTAAGTTCAAGGCGTATAATAACTGCTTCAGTCGGACGCGCACTTCAGCATAGCAGACGCATACCTGCGACATATAAGGTTACATTGGTATGCTACTTACTAAAGATATTGCTCGAACTTTCAAACTCAATGCAAATTACCCCACAATTACAAGCATCGTGCATTATTGCGCTACTGAATTACCGCCGGCTATATTGCCTTTCCCCCAGTGAAAAATCCGAAGCGCATATTTCACGGCGGTTCCATAGGCGGGAGGCTCGCCAGTCGCAGTATTTCTTCATAAAAGAGACAGGTTCTTAATCGATCCCAAGATCACTGTGTGGATGTCGACTATTTTTGTTCTATGATTCTTAATTTGCGCTCCATTTTACTTCAAAAACGTTATTTTGCACGTCTTCGCGGCTTCTGATCGCCACATCCTATGTAAAGTGATTATTGATTTAAATCCTACAGGTAGTATAGCGCCCAGCTATGATCGAACGGAGAAAGACGTTGTTTTTCTTCTCAAATGGCTCCCATCACAGACGATCGCCTTTCTCATTTTGTCGAGCTTTTCCACTCAAATAAAAACTGACTAAGATTTAAGCGAAGTTTCCTGCTTGTTAATTATACGAAGGAGAGAACAGACGTTCCAGCAGTTTGCCAGAATCCTGAATCCTTCCATGCCCTTCTGAAGTGATGACAGTGGATTGCGGTCAGGAGAGCCGTCCCTCCGTCTCCCCCTCCTCCGTTCCTCCCCAGGTAACGGAACGCCCCGCGTCCCAGCTGTTCACGGTCTATCCTCAGTGTTCTACTTCTGGTCAACGGCCCCCTAAGCCCCAGTCTCTCCGACAGAGAGATCGGGGTTCCCCATTTATCGGCTTTAAAAGTGTCACGTGGGTATAAGACAATTTTACATCGTATTTAATTGACGCGATCGCCCCTTTCAGTCTATAAAGGAAATCAAATTTGGTGTCGCCAACGAGGTGCAGTAACAGTGTTCACTGGGCTACATACTGTAGGCATAGACTACAGACACAGGCTACAACACGGAGTAAGTGTATGCATATTGTTATTTGCCATTTTATGTGTGATTTACGCATTGTTTCTGTGACACCCATTGCATAGGCTACATGTTCATAACGTTTCTTTACGTCATGTAATAAACAATCCGCATAATGTGTTCTTTCCCGTTTTTGTGCGGCTTAATGTGTGGTTACAGATACACAATTTAATGATCAATAGGGAAAACCCCGCAAGGTTTAAAGTAATAATAATAATAATAATAATAATAATAATAATAATAACCTCAGTTAACACCTCACTGTGTTAGATCCTGGCGCGAACAACATCCGCGATTTGCTCATGTTACTGGCAGCGATCCAAGGTGTCGGGACTGTGGACGGCGCCCCGGTTTGTGTCCGGGAAAGTCATCTCTGCACCCTACCCTGTCTCCGTCCGAAAGTGTCACCCTTGCCTCCGGTCTCTTGGGTAAAGTTTTTAATATGCTGTCTCTTATTGTTACCCATGCAGTGCTTCTTTGGTAATCGTGGACTAATGCATCTTTTTAATATTGAATCAAACTGAATCCAAAGGAGCCTGAATAGGGCAAACATTTTGTCACATTTCTTCTTACGGATCAACAACCAACCTTCTCAATTAAAAGAGCACCTTTTTAGCCGCTTGCGTAGATAATACAAATACCATATGGTTTAAGATATCTTAAATCTTTTTTCTTTGCATATTTGAAGCATACTACCGCTCTTAGGTTAAATAAGTGACTGCTTTTGCACGTCCTCTTGAGTCGGTCAGAGGCACATTCATCTTAATTCATCTTAATACAGCTCGGAAGTTCCTTCTATCGATTAACAAAAATTGAGATTGCAGACAAGCCGGTGAACACTTTGGGCAAATATATTCTGCGATGCCACTGATTTATTATTCAAGAGACTGCAGGGGTGATTTAATACCAAGAGAGAGTCCTTCTGCCTGGAGAGGCGGAGTCTTTTGCAGAAGCCATTAAGTTACAACTTTTCACCAGGAGAATTCCCCCCTTGACCTTACTGCATCTAAAACAACCTCAATTAAGCAGTGTAGGGCATGGTTTGGGAATGCAATTGGTTTCAATTGGGCCCTGGCGCATTTGAAGTCAATGTGTAATTGGAATTTTACAGATTTTTCACAGCCTTTAGCAGAAAGCACTCCCAACAGGGAGCGCTGTCGTAATCCGCCTGGTGTGTGCAGACTCGTGTTTGTGGGGCACCCCCTTCCATATCTGCATGCAGCCCTTCCCCTGTCACCCCAGGCTGTCACCGGAGTAGACATGCAGGCCCACTGTTCATGCTCAAATTGGGCTGTCTGACGTCGGACTGCCTTCCTTGGCAGTGCCAGCGCCTCACCCAGAGGCTTTTCCTGCGGCGCTCGAGAAGATGTCCCGTCATTTGAGGACATTCCGGCAGTTTCTTCAAGCAAGAAGGAACCCAGCCAACACTTTTATATATATGGATATCGTAAAGGGGGGGGGGGGGGGGCTAAAATAAAGCCCTTACTTATACACTCTGTTGCCCCTGACCTTATTACTAGTTATTCACTAAACATATGTCCACAACTATCATCCGGACCCATGTCCTGTAAATTTACTGCCTATAGGAATCAATATATATTGAATTGTTTGTATTTTTAACACTCAAGGACACGCCTCAAGAAAAAGGGTCAAAGCCCAGGAGGTTCGATTACAGGGACAGGTGTGAGGGAGGGGCCGTAATTTACCTGGAATGGGTGGCGAGTTGCCATAGTAATTCACATCGTAAAAATGTCAAATAAACACGTATTCCTCATCACACAGAACCCCTCTGTGAAAAAGGCCAGCTCAGGGAATCGAGTCGCGTGATCTGAGGAATTCTCAGTGCACCAGAGATTTAAATCCATTTTTTTTTACTCATTTTTGAGTCCAAAAAATGGGGGATGGGGAAGCTCCAGACACGCAAATTCTCCATGGTTCTGGTGATCTGCTTTGACAACAGCAAGCTCTGTTCTGGAAAAATATGGGAAATGCTGAATTTACCACAGAAACCAGTGCACTCTCTCCTGACACAGCTTGTCTATGGAATCTGACTGTTTGAGTCCCACATGCTTTAAACCCTCTAAACCATAGCCACACATTTTTACCAGAGAATATCCCTTGTTGAGACATGTAAGCTTCAGTACAATGAACTCATGAGAACTTTGGTTGGCGCTGAGTAACAGCCTTTCAATTCTTGCTTTTGTTCATAGCTGATATTGTGCTGCATGTAGGGTGGGTTTGTAGCACAGCAGGGCAGCAGTGCATTGTAATGTTTAAATCTGGCCTTGACTCACGGGTCAGAAATGAAATGGCCCTTCTGAAAGGTCATGTGACTCCGAGGGCCTGATCCACAATTGAGCGTGAGCAATCATTGCTGTCTCCTGGCTATCTGGATGTCCTTAATAATTTATGAGTGTCACATATGCCCAGACCTCCAGCTGCAGGCCATGTAAGGAATGTGTGTTGTTAGATCTTTTCTCATCTCTGTTCTCCTTCGGATGCTGATATGGCAAACAGATACCTCCCGGTCTCCCATGAACGCTTGTGGGAGTTTAACTCACAAAAATGTTCCGAAGGCAGAATAAAAAATATTTGGTTCGGAGCAATAATCAATCAGAGTGTAGAGGAGATCAGTCCAAGCAACTAGAGGAGGTGGGACCAGGGTTTCTGATTGGTTGGTCCTACCTCCTCTAGTTGCTTGGACCCCCCTACTCTACAATCTGATTAGATGTCTTGCTGAACCAATCATTTTTCATTCTGCCCTCAGAACATTTTTGCATAAGTTAAACTCCCACGAGCCCATTGAAGACTCCAGGACCCCACTCCCTGGGGTGTAACTCATGATCTAAAAGATGGTGAAATGTTTAGCCATACAAAACACTTGCAGCTTGGATACTGTCAATATCTCTCTAGTTCATTCTTTATCAACTGTGGCTGCTCGCCTCCATATGTTGAGCTGACATCTTAGGTCGAAGCAGCTTAAGCAGATATATTAAGTTTATAAATCTGCTGATTGAGCTGGACCACCCCCAAAACAATACCGGCTCCCCAAACTGTAACAAAGAAGCAAATCTTCAGCTTGAGCTCTTCCTCCTCTTCCTAGGATGAAGGGGCATGTTTGTTAGGAGCCCGTTGAGTCAAATCCAGTGGGATGGTGTTTAAAACATTCCCCCACCAATCGGCAAACCGCATACCCAGAGAGGAGAGGCATATTCAGTCAAACTGGGAGCCTGGCACCTTGGTAGTCTTCCTCAGAACGCAGCAAACCGATGACTCAGACGGCATGACAAGGAGAAGCGGCCAGGCCAGGTCCTTCTGCCTGTCTGCTGTCCGACCTCCCGCAGCCGTCGCGGGGAATGGCACTTTTAGAGCAAGTAACCAGAGCCATAAACAGACATGTTTCTGAGGTATGGATATTGAATGTGGAACGCAGTCCCAGAAAAATGATCTGCCTTTCTAGGAGAACACGTCGGGTGGGGATCCCATCAGGGAACAGCCGCTGCCAGCGCAGGACCTGTGTTTTCTGCCTGTATCACAACCACAAAAAGAACAATAGCAACAATAGATAGAAACAACATTGTCTTTTTTTATTTTCCTTTCTTATTTTGTGGGCAAAATGCACTAAATTGAGCTTGGAAAATGCCAAAAATGTGTGCAGAATTTACTTTGTGCTGTTAATTTGCTATTTTGAGTTGAGTTAACTGAATTAAGTTGTTCTCTGGTTGATTTGAGTTCTAGCCCAAAGAATCTATGCTTGCAAAGCCAGAACCTGGAGTGAAGGCAGGGAATACTATGGGTTTTATAGCAGAAAATGATTCAATAATGTATTGTTTAGCATATCAGCATTTAGACACATATGGGACAGACCCCTTGGGATTTTCTGGCCTGTCGCCTTGTGGCTGTACCACCTGCACAGCCCTCATTACACCTGACTGTCACTTAAGTGGCACTAACTTATTTCAGTCTTGGGGAGATTTATCTCAAAATTTGAGCAGTTTCACTTGTTCACCTTTACAATGTCTGCTGCGCTAACAGGATCAAATACCTGGAACTGCCCTTTCTTTTGCTGTAACAATGTTGCGCTGTTTAAATTTTGGTGCTATCTGTGTCAAAATGTGTTCTGTCCATCACCCAGAAAATCTGCTTTCAAAGCCTGAAACACACTTTTTCGGTCCCCATTTAACGATCTGAAGCTCACAGTCCAAAGTGTACAGCACAAGTTCTCTTGGCCGGTTAAAATTGAGAATTGCCTGTTCATAAACCACTCAAATATTGCGTTAGTGAATCCTCTGCACCTGCAGCATGGGTGAGGTCCATCTGGGGCATTGCTGGTATAGTTCAACCATAAATTTTGATCACATGTGCAGAGGGGCCTTCAGGCACTAGAGAGGCTGCCAGACCTGGGCCTTTATTAATCAAAGTTGCGTACGCACAAATAGCCGTCTGAAATATGCAAAACTTGATGACTTGATGGGACAAAATGCATATATATTTATGGAAGGCAAGTGTATGCAACATTTTGAACCAATAAGGAAAAGGCAACACCCACTGTAAAGCGGGGAATGGTGGGTAAACCAGCAAAATGGTCAACAATTCATGCCATCAATCTACGCCTTCACATCTAAAAATGTGAACTGGGATGAACTGATTTCCCATTTATTCATGTAATCCAAAGACTATGTATTGACCTTGGAGAATTTCATTTAATATTTTAAATGTTACGCCTTTTCAGCTATTCCCATAAAATGAAAATATCTGTAGCTCTCACTAGTTGCAATAAATTTGAATTAGATGTCAGACATGCACATGTCATGGATCTGTGTGTAAGAATAGCCTACAGTCACTGGAATGTAGCATAGCATAATGGTGTTTTTGCTATGGCTATATAAACATAATGATAAGAATATATTTTGCTATTTTGTTTACTGTTTTCAATGTGTTTAATGTTTTTGCAATTTGTTTTACTTTAAATGTATGTTTCCCTGTGCTGTGGGTAAACAGCAAAATGTAAAAATTATATCTGCAGTGATGTCTAGGTCTCCAAATGTAATTGGGGAAATCGAATGCACTGACATTGCAATAAGGGCACCTCAGATCAAATCAAAGTTTTATTTATCAAATGCACAACAGGATACAGCAGCAGATTAGCAGACTGAGTGCTAATTAAGCTACTTTTGCCAATCGAAGGCCTTTTCATTCTGTTAACGCGCAAGTAATCTGTGATGCTGACATGACATTGACCAATATAATAATTTTATGGTCTGGATCAACTGGTGATTTGATCCTTTGAAGCATTACATACCTGATCAGTATCTCCCAACTGCTCTGGGGCAACACTGCATAACAGGGCAACACTGCATAACGGGGCAACACTGCATAACGGGGCAACACTGCATAACGGGGCAACACTGCATAACAGGGCAACACTGCATAACAGGGCAACACTGCGTAATAGGGCATCCCCTATTATACTGTACATGTCATATGCATCTTAAAGTTTGTGGATGAAGATATGGGTTTGCCCCGGAGTGCTCCTGTGTGATTTCTTTATATTTTTCTTCAGACCTACAAGTACAAGGAACTCGAAAACAAAACATGCAAAAGGTGGAAACTGAGCAGAGTCTTAGGCTCACGTGCGTACGCACATGTGCAGGATAAGATCGGAAAATATGCATATGCCAGGTTTGACCTTAGCCATTTTTTGATACTGAACACATTGTCTTTTGCCTGTACAATTTATTTTTTCTTTTGGTGCATAAGCGTTTCTTCGCAGTGATTTCCACAGATTGAGGCCCCTGAAATCTGATAAGGATAACATGGTATTCTTCTAGGTTCCATATCGCCAAGCCCAGGAAAGCGCCCACCCCCCAGCACCGCCTCTGAAAGCCCCGGCCTGTCGATAGCTCAGTAGCGCAGTCCTCCACTGTTAGCGGAGGAGCAGCAGTTTTTTTTGCTTGCTTGCAGCAATTCTTCACACAGCCGGAGGGCTCCTCCGCTCGCATTCAGGCGGAAGCTCAGGTGTCGCATCTTCAGGCAGCGGGCCTGCTGTGGTACAGGTGTGTCGAAAAGAATCGCGATGGTATAGGGGCGTACCTTAAAGTTCAGACCCCCTGACGAAATTTCACCTCGTCCCCCCAATATTACATATCATTTTAACAAGGCCATAGGTTTGAATTCAACATTGTTAGGGACCAAGTCAGCCTGACACCTCCTTAATCACACACAGCACCCCCACAATATTGGTAGGGCCATATCCCAGTCATCCAGGTATTCAAGGGCCCCTGTAAAGTGCTGGGCCACGTAAATCTGCCAGGCTGTCCATGTCCCATACAACTGCCAAGAGCTGAAATACAAAGTGACTTTTATTTAAACACGGTGCCTGTGACTTTGATAGAAAATCGCATATGGAAGTCATGGAAATGCTCCTTCAAGGGGACCTGGACGTGTTCAGAAGCTGACTACAAAAGCACAATTTATGACCCCATTACTTAATTCTACTTGTAAATTTTGAGGCCGTAGGTCGTGTCAGACAAAAATGTCGGCTAATCATAAATACGCCAGTATTCTTTCCTTTTAAGCGGCTTTTCACCACATTTTTGCTGTCCGCTGACGGTTCTGTTATTCTGTACTTGTGTAGCGACAATGGCTCACTTCGTACTGGTGCTGGCTCAGGCAGGGTGGGACCTGCTAACTCCTGCATTCTGGGAGCAACATGTGATCCCAGATGCGGAGCAAGCGGCTGTTCAACACTTGGTTGCCGCTCCAGGGTACCAGGTACACTGTCACTTTCACCACCAGCATGACGCACATTCAAATTGCACTCGAAATCTGCATTTAAAAAAAAACCTGAACTTCATGCAAAAATATAAAAATTACTAGTTTATATTACAATTACATCTGAAAGCAAAAAAAATATCCCAATAATAATAATAATAATAATAATAATATTAATAATAATAATAATAATAATAGTATGCAACTTGTTTTAGAAATCCAGTGTTTTCATTTCTGCTGTTCCTTGAGACCTCATTATTCCCTGGTGGCATTTGTTTGTGTACAACGCTCATCACCAGTTAAATTCATTAGAGTCTCTCTCGCGATGATGTTGCTATGATCAGCCCCATCATGATGCAGAAGGAATCTGTGATCACATTTTCAAATGAGGAATCAAATCAGCAGCATTACGGTCCGAAACCCCCAGCCCCCATGAGACTACAGCTATGGAATAATTAAGGACTGTTGTCACCGAGACAAATACAAACAAAGACTCATCTGCAATCTGAAATTCTCGTTACCGAAAGCAAAAGATTTCATAACTAATTTTGCGTGTGACATCACACCCCTGTGTGCCGTGACCTTTCTAGGAATCTGTTTTTTTTTTTTTTTTATTGAGACATTGGCTGCATGTTTGGCTGTGCTGCTGAGATTACGGATGCCGGGAGAGTCCTCGAGCCTGGAAATGCCGATGACCTTTTCGTCTGAAACAGCAGCACATGATTTTGGTGATAATCCTTCTGTTGATTGTATTGTTCTGGTGACACAAATAATTTATGGAAACGAAAACATTCAAGGCAGAGGCCCCGTCAGTCTCTTAGTGGAGCAAATCGATATTCCTCCTTCAAGTCTGAAATGGTAAGGTTGCGGCAAACCATGCTGTTGCATTGTTACCTGGTGCGGGGAAGGCTCTTGGGTTCAACCGATTGTTCTTCTTCTCTTTGATTTTGAAACGGATTTTCTCTAAATGCTCTGTGCAAGGGAATTACAAAATTCTGTGTTATGCTCATTTATCAACAACTCAGACGCCGCAACAAAATAAAAATCAAAAAATATTGTATTGATCTCTTCTCAAGTTACGGATAAAGTCACGCTGCATGATTCACAACTCTTATCTACGCCTTTCATGTACCAAGTTTGCTGGATTTGCGGGAATGGTTTATTGTCCGATTACTCTTCGGAATATATCGCCTTCGCGTTAGAAAGTACTGGGGGCAGTAGGAGGCATATTAATATTTACCTAGAGAACACTGGGTATTAAAGTGAAAATCTAAGATAGGAAAGCAGATTCAACTTGAATTTATTATATTACACAAATAATTAATTGTAATATAAAACTGGTGTCTGTGATCCCTAATGCATCAACAAACTAATTTAAAAAGAAGAAATCAGAAATTCCACAAGGGCAAAGATGGGTCTTATTTACAATACATTAATAATCTTGAACGTCGATATTTTTCACTTTAGAAGTGTCTCTACTATTACCTAGAATAAGGAAAAGACAAATGTGAAAAGAGGATGGCCTGGGGTGGAAACAGAGCATGTCAAGATATCATAGCAGCCAAAAACAACAAAAGTAACCAGAAAAAAACCCATTTAATTTCCTACTCCTGTCATGGCGAAATAGTGACTGCTAGAGGTTCCAGCTCGCAATAAGAAGCTGTAGCCTGCAGCTCCGACTGACAATGATTAAAAACCTTCATCATTTATATATTTGTAAACAAAGGGAAATATGCAGCAAGGGCTTTCCAGAAGGTTCCTGGGCCAGAACGAAGACCAGGCACAGAGGTTGAATTATTATCCGTGTTTCGCACACGTCTGTCAAGATAAGCTGGGGATTTTAACCTAAAACGGACCGGCCTGCAAACCCAGAAAGGTCTTTGGGTAATTTGTTTTTTTGTCGCACAGTGTGCCAGCAGGGCACAGACAGGGCCCAAGTCCTTCTGCACACACATAAACAGCAGGATGGCACCAGGAGTCTGAACCTGCATCGCTGCAAGGTGAGGATTTGGCCTCTGAACTCAACGCCCTGGTTCAGGGCAGAAATCGATCTTTTAGCGATGATGAGGTCATGCAGATGGCTGCAGGAAGCTCGATGATGCTCAATGACCCAAGACATGCACATGCATACCTGTCACCCATGTGCCAATTTCTGATCGCTGTGACTCATCTATGAGCTTTGAACATTTGCCATCTTTCTTGCATTCTGATTTTGTTACTTTGTTGTCACGGCAATTGAGGGTTGCTATGAGACGAGGGTGGAGGGGGGGGGGGCTGACCCTCTAAGGAGCCTGAAAGCAGGTGAGCATTGTCATTTTGAAGGTAACTGTACCTGTTCGTCCTTCATTCTGTCCGGCGTTTCTATCCCCTGCACCAGTCACTCTCAGTGAGGTTTTGCCTTGCAAGCGCAGAAGACGCAGTCAGACAAAGCAAAGCTCAACGTAGCCAGACACCGAAAACCCCTCTGTGGCAGCCTGCATAAGCCTGGATGCTGTAGAAAGGGGGTTCCAAGGGCTACAGGCCAAATGGACTTCAGCCTCTGCTGGAGACTCTAGGGTCTTTGAGGCTTGTTGGTGCGTCAGAGGTGATGTTTCTGCCATGGGGGGGGGGGGGGGGACCCTTTGTGGAAGCAGACAAAGGCCTTGCAACGGAAATGGAGCGGGCGCATCTGATTCGATTTCAGACACTTTCTGGCGACAAACTAATCCCCCTTCCCTCCTTTTTACCCAGCTCGACGAATATGGTGCCTGTAATCATCAGTTGAGGAAATGAGGCGACATCGTTGCTCTCTCCTTATCTCTTGGTCTTTTTTCTCAGACTACAGGTTCTGTCTCATGAGGAACTCGAAGAAAGGTGTGCATGCCGGATCCAGGTCATGCACACTTGACCATATAGTCAGATTCCTCCATCGCTTATGTGATTCTGCTTTTCCTTTATCCCAGGCATATTTCACAGAAAGCTTGTTGGCTGGGTGCTCGGTATCTGATTTGGACACACCGATATCTCTCAGCGTAAGAACAGACCCATGGGTGACAATGCTCTGCGCAAGATAATTCTGAACTGAGATGATCTTTTTCTGGCCTTAATTAAAAAATAATCTTTAAAAGTAGGGGTGAAATCCATATGGACTCTGCTTATCTCTATAACTAAGGGCGTTTTTCCACCGCAACTGGCTTCATTCTTTTGGGCAGTACTTTCGGTACTTTCCATTAACTTCCAGTCAAGTACCAGTACCAAAAAAAGTTTTGACACCAAAAGTGTAAAATCAGCTGGGATAAGCAGCAGAATTAAACTTTAAACTGATTTTTATACACACACTAGATAATCTAGAAAAGGAATAATCATTCAAATTTCAAACGTCAGAGACAGAATATTTTAGCGAAACTTAAACTCCCTGCACTGTAACATCCATACAGTATGAATGTATGAAAAAGCCTGATCTTAATCTAGCTGACTGTATGTGCACAACGTGCAATGTTGGTATTAATATCGCACATTGTCCAGCCTTATAATATACTATAACCATCTTTCAAATTCAATACAAAATATCCCCCCTCGCATTTTGTTGTCAGTTCCGCTACCAGTTTTTACACCAATATCTTGAAGTATCGTACTTTGGTACAATATACCTGCACCTGCAAGCATCACCCTGGCATTAATTTGGGTCGATGGGCATGTGGGCTGGCAAAATGTATCGTGGGGCCGGGGGAAGCCCAAAGTCCAGGACCAAAATTTTATCCCTGCCCATAGAGGTGGACCTGGCTGCCTGTCTTGGAGGGATCACACCACACAAGCATCACACTATTGTGGTTTAACAGTAAAACTGACCCTACATCTAATTTTCAATAGATTCGCCACTCGCTGCTGACATCCATTTTCTGTCAATATCTTCCTAAGCAGCCTCTCAACCTTCTCAAAAGCATAGAAAACAAAGCCTCATCTGAGTATGAATTATAATCAGTAATTTTTCTGCTTAATTGAAGTCCCCTCCCACCCAGAACCAGTTGTGCAGAGTAATGAAATCAGCTGTCTCTTTGTAACAGCACTGCCACCCCACCCCCCCCCCCTTCAGGTGATCGGTTCGCGCAGTTAAAGGTGATCCAATTAGAGACAGAGGACTGAAATCCTTCCGTTGAGGGATTGACAGAGAAGGCGGCAGCATGCAAGCCTTCATTGAAACCCCATTCACTTTGACGCAGTGAAGTGAATTCGGAGTCCCAATCCCTCGATCGATGCACATCTCCCTCTGTCACGGTGCAGTGCAATGGGGAGCTGCGGGAGCCCCGATATTGAGTCAGACCCGCTCGCGTTTCCGTGGCGATGCCTTTGTGTGCTGCCAAGGCAAGAAGATGGAGCCCAGTGCACAACTGGAGGTGTGTGGGAGAGAGGGAGGGCGTGAACATCTGTTAAATTGTTTCTTTTGGTTTTTGGAAAAATATGGCCTTTGCAGGGTTTCGAAGGACTTTCACATAATAAAAACACAGTCTTATCTCCATTCTGCCCCCAAATCATTGCAGAATTGCTCATGACTTACACTAAATCCTTGCTTGACTGTGTCTCCCTCCACGTGACATCGAAGGCAGTGATGTCAAGAACATTTGTCTCTCAGAGGGTTGAATTGACATGCAGGAACCACAACAAGCAGCCAGTTTCCTCGTCAGTCTGACTTCTGGGAATCACTCTGACATATGCAAAGCATTCCTGTTTATTGCTGGTTCATAAAGGAAGTTCTCAATCACCTGAGGCGATTGTGGATGGGGGGGGGGGGGGGGGGGTCAGGGGGTTTCAGGTTTTTTGTTTGAACGGGCCTGCCGTGTTATTTGAGTTTTTTTTAAATACTCCAAAATTGTGGAAACGGATTAAAATGATTTTTCAAAAATACCAAAATCGGA
>JAABNY020000119.1:23622347-23637976 GCA_015164015.2 Brevimyrus niger
TGTGTGTCTGTCTGTGTGAGTGCGTGCGTGTTTGTGTGTCTGTCTGTGTGAGTGCGTGCGTGTTTGTGTGTCTGTCTGTGTGAGTGCGTGCGTGTTTGTGTGTCTGTCTGTGTGAGTGCGTGCGTGTTTGTGTGTCTGTCTATGTGAGTGCATGCGTGTGTGTGTATTTGTGTGTCTGTCTGTGTGAGTGCGTGTGTGTGTGTTCCACTGTTAGTGCTTATACTTGTGAAATGTGAAAAAAAACCTGTAACCTTTTACCTTGTGTGTTTTTTTTCCATTCCCTACAAGGGTAACCTAAAGTTTATGAAAATCTGTGAACGTAGTCGAAAAAGTAAAAATGCCGAAGTCTCGTATTTTGTTTGGTTACTTGAGGTTAAGTTTAGGGCTGGGTAGGACTTAAAGTGGTCATGCTGGGATTGGAGTTTTCCCCAAAGAAATGATTGGAGAGTCCCCAGGAAAATATGAATATAAACCTGTGTGTGTGTGTGTGTGTGTGTGTGTGTGTGTGTGTGTGTGAGAGAGAGAGAGAGAGAGAGAGTGTGTGTAGTCTCAGTGACTCATTTGAGTTGTGAATGTGTCAGAACGCATTTAACACCCCGCCCCCCTCCACCCCCCAGGCCGTACGTCTAGAGAGTGTGCAGACCGACCGTGTCAGGTACATGGTTGTGGTCTACACCAGCGACCGGCAGGATGCTGAAGAGAGCGTCCTCCTGGGCATGGATTTCACAAACAAAGACAGGTACCCCTCACCCCCCCCTTTTGTTTGCCATAACTCACCCTGCTGGTTATAACCCAGTCCGTTTGCTGTGGTGTTTGTTCTAGCAAAAGCTGCTCCGTTGGGTTGGTCCTGCCGCTGTGGAGCGACACAAAGATCCACCTGGATGGGGACGGGTGAGTCACCCAACACCGCGAATAAATAACACCGCCGGATCGAGTAACTGCACCCGGGGAGGACCAACCAAAGGGCGTCCAATGAGCACACGCGCCCGTTAGCCGCTAGCCTGTTAGCCGCTAGCCCGTTAGCCGCTAGCCTGTCAGCCTCCAGGTTCCCCCTATTGGCTCCCCAGGGTCGATCTGCCTGCTGATGAAATGCCTGTACTGGAGAAAATAAACATAAAAATGACAGTTTTTAAAAAAATATCCCCTGGGCTAACATGTGCTAGCCTTTACTCACCAAACCATCTCTCAACTAAAAAAGCTGCTTTTTATCGTATTAGTGGGGTACCTGTTAGTCCCCAGTCTGTCCTTTTGTGTTTTGTTTAAGAGTTAACTTCATTACTAGAATTGGACAGTAGCCTGGCAGAAGCCCGGATATGGCTGTATAAGTACGTAACCATGCAAACGGAGTTCGTTAGAGGAAGCCAGAGTGGCGAGGTCCCGCCTTGCTGTGTGTCCCTCCGTCAGACGCCTGACATGGCGTCATCTCTCCCGTCTGTCCACAGCGGCTTCAGCGTGACCACAGCGGGCCGGACGCATATCTTCAAGCCGGTGTCGGTGCAGGCCATGTGGTGAGTGGGCCAGGCGTCCAATCAGCGAGGAGCTGAGGGGGGGGATTACGGAACGTGCTGGAAACAGTGAAGCGGTTTGGAGGAGGCTGGTAAAATAGTTTCTAGAACAGTTCACCAAAGTTTCTGGTTCAAGTGGCCAGATTGCTTGCGGAACCCCGTTTTTGCGATGCGGGTCTGGCAACAGGACACCGTGTCGTGAATCCCCCCCCCCACTGATGCATCCGACTGTTGGTTGCCCACGGCAGGTCGGCCCTGCAGATCCTCCACAAGGTGTGTGAGGTATCACGCCGACACAACTACTTCCCTGGGGGCACGGCGCTCTCCTGGACTGGCTACTATGAGAGCTGCCTGGCCTCCGAGCAGAGCTGCATTAACGAGTGGAACTCCATGAAGGACCTGGAGACCACGCGCCCCGACTCCCCGGCCCTCTATGCCGACAGGTGGGGCCACCTGGGCGTAAAACACTGGGGGGTCAACAGGGTTTGCATTAGCTGAAGGGAACATGCTGTCAAGTCATGTTTTTAGAAAGTTTAGCAGAGTCTTTAAATACAGTTTTTAGTATAATGATCCTTGATGTCTTGTATAATAACCGTCGGTGGTTTTTAAGCCCGGAAAGTTTCTCTAGTCTACCACCAGGGGGCGCCTTCCAGTGTTTCTGGGTGATGGAGGATGGCAGGTGCAGCCAGCAGGGTTTTCGTGACGTGGTGCTCTGTCCCACTGCAGGCCCACTGAGCGAGAGCGGACGGAGTGTCTCGTCAGAGCCAAGCTCCGGAGCATCATGATGTCCCAGGATCTGGAAAATGTTACCTCCAAAGAAGTAAGGGATGGTGACTTGTAGGAGAAGCCAGGATTGGCACAAGGGGTCTGGGGAAGGCTGTAAAATCAGAGACCCTTATGCTTCATCCCCCATCTGCCCGTCCGGTCCAGATCCGTACCGACCTGGAGCAGCAGATGAACTGCAACCTGAAGGAGTACAAGGAGTTCATTGATAACGAGATGCTGGTCATCCTGGGCCAGATGGACAAGGCCACGCCCATCTTCGACCACCTCTATCTGGTACGGCACTCGAGGCCGTCGCCGTGTCGATTAGAAAAAAGCGTGTCAGGGAAAACGAAGCGAACCGCAGTAAAATGAGCAGAGTTGCTGCCCAGGATGAATTCCTGACGTTAAATGCTCGTTTCCATGGGAGCCACAGAGCAGACGGAATTATGTTTGGAGGGCGGGTGTAGAAGAAGGCAGGGAGGGGTGGCTCATCTTCCAGGGAACATTCTGGAATTTCTTACTTTAATGGTGCTGTGCATTTTGAGAACATTTTAGAACATTGCCCAAGTTAGGATGGATCATAACACCCGGGTGACATGCCGATCTTAAAGGTGTCGTGTGACGGGCGCCGTGTGCCGTCTCCGCTCTCATTTAATGCCTCTGCTCCCCCTGGCTGTTTCAGGGCTCAGAGTGGAACGCCTCGAACCTGGAGGAGCTCCAAAACTCGGGGTGAGTCTGGCGCTCTCGCCTTTTAGAGACTTTTAAGGCGGCAGCTACATGTCGGCTTCTCCGCCGATACGCGGCACTGAAGTCCGACACGAGCAGTGTACAATCCCCGCAAAATACCATTTATGAAACCCTGCGCTATACAGTACCGTAAATCGGTAGTTAGACACTGTATTTGAATAGGGCGGTCTGGGCTTTGACCAGTAAAGGCAGGAATAACCAAATGGGTGTCGTGGTCTTTCCCAGAGTTGGCTACATCCTCAACGTCACACGGGAGATCGATAACTTCTTTCCCGGGACCTTCGCCTACTACAACATCCGGGTCTACGATGAGGAGGCGGCCGACCTGCTGGCCCACTGGAACGACACGTACAACTTCATCGTGAGAGCCAAGTAAGCCGGGGGCGAAGGGGAAGCGCCGGGAGGTCTGCAGGGAGGTCTGCAGGGAGGTCTGCAGGGAGGTCTGCGTCGTTGGTCGGACCTTCCGTAGACGTCGCCGAGCTGTAACGGGCTGCCGGGTGTCTCCCCAGGAAGAACCACTCTAAGTGCCTGGTCCACTGTAAGATGGGCGTGAGTCGCTCTGCGTCCACGGTGATCGCCTACGCCATGAAGGAGTACGGCTGGTCACTGGACAAGGCCTACGGCTTCGTCAAGCAGAAGAGGAGCATCGCCTGCCCCAACGCCGGTTTCATGAGGCAGCTGGCTGTGTACGAGGGCATCCTGGATGCCAGGTCTGTCTACCCGTTTCCCGCCGGGTTTTTACCGTGGAGTCAAAATCCTTGAATCCAGGCTTGAGACATAATGAGAAGGATTAACTCGGTGTTGGTTGTCAGCCTTGCCACTAGAGGGGGACACAGAAGAGCGCACGCTTGCATGTCTAATTTTTGTCATAGTTCAAACTGAAATTTAATACTAAACAAACTTTGTCAAGATCTTTGACGGATAGGAAATTCAAGTAGCCCTTGTCCCGCCTACAAATTTGTCTACATTATCAAGATGCGGAAGAATTTATTTATTTAAAGTGTTGTGTGTTAATCTAAAACCACGACTGTGTTCCGCTAACAGCAAGCAGCGGCACAATAAGCTGTGGGGTTCCGGCCCGTACAGTGACGTTCCGGACGGGCCGCAGGGCTTGACCCAGGGCCAGGGCGCTGACGAGCCCGACGACGTGACCGCAGCACCTCCCCCCCGCGACTCCTCGTGGGGGGGGGCCTCCGGCAGGGCTGTCGGGACGGAGGTGGACCCCGCCGACCCCCCTAACTTCAACTACTGCTTCCGGCGCCTCTCCGACTCTGCTCTGGACAGCGAGCCGTCCACCCCGGTCCGAACCCCGGGGGGCCCCACGGTCTACATCGAGGTGGAGGACGTGGAGAGGGATGCCTTGCTGGACGACGCAGGCTTTGGGGGCCGCGGGGGACCCCTGGCTCACCTGCACAGGGAGCCCCTAGAGGAGCTACGCGCCCGGCTGGAATTCAGCACCGTGGAGGAGGAGGACGAGGAGGACGTGGTGCGGGAGGAGACGGAGGCGGCACGGCTAGAGGGGAGGGCCCCTGACCAGGGCAACGGCAGGCTGGCGTCAAGCTCCGCCTCCCTGGCAGCCCGAAACCGCTTCAACAACGAGAACGCCAACAACAGCAACCGGCTGAGTGCCAAGCGGAGCTGTCCATCCGGCTTTGATGTGAGTGCGGACATTTATATTAGTGTTACTGTCCAGGGGGGACTGAAGGCTGATGACTCTGCTCTCTATTCCTCTTTTCTCATCCTTTGGTAGCCCGTAAGATTTTGGTAGCCCGACTTCCTTATGTATGAGACTTTGTGACCAATCCGGACGGCCGTGGCCCCATGTGGTTTGCGCGCCTTCAGTCACACTCTGCCTCGACCCCCTCGCATGTCCCTCAACTGTCCCTCTCCTCCTGTCTTCTGTTTAGGACAGTGCTAGCATCGGGAAGCCTTACAAAGTGAAGCCCTCCTACCAGCCCAGTCCGGATGGCCACCGCACGCTGCCCGGCCGCGGGTACAAGGCGGCCGCCGCTGACCGGAGCCGTCGCCTTAACTCCGCCCGCTTCGGCTGCATCGCCAGGAACGCGCTGGTTTCTGCCCCGGCTCCGTGCCATGCTGTACAAGCCCCGCCCCCAGCCTTACACTTCAAGGCCTACCGCCAGCAGCCGGGATTGTCGGCGAGCTGTGAAGGGGATCCGCTCTGCCCCCTAGAGGCCGACGCCATGGAGGAGCCGCAGGAGGACGAGCAGATCGACAGAAAGGAGGGAGACGCCGGGTGCCGGCCGGCTTCCGCCACGAGCGAGTTGACCCTGCTGGAGCTCAGTCTCGGGGCAGACCGGCCTCCAGCGCAGGGGGACTCGGGACAGCAGCAGGTGCAGCTCGAACAGTCCAGTCTGGTCCCAAAACAGGCCAAGAGCATGAATGTGGAGGGTGTAGCCCCCGCCGAGGACATGGAGATGGACACCAGTGGGGTCAGGGAGCCTAATCCCACTGGGACAGAAGCTCACCTACAGAAACTTGGGTTGACGATGCCCTCTGCACTGGCTAAGCAGGGCAGCCTTACCATCTCGCCAAGGGATCTCCCCTCCATAGACCCTCAGCCTAGAGAATAGGGGCTGCTGCCTGGCACTTTGCAGTTCTATCTCAAGCCTGCAGGGGGTGCAGTGGTCGAGCTTCTAAAAAACAGCCAAAGGAAGCAATGCAATTTAGTCTGGTTGGTACATAATCCAGTAACCGGCTCCCCACTGTTTTTCCTGCAGTTCCCCTCCGACATGCATGGGGGCGGGGTCTGTAGTGCTGCAGTTCTCCTCCGACATGCATGGGGGCGGGGTCTGTAGTGCTGCAGTTCTCCTCCGACATGCATGAGGGCGGGGTCTGTAGTGATGCAGTTCTCCTCCGACATGCATGGGGGCGGGGTCTGTAGTCCTGCAGTTCTCCAACATGCGTGGGGGTGGGGTCTGTAGTGCTATAATTCCAGATCCATAAGTAATGTAAGATAAGCCAAAAAAGGTTAGATCTACAGGCTACTGACAGAACCATGAATGTTTGCCAATAAACCTCATGTGGACCCCATGGCTGTTCCAGCAGCCCAGCCCCAGGCACCCATGCTGTCACTTCCTCCTTAGGTCTTCCCCTTCCTGTCCCCTTCCTGTCCCCTTCCTGCTGCAGATGCAGTACATTCCTGCTTTCCGAATAGCAAGACAGATGCTGTAACAGTTGCGGATCATTTTTGACAGGCTGTAGATAAAAGAAAATTAATGCTTAGTAGCTGATTTACTGTCCATCCTGGTACTTAGTTTAATTATACTGCTAGATGTGGTAATTGTAGACCGTTCAATTGCCAGGTATCGTATACCATATAATTCCGAGCAAGACAGGAAGGGTAGGTTTAAAGGCCTCTTAGGAACACATGACTAAGTTCAGTGTATCCTTCATTAGGATGACTGCTTCTTCAGTCACGTTCTGCAAGTGCCAAACTGCCCCAATCAGTTAACAGATGAGTCGTCTGCTTTGAATGACATGTGAGCCGTTCGGTAATGTGCCTGAGAGCGTCTTTAAATGGCGAACGAGTCTAATAGCTGATTTTTGGTGAACAGAGTAACTGCTGTCCACACCATGTAGAAGATTCTTAAAACCTGCACAGGTAGGAGAACAATAGACTGGGTCACATGTCTCCTGAGTCGCCTTTTACAGCACTAACCTCATCTGGTTATGGTTTCTGTTAGTCAAAGGCAGAATATCTACCTTTAGTAAGAACTACTGCCCCCCCCACCCCCGCTGGGGCTTGAAAGTGGGTGTCGCTGGTATAAACTTTGTCATTCTAACCACTCTCCTCCCTGGACCGTCTCCACAGCTCCTTTCTAGCTCCGCAGGTCGTGAGTCAGAAAGCTGAACGATCCAGCCTGAAATCTTCTTCACGTTGTTGTGTTTTCTCCCCTTAGCCGTTTTTTTTTTTTTTTTTTTTTCGATGGGCAGTTTCATCCAAGTTTGTTTTCTTCCTGCTTGTTGTTTTTGTCTAAAAATAGAGAATGCACGCCGCTTGAAAAGTATAATTACCGAGCAACCCGGCATCCGCCTGATCTGCAGGGCATGACCGTTGACGTACGCTCACTTGACTCACGCGGAGGAAGCAGCTTGACAGCGAAGGATGAGGACCTCCACTGGTTCGTTGAGTCTCCGCGTTTCGATCTCGCTGGACTTGCTCGCCCGGGTCGACCGGGCCACTCGAATCCCCGTTCAGAGGTTCACTGAGGTTGACGTAAACTTTGGTGCGAGTGGCGACAGAGCCCGTCTTCCTCATCCCTCCATATGTCAGGAGAAGGTGAGAAAAGAGCGATCAGTTCGCACCTCTAGAACCCATACCCCCGCCCCCCGCCCCCCCTGCACATACTCCGTAAACGTGTAAACAATCACGGGACAGCCGGTAATGCCAAGAGGAGATGATGCAGCAAGGTGGAAAAGCCTCACGCTTAGTGACTCTGGACACAGACGATGATTAGATTTGATTTTCGGGCCAGAAAATGAGGAGGACTGTCTGACCTTCTAAAGGTGGGGGTCCCCGTGCAAGCGGCCCTGGAGAACTTTGCGCCCAAGGTTTCGTTGCGTTTGCTGACAGCTCCTCGCCTTTTTCATTGCACGTGCCCTGAAGACACCGTGCCACTGAGCAGATCCGGGGTCAGGTAGAGACATTTTTTTTTGGGTGGGAGGGGTTGTTGATAGTCAGTTGAACGTCTCAGTAGCAGACCCTGCTTAACACTGTGCACACTGCTGCACACAGACACCCAGCTACCTGCAGGATCACAGGGTTTGTCCACTACCTTTGTGTGTGTGCATGTGTGTAATGAGTATGTGCAAAAGATGAGTATTTAGTTACAGAACATCTACGACTGTATACGACGTAATGCCATCCTCCTGGCCGAGTGTTCCTTCGTACCCAGTGTGTGAAATTGGCCATTGAAAATGACGGGAATGTCCTTGAAGTTAGTTAATGTTCGTAATTGTAGAGCTGGAAACTATTTTGGTTTGCTGTACGCATTCAGAGTGCGAAAATGTGACACCCCCCCCCCCCACAGCACAAGCAAGAATCACTGGACTCACCAAGGATAAGCTGTTTAAATCATGTTCTAATATGGTCTCACCGTGATGAGGTGCCCCTCTGTAGCTCAAAGACGCACATAAACACGGCTACTGCGTGTATGTGGGTGCGTGTGGATTGGGTTAGTGGCTCTCACAGAAGCCAGAGCTCGACGGCCAGAGGCTCAAGCTAAGGCCGGTCCCTGCTGAGGCCCCCTGAAGCGTTTCGTAGAGCCTTTGGTTCGAGCAGCAGGCCCGTCCGTACCAAACACTGTGCATGGACACGAGGGCATGCCTTGGCTCAGCTCGTTGGGCCCTCCTAGTCAACACGTCTTTGTTATGCACAGACATAAGTGCCTTTGGTGACGACGCCCTGGGTATGGGCACCCCATTGGTGCTATCACGCTGTTAATGTGCCGTGTGGTTTGGCTGGTGTCCACAAGGGGGCGCTGGCTGCAGCTGCTCACCCACTCCCAATCAGATGACCATCTTTGGTGACATCTGGGTGATTAGCAGTAAATTCGGTGGGTGGAAACCGGAGTGTGGTCAAGTCATTCTGGTACCTGTTTACCATTTTATGGGGGAGAACAATTTCTCTCACAAAACGCACCCAAAACACATCGCTGTTCTTATATTCAACTGCTGTTTCCGTTCTTGTTTCTTTTTTTCCATCCAAATTTGGGATATAGACTTTTGGTAAATAGATGCTCTAAGCATTAGGAAGTCACATGATTACAATATGACCTCATCTTAGCCAACAGCCCTTGACAAAGAGAGGGATCTCTCCTTCCTGCTTCACATACGGGTCTGCAGCTTGGCCTGTGATTAACATGAAGACTGCAGGCCGTAAAAGCATAAATATCAAAAGAGGATGACAATTGTGACACATTTGTTTTATTTTTACTTTTTTAATTTAAGTCAAAGTTTATTTTACTGTGTTAAGGCATAATGCACTTTTTTTACATTTGTTAAAAACAGCATACTGTATGTGTTCAATATTGGAAATAAACTTTTTCATTTCTGACAAGATGTGTGTGACGTGTTCAAGACACAATTTCCGCTGCAGAGCAAGCCGTGCTCCTCTCGCTAATGGCAACATCGAACCGTGATTTTTTTTCCCAGTAGAGGCACCGACCTCTCGCTGCATGGACACGGCACTGTGGGAAATCATGGAACAAAAGCTGATGACTTTCCTCAGTGAAACCGATTCCTGACGCCTCGCGGTTAACGTTTAATGTCACATCAGTGACCTTCTGAGCTTGAAGCAAACTCAAAAAATGTCTTCCACCACGCTTGTTTACTGTGACCTGTTTCCCATGCTGTCTGTGAAATAGGTCAGGACTGGAAAACGGACGCTGGGTTCGTCATGCCTCAACTCCCCACTCCTTCCCTGCCTTTATTGTGGGGGGTGTCTGTAGCCCCCTGGTGGTCATGTTCGGTTCTCGTTCCTTGAGCCGCCACTCTTTCGGCTTTGGACCCGGATCAGCTCCATACTCTAAGGGGAAGTTAATGTGATATAATCCACACGCCTGTCATTTCCACACGTGAAATACAGCAACTTGCGGGTCTATGTGAGCAAAGCACAATGTGGCTAAATCGGTTTTGCTAGCTATTGGAAATATCACTTTACAGGCGTTTAAAATTAGCGGACTGGGCTAACTTTAGAGCTGGACACTTTGAAATGTGTAACGGCGGGGGGAGGGGGGGGGGTTGGGATGCAGTCACTGTGTTGGAGCGGATAGTCACTCAACAGCACCCTCAGAAAGTCCCTTGGCCGTTTATCTGATCGCTGGATGAAAATAAGGGCCTGACTGATAGTACTGTGTACGTGGAGACACTTTTAGTGCATTAAGCAAATGAGGCCCAATGTCACGGCGCGGAAGGCAGAAGGGAGGCGCGGCGGTGCTGGCTGGGCTCTCCGGACCGGGCCGCCGCTCCGCAAAGGAGGATCCGAGGTCCCAGAGGCACTGGAGGGTCTGCGGGGAGGTGGCTGCTTTCGATACAGGGTGAGTATGTTCGTGTCCGCTGGGGAGAGCGGGATTGCGGACAGGGGAAATGGGGGCAGAAGTGGAGAAGTGGAGAAGCGACTTGGAGCCCCGGTACACCAGAGTGTCTGCTGCCCTGAGGGGGGGGGGCACTCGGGTGACAATGCAGTCTGACATGGAGCAGAATGGCACTGCGGTTCTGGGGGTGGTGGGCCCAGGCAGTAATTTAGAGGCTTATTAATTTGACTGGGGTGACTGCAGCTTCACGAAAGCACTGACAGCTGAGTGGCCTTCTGGCTAGGCTGGTAGGAGACCCTTCCCAAGCTTCTCACGGCTCTAAGCTACTCTGACCCTCTCTTTGATGAGAAGGAATTCGGGACAGATCATATGAGCTGTCCCGAATGTCACTTTCATGTCGAGAACCAAATTTGGTATGACCTCTACTGACCAATATAGCTAATGAAGGGGTCTTTCACTGCACACATCCGCTCCTCGGTGATGTCAGACGGCCACATGGAGGCGGCGGCGGCCTGTTTTTTTCCCCTCCGGGTGTCACACCTTGGGAATGTGCCAGCATGGGTCTCACGTCCCTGATAAACATGAGCACGTGAGAGGCCAGCGGGCTGCGGCGCGGAGGACCTGCGCAGTGCAGAATGCCGTGCGCCCGTCTCATTGGCTTCTCATGTGACCGGCTGCCATTTTTGACCGCTTTAGAAAACCAGAGTCTGGTAGTGTGTACGACAGGTTGCCATGGCGATTTATCACCATGGTTACCACGCTGAGTAAGGTGTCCACAACAGCAGTGCGGCTGTGGCCTCAGGTTCACTGCTTGGGGTGGAGCCTCCCCCCCAAAGCATTTGGCCTAAAATAACATTCTGGATCATACACGGCCACGGACATAAATGCCAGACATGCCTTCTCTTTCAGGCCCATCACTCAACTATGCATCTGGACGATTTATCAGGCTAAACTAACAGAAATGGCTGCCTGCCCGAGGTATCTGGCACTCTGCTATTTAGGGAAGCCCTACGGCATCCTGTCGATCCAGTCGTCTTGTCAGGAACCACAAAGTCCTGATGACACGGGTCACCAGAGGGCCCCAAGAAGATACTCTGGTGAAATGGGCATTAGCCTCTGCCCTCGTCCCCCTCTGCCGTATTTCCTGAGATGATTGTTTGGTTCTGATCTTAAAAGTTTTGAAGAACGTTTCAGAGTTGCGTCTGACAACTGTTCCGTAAACAGAAGGGTAGTTTGATCCAGTCCCAGGTCACAGAGCTAAATGGAAGTTGGCTCACTCCTTCCAGAATCATTTATGGCAGGGTTGAATATTGCAAAGCAGCTTTGACCTCATGGAACCACGGAGGTCCGGAATGAAGCGAAACAATGAGGAAAACTGAGGAGTGGGAGATGAGAGGGATGAATGTCACTGGGCTCAGTATCGCAATCCCTCACCTGTTCTCGCTTGGGATCCTGCGGGGATTCTACAGTCATTATTCATATGCCTGGAACTGAAACACAACAAAAGCACCAGCATAGAGGGTGACCTCAGTTTTCATTAGCACTGTTCACCCCAAAAGCCTGCCTAAGACAATGCTTTATATTTAACCCCCTTATATACACTTATGTTCAGTGTGCATGGTCGCAACATTACCACTTGGTCCTTATATTCCTCCTGTGTGTGATTTTTACATTGCTCCGTAATTTCCTGCCCGTCGTTTGACATGGATCTTCAGCCTCACACAGTAGGTAGGAATCCTATTCACAATTCATTGGCTTACCGATCAAGGGCTATTTCTCAATATCAAGAACGCAAAAATCTGACTTGTGCTCTTGGCAAGACCGATTTTGCTAGCTTGTCTCCCAAGAGCGAACTTTGGCTGAAATGAATCATGGAATTGGTGTCATTTGGTGAGCATGCAACCAATGTATCCTTGATATTTGGGGTGGAGCAAGACCAACATCCAGGTATTTTTCCCCTCCTTGTGTACCTGTGTTATTAGTATTGGAACTGGCCTTTTGCAATGGAAGATGACGTAAAACAGGAACGGGTGAACACAACTACGGTCAAGTATGCATATTGAGATTCGCCTCACAGAATGTTGCATCTTATACCGGTTCCATCTGCATCTGCTGCTGCCCTCTACCTTATTAAAGGAGGGATGTACAGATAAAACAATGGTGCCGATTATCCTCTCATCTGAGCATTTACTCTAACTCGGTTTACTCATTATCCTCAGCTAAACCACCCACTTTCTGCAAGCCACTATGGGGCTATTTGATAAGTACTGCATGACAGCGGGAGGATGCAAATCGTGTGACACAAACATCAGAAATGCAGGCAACACTGGCAGTAGGGTCCGGTTCCTGAAAAGAACGGCTCCACTCGCATGCCGCCCGGAGCACCTGTGATTGATCCGTTATCCGGCTGTCATTTCCCATTCCGTCCGCTGACTCACAGGCAGTTGTTCAGCCATGCTGCATGAGGCAGATTTTAATTATAGACTCCACAGCGTTTCGGAGGGCAAAGGCACGAACGGAGCCAGAGTGAGAGAGAGAACTTTACCATCCGAAAACTATGCCAACAGCATTTTAACTTGGCAAAAAACACAGGTGGAATACTTAGGGAAAGTATATATAATTATTCTGTTTCCGATTAAGGTCAAAAGACATGAGAGGCAAGAGGAGTGCTTGAAAAAGAGAGAAAGAGAGAGAGAGGTGCGGACACAGGCTTCCGTGCCGGATAAGGAGAGCTGGACTGGTGGCCAGCTTCACATCATCACTGGGAAGTGGCAAGTGCTTTACTGTGGAGGTTAACTGTGAATTATCTTCTGTCATCCTGCAGACAAGGATGGGGCAGACACAGGACAAGGACTCGGGGCGAGATTTAAAGGAGGACGAGGGCGACGGTGGGGATGAGGCGGAGCACAAACCACAAGGGGGCGAGACGGCAGCAGCCGGCGTGAGCTGGGATGAAGGGGAGCTCGGAGATGTAAGGGTTTGCAGCCTGGCCGGAGGCGGGAGAGGCGGAGCTCCAGGGAGAGACACCAGCCAATGCCTGGGGTGGGACAAGCAAGGTACTGGCCCCAAGAGTGGTAAAGCCAAGGCAGGCAGAGAGAACAGCCCAGACTCCGAAGCAGAACGTCGCTCCGACAGTGAAGAGCACTCGGACGATTCGATCAAGGACGATTTTGTTATCCTGGGAGGGGGAGAGACTAAACCCCCACCCAACAGAAAGGGCAAGAAGAGTGGGAGAAGAGAGGAAGGAATGAACTCTGAGAATGTAGGGAATGAAGGTGGCGGCTGGGTGACTGATCCCGAAATGGAGAAGGACGGAGACCCTCGGACGCTAGGCCAAGACGGGGCTGCCCGCTCTGCTCTCGCTGTGCCAGCAGACAATTCGCGGAGGGAGGAAAATCCCCTTAACGGCTGCAAAGCTAGAACCAATCGAGGTACACCGGCGTGTCCTTCCAAAGATAACCCAGAGCCCTTGCATCACCCGCTAAGGCAATCAGGATCACAAGGTGGTGCCCGGGGGGGGGAGGAAGGCCACACGGGGGACCATAAACGTTGTGCTGATAAATACCCTCCTTTGCCTGCAGAAAGCCAGGGGTCTGGAGTGACAGCTTGGTCAGAAGAAACAGAGAAAAAATCGACACCAGACCACATCAAAGCAGATGCATCTGGTCATCATTCCCCCAGGGTGGACCCTTATGTACGGGGCGACTTCTTAACGGAGCAACCTCCTCTTCAGATGGAGCCGGCTTATGCAACCACAAATCCCTCAGACCTTAAGGTCAGCCATGAAAAAGGGAAGCACATCTGTGACCAAAGGGATGGAGAATGTAGTGATACTGCTGGTGTTTTACCCATCATCCCCGATCCTAAGGTAGTCGAGATAACAAAGACATTTTACATATTTTCCCCTGACGTCAAGCACAAGGACTGTCCATCAAGGAGCAACATCAAAGGTGCAACTCCGAAAATAGAACTCGGGAGAAGAGATGTTGATGAGCAGGATGAGGAGAAGCTGACTGGAGGCAAATGGCCAGCGATGGATGCAGAAGGAACAAACCAGTCTGAAGAAACGAATCTGTCACTGAGAGAAGATGATGGTGTGGACACCCTAAACTTATCTTCTGCAGGTGGATCAAACCACAAACTCAGTACTTCAACAAAACAGAGAGACAACAAATCAGAGGAGACTGGGGATTTACTGGTGGGCAGAAAGTGTCCTGCTGCTACCAGTTATTTACCAGTCCGAGAGACAGCAAAGCAAAGCAAGAAGAGAGACCCAATGTCACTAGACCCAATTAAGGCAAGAGTCAAACAGGAAGGAACTTTGTTTGAAGAAATTCCCATTAAACACCCTTCACTGGAAGGAGTCCCAGCTCCTTCAGACACCAAGGAGACCCCAGCTATCCTCTTAGACCCCAGAGTGCTATTACATGATGACCCTCATCTACAGAGGGTGGAGATGGAGCACGGGGCTCGAGCCCGAGCTGCCAGTGAAAATACAGAGACCTCAAGTCAGCTTTCTCAGAACCATGCCTCTCCAAACAGTGCCCTTCAAAAACGAGCAATGTCATCAACCTCTAAGCCCTGGCCGGTACAGGAAGAATGTAAACTGTCCCGGATGACATCAAATGTGAAAACCAGCACGGAAAAAGAGAAATCGGAACAGCCGTGTCACTGCGGAGAGGAGAAAATCCGGGATGATGACACGGTCTCCATCGCTCTTCAGCCACAAATTAACGCTGAGCATAACAAGGGGACTGTGACATCGCCAGAAGCATGCAGCTTAGGCACCGCTGATGGATGTTCAGTTGTTGCCCTTGATGAATTACAAGCAACTAGGAAGCTTGCTGCTATGGCTGAGGAAAGGCCAGCTTCCAAAGGCGAACGGGGCCAGGCGACACGTCTTCCTCATAAGGATGTGCAGAAGGACCATGAAACGAAGATGACAAACAAAGCGGAGAGCACCGGGCTCAACAGCACAGCGCAGGGCAGCCGTGCGAATGAGGCTGAGGTTCCAGGGAAAGCATCAGCCCCCTCCGCACCAAAGCCATGTAAACTGACTTCATCGGGTCCTCCAGCTTCTACAGCTGAGGATGGTGGGGTTGAAAACATGGCCCGGGGTTCCACGTGGCAAGAAGAACGTCATCATCTCAGTGATGTGCTCCCTACGCTCCCAGAGGTGCCAAGCTTCCCAAACGCTGGTGAACTGGAGACTTTAGGCCAAGTGCTGAATAATGATGACGCTTCTGCAAAACTTCCTGCCGAGGATGCTGAGGAAACAGATGTCGCTTCAGTCACATCAGGACTCAAAGCAACAACAGCTCCTTCAGCAACAGGAGTCATGCCTGGGAACTCAAAGAAACAGCCCGAGGGAGGTGGTAACGTGCCTGAAATCCATCTCGCTAGAAGAAAACATTCTTCTGCAGCAGTAATGGAACCGGTGACCTGCCAGCTCACTTTTCCGTCCGGCTTCGAAAAAGACTCATTATGTGGCGATGAAAGGTCCGGTATTCTTGTCTCTCAACCACCGAAGATGGAAACCGACTCGCAAATGGAACCA
>JAABNY020000119.1:23662715-23675794 GCA_015164015.2 Brevimyrus niger
ACCGCCCCCCGCTTGGGGGAAAAGCGGCCCGACAAAAAAAAGGGGATGGGGAAAAGGGGGGGGGGGGGTGGCTGGGGGGGGGACCCGGGGTGGCCCCCCCCCCCCCCCACTCCATTTTAGGAGAAGGACAAGGCACACGAAGGAGCCCGGCCAATGAGAGCCATCTTCCTGGCCGACGGGCAAGTCTTCACCACGGGCTTCAGCCGAATGAGCGAACGCCAGCTGGCCCTGTGGAATCCGGTAGGCGGTCGGGTTCTAATCGGCACGCGTGCTTTACGACATCCTGAGCCTGTGTGCCTGTCTCCGCAGCGGAGTAACGCATTTCAACGCAGGCCTGGATGCTGCTGAGACCGCAGGCGCCGCATGAACGGTCCCCAGGGTGGAAGTTCACTGCGGCCCGGCCGTATCGCTCTGCCCCCCCCCCGTGTGGCCCGCAGACTCTGCAGCTGACGCGGTCTTGTTTTTTTTACACATTTGCAGCGGAACATGGACGAGCCTGTCACCGTACACGAGATGGACACCAGCAATGGCGTCCTGCTTCCCTTCTACGACCCCGACACCAACATGGTCTACCTGTGTGGGAAGGTAGGAGCATTTGGCTGGATTGCGTGGGGAGGGTCTTCAGATCTCTCTGGTGATGCCCCAACCCCCCCCCCCCCCGGGTCTCTCCGATAAGGTGCCATGTTACTGTTCCGTAGTGGTGGTGAAAGTAACCGATAGGAAGTAGGTTCTGTGCTGAATCCCGCATGTGGCTTTCGAGGCCTTGTTCCTCCAGGTTCCAGCGAGCGCGACCCGTCGGTCCGGATTCTGGTTAATGATGTGGTTTTGGGGTGGGGGGTCTCTAGGGGGACAGCAGCATCCGGTACTTCGAGATCACGGACGAAGCTCCCTTCGTCCACTACCTCAACACCTTCAGCACCAAGGAGCCCCAGCGGGGCATGGGATTTATGCCCAAGAGGGGTCTCGACGTCAACAAGTGTGAAATCGCCAGGTCAGCCCGCTGGGATTCTTATTTGGTTGGCCAAAGACGAAATGTCAGTTGGCAACCCTGTGGTCCCTTTAAGGCCGTGAAGGTGGTGGCTGTGTGGGCAATAATGCTTTGTTAGTTTGAAGGCTTTGTGTGAATGGTTACAGTAGCTGACTCTGTCCACCAGAGGGCGGCCAGCAACGAAACTCAACAAGCTGATCTTAAATTGAACTGAAATTTCGTAATGGGAAGTATGTATCCCCATAAGCGATTGTGGTCCCCTGCCTGCTGCACTTTGTGTCCCGCGCCTCCCACCCCCCCCATATTGTCATATTGTCCCCATAATGTCTGCATTGCTAATTCCTGTTCGTTTGCCTTCTGTTTCGCAGGTTTTACAAACTGCACGAGAGGAAGTGTGAGCCCATCATAATGACAGTACCCAGGAAGGTATGTCGGAGTTACTGATGCTGCTCTAACCTTTCGCTGCTCACTCTGGGCTCCTGCAAAAGGCGCTTTAAATGTTTCCACTACGTAATTTTGGACCTCTTGAATCTGGGAGCCATCTGTGCTGCCCAGTGTGTTCACCTCCGTGGGAAACATCCACACTTCCTCTGACTGCATATTTCAGGCAGGGCAGGTTGGGTTGCACTGTGGATGGGACGGACAGACAGGTTTGTATTTATACTTTTGTGGGGGCTCTTTATTCGTCTGACGATGACCTTTAACCCCAACACAGCCCTGACCTTAACCATAAGCAGCCAAACAAAAAGTGAGGCTTTTGGCGTTTTTACTTTTTTGATTGCATACGCAGATCTTTTTTGGGGTTCTTAAGTGGTCCCCACAACGACAAAAAGAACAGGTTTTTATTACATTTGGGGGGGACCTTCGGTCAGACATTTGTGTGGAACCCCGGATGGCGCACGTACTCACCCCCAAGCCCGACAGAGACGGAGAGTGTTGGGTCCTGGCTGGGTGGGATCAGCAACTTGTGTTTCTCATTCGACAGTCTGATTCCGCAGCTGCTATGTAATTTAGCAAAACTAATGCTATATAATGTGGATAAAAAAAAATAAAAAAATTATACAAAAATATTATTACTGTAGCTCCATGCATGAATGTCAGAATGGCTGTAGGCTCCAAGCCCAGGTTTTGCAGAGGGATTCTCCTCACAGGATTTGAGGTTTGCCTATTTGTTGACGGGCCTCCCTTTTCTCTATATATTTCTTCCTATAGTCGGACCTGTTCCAGGATGATCTGTACCCCGATACGGCCGGACCAGACTGCGCCCTGGAGGCAGAGGATTGGTTTGAGGGCAAGAACGGGGACCCAATCCTCATCTCCCTGAAGCATGGCTACATCCCTGGCAAGAACCGTGATCTCAAGGTGGTCAAGAAGAATGTTCTAGAGAACAAGCCGGCGAAGAAGACGGAGAACACGGCGCCTGCCCACAAGCCGGTGTCCTCCACCCCATCTATAGTGAGTATGCCCCATATCTGCCTTCACAGTGCAGTGAGTACATCTCATATCTGCCTTCACAGTGCAGTGAGTACGCCCTTGCAGCTGCAGTGCGCGCGCCCCGTACCCGCATTCTCAGCTTAGTGTGTGTGTTTGTTGTCCTGATCATGATTTCAGTTATACCGCTGAATCTTGGGTGGCAGCAGAAACTAGCGCACTAGCAGACCGGAACCTTCCGTTGGCCCGCCTCGGCTCTCGGTGTGCAGAAGCTCAGATGCTGTGTAAAATTAGTCTTTTTTTTTGCGGCACACGCTTGGATTACTAATAATCCTTCGTTTGTGTGGCTGAGCTGAGAAAATAATAGAAAAAAAAAACCACCGTGGGACTCATAGGGAACCCCCACCCCACAGCGCCTCACCCTGGTCCTGCCAACACCCAGCTGAAATAGATGGGCCTTTATAAAGTTTCCTAAGGTTAGCTTTATTTCAGTATGTGTTTTACTTAATTCTATTCGGATGAGAATTATCTTGAGGACAGAAGAGTAACTCTCAGGCCTGTGCTCATTTTGTTGTCTTTCTCAAATTCAGAGATTTTACTGTCGATTCACACTTTATGTGCAAGTCGTACGTGAGAACGGAAATGGTGTTTTTTTTCGCTCACTGGTGTGCGGTACCCTCCAATCAGAACTAGAAAATTTAATCTAGATTACAAAAAAATTGATTGAATTTGCTTAGACGTTCTGTTCTATGTAAAAAGACAGATGAGACACAAGACAAACTGACAGGGCAAGAGGCATATTGGCAAAAAAGGCAGTCGTGTAAATGGTGGCAGTATAAAGGCAGTCGTGTAAATAGTAGCAATCATACAAGTCAAATTCAAATTAGCAGCGGAAAGGTATGAAATGTAAACAGTCCTTGAGACTAAAGTGCAAAAAAAAAAAAAAAAGGGGTAGTCAGTGAATATATTACTGTACAGGGGCAGGAGGCAGAGTGGGGAGGTAATGGGCAGAGTTCAGCCTCCTGACAGCCTGGTAGATAAAGCTGTTTAAGAGTCTTGTGGAGCCCCGAGGGCCCAGTACCTTCTCCCTGAAGGCAGGAGGCTGAAGCGGGAGAGTAAGGGGTGGGAGGAGTCTCCAGCAATGCAGACGGCTCCGCGGGTGAGGGGGGGTATGGGGAGTGTCCGTGAGGGGGGGCAGGGAGGTGCCGATGATCTCGCTGGCTGTGTTCGCTACCCGCTGCAGTGAGTGAAGGCTGAAGTCCATCTTATCTTTACCAGTATCTCACCAGGGTTTGAAGCTTCTCATTGGAGGCTCAGCCTAGCAGCGCGTGTGCGCAGGCTGGCCCTGTGTCTGCTGTATGCTTATGCGTGGGTCTGCCTCACTCCCCGTTTCGCTAAAAAAATGACCGTGGACCTTCTCCTCCCCCCCCCCAGCAAAGCGAGGCCAAGCTGGATGAGATCCTGAAAGAAGTGAAAACCCTCAAGGACCTCATCAGCAGTCAGGAGAAGAGAATCGCCAAACTCGAGGATCAGATGTCCAAGATTTCAATCTAAGGACCCCACCCAGCCAGTACCCAACACTCTCCCTCTCTCTCTCCCTCCCTCTCCCTGTCCGTCTCTCCTCCCAATCCCATCGCCTCCACCATCATTCAGGACAATCCATTGGCTGGGAATGGCAGGGTGGGCGGGGCCTGTCACTGCCAGTCATGACGACAGCATTCGGCCTGAAGCCTACCCGGCCGGGATCCAGACAACATTCCAATATGGACTTTTCCTTACCTTAAACCTTCCCCCCCCTCCCTCTCCAGAAAACGGGGGCGTGGAGAGTAAAACAAACTTGCAGTCTATTGTCTACCTTTTAATCGGGGGGTGGGGTCAAAACGTCCGTTTTAATAACTGGCAGTTTTTTTTGTTTTTTTTTTTTTCATGGTCTTACTTTATTATTTTTTTAATTGTGACCAAGAACATTCTGACGTGAACAATTTGTACTTACTGTGGTATACTCAGATGTTATATACATGCAAAATACAGCTATCAGTATTGCATTTTCCCTTAACGTTGCCAAATTTGAATGTTTTGTTTACATTGCTCCCTTACAGTATTTTGTTGGCTTTTTTTCCTGCATTCCATGTGTTCTATAAGGGACAATGCAACGGGATGGTATAGAGTACATCTACGGATTTCCTACTATAAAGCTCACAATGGGAAATATTAGTTTTTTTTTTACTCAGCTTACTGGGGGGAACAATGTTCTGTTGGATAGTAATTTTCTTTTTCCTTGTCCATTTCTTCGATTTTAACTGTATGCTATGGAGGCGTCGTTAAAATGGATGGCCTGTCTGTAACAGTTTTGCCGTAAGCCTGTCCGCGCCCAACCACCCCCTCCCCCCCCCCACCTCGACGGCTCAATGAGGTGTTGTCGGCGGCAGGGAGGTGCGCAGATCTGTTGCCAGGGCGATGACGTTTTCTCGGGGGACTCCTGTGAGCACGTGCATCTAGTAAACAGCCTCCAGCCACCATCTGTGCATGCAATAAAGATTTTACTCGTGGAAAAACTAAGTGTTCTCCATAATAAATCTGTTCAAAATTCTACTACTAACGTGCTCTGCTAACCTGTCCTCTTGCCCCTAGTCCCTCTTTACTATGTCTTGGCCGCGATTTTCCTCACAGGTTTAGCAACAGCATCCAGTGAGCATCATGGCTGGGGGGGGGGTGCTTAGCTTTTAGCATGTGTCAGATATACTAAGACAAATGGCTCAGTGATTTTCCACAAAATCATGTCAGGTAGGCACCGTATGCCTCTGCAGCAGAAAATGCGAGCGTCTGTGAGTTTTTTCTGTGAGCAGAGTTGACTCCACAGGTCAATACGGGAATCGAAACTCTCAGGGTGACTGGCAGGGTCCTTGAAAAGGTGAACTGGGACTTTTGGGAATTTTTTTTCTCTTTTCTCCCAAATATCGGGTAAAACAATGATTTTACTCTTTGCAGCCAGTTTCTTGTTGGGCTTTTGCCGCCCTTTTAGTTCCTGGAGTTTTTCCAATATCTGGCCAAAACTCACTGACTCTTCCACACATGAAGACTTTAACCATCACGAAGTGGAGAATTTACTGTGGGTCTGTGGAATAAATGTAAGGGCCACCGTGCATAATACTACACAACTACATTGATCTGATCTTTTGATTGGTCCAAATTAAGAGACAGCCAGATTGGCCCCACAAAGTGTGTGTGGGGGGGGGGGGGGGGGTCCAATTGAATGGTAGCTTGCACCCCCCCTTCGACCCGCAGGTTAATATTTATTTTTCTTTCAGTTTTTCCATTTCAGGGAAGCCGTTTGACCCTCTGTTCCCTGTGTCTTTAACCTGAATGCTCTAGCTTTGTTGCAGTTCAGTTTGTGTTGACGGCAGCGGTTGGTTGTGGTGAGGCGTCTACGCCTTTTTCCCTTTCCCCACCCATGTTTTTTTTGCCAAACTAGCGCAACCCGTTTCCTGTCCTGCGCCTCATCCTCGGCAACGCTGCTCTAAGATGAGCCATGAGACTGTTCTTCCGCTTGAATTTTTTTGAGTTCGCGTTGACCTTCGGGGCCGTCGTAAACGATCGCCCCCCCTGACTCGGGTCGCGGCCGGCGGTGTGGTTTTGGTGAGGAAGTCTCCCCTGACTTGTTGCTGAGAGGAACTCAAGGGACTGAGTGAAGATGTCATTTTTAATTGCGATGTGTTGGAAGGGAAACCGAATGTTGGTTAGCGGAAGGTCCTCTGCTTTGGATGCAGTGCCTCCTTCCTGCGTCGACTCTGTTTGGGGCCTGAAACTGCAGATGAGACAAAGGGGTCCTGTAAAGAACACATGTTTTTGGTGATCTTTAGATTAGACCTTTAATCTCATGCAAGTGATGATGGTCTGGCCTGTTTGGTTGTGGAGGGGGCTGTTAGTGTGATTTTAGTTTGGCTGCACTGTGGGTGGGGGGGTCCTCACCATGGTTTCTGGTATATCTAGGCAGCCTGGTGAGATCCAGGATTTACAGAACAGCAGAGTGATAAATGGTCAGATTCTCTGGTGGTGACCTGCACGACACCAGCATCTCCACGTCCTGGTCACTCATCCTGTCCCCACTGAGAGGGACTCTCACTCATTTTTAAATCAAATAAAAATTGGGTTGAAGCAATCAAAATGCACGGTTGTCTGTCCTTTTTTTTTTTGTTTTGTTTTGTCTGGTTAAATTTGTACCTGGAGGTTTAGGCTTGGGCCAATATTTTTTGTGAAAAGCTGTAGTTTGTATTGTGTATTTTGTAGTCTTTTAAAAAAAAAAAAAAAACTTCCCGATTCGCTTATGGCATGTTTAATGTTAAAGTTTGCTACTGTAAACTTCTATCTGTCACCAAGTTGCGAAGATGACAGGAAGTTAGTGGAGGTGGGGGTTGGGGAAGTCAAGAGAGAGGGTTGTGGTAGTTTCTATGGTAGCGGCTTCTAATATACATCAAAATTCCATTACGTTATTTTGAGTTGATGCATCTTTAAGGCCGAGGGGCGCTCAAAATAGTCGCCTCAAAATTGGTGTATATATAGTTTCACTGATGGTTGTCATGTTCATCAGACCGGGGACTCTACTAAATAGCATGAGTTATCTTGGAAAAGAACGATGAGAAGCACAAGCCTTGGTGATTCCTGTGAAATGACTGAAAACTGAGAGATGCAAAGTTCTCCTCCTTGCCGCTGTTGTGTAGTAACTAGAGAGCGTAGGTGGCTCAAAGCTGCTGGTAAATCAGCTCCATACAAAACTGGAACGTTCTCCATTCTCAGAAGTCTGCTGGCCAGAAATGGGAATTCTGGGAAATGGGGAAAGGCGTTCTGAAAGGTGTGAACGTCACAGAAATCTGGCCGCTTATTATGCAATGTATGACCTACGTGCCTGGACTGTTGTTCTCTGGCTAATTAAACTTGGACTTTTTTTTGTTTTGTTGTTTAACTGCTGTCAGCTCAGCCTTTGTTGACACTTGATGCCGCTCTTCCTAAGCCCCGATGAGAGTCTCGTGCCGGCCAAGGGTGAGGAGAAGGATCTGCGTGAACAAAGCTGAGCCAAAGTGATACCTCGTGACCAACCGCTAACACGTCAATGGAAAGGAAACCAGCTAGCGATAGAGTGCCTTATAATGCCGGGGAGGGGGCGGGGGGGGGGGGGGGGGGGTGTGTTTTGCTGTAGGAGGGTGAGGAGCAAGTGGGAGGGGGGACGATGGAAAAATGCGGTGGGTGTGGAGTAGGGGGCTGGGCTGGGACCAGCATGCACCAGGAACGGGAGAGCTGAGGGAGGTGTCTAGTAGGTCCTCTCTGAATGACATGCGTCTTTTGGTCATTGTCTGGTCTTTCAGCGCTTCAATTCCATCCCCGTTCGTTACACGGTAGCGTGCTGTGCCTGTTACGGCCCTCCGACCGGGGCCCTCAGCTACTCGGAGAGGGAGGCCTTCTCCACCAGGGCTGCTGTGTGGAAACCGGCTCCGTCCTCCATGTCGCACTTCTTCTTTGTTGGCCACGCGGTTGCGTCAGTGCTTTGCAAAAAAACCTCAGCTCAGCTTCGGCACATTTCCTGTCGCATCGTGTCAGGTACTCGCTCTACAGCCCGTAGGAAGGCAACGTGCGCCGGACCACGTCTCACCCTCAGCTGGTGGAATAGGACTACCCGTCTTCTCCGTCTGGAGTGAGGTAGGAACGCCTTGGCCCACAAAGTCACCGGAGTTATCCGAAGACTCCATGCTTCTCAGATGGGAAACGGCAGCGGCTCAGTTCCTGAGACACCTTTGGCATTTTTGCTGAATTGTTTGAAATTCGGTTATTCGACAAGAATCTGCTATGCAGTTTCGTCTGGTTTTATTTCTATGGCGTTTTGTCTTTTTAAAACATTTTCGGTGCAGTACACATTTCATTTGAATGTAAAGGTGTCTGCTTTCCTGTCAAATCAATTCTCCCACCTGTGAGGTGCTTATTGTTATTATTATTGTCATTGTTTTATCTTTATGATTGGCGAACGTAATTATTTGTTAGCCAAGTATAAAGTTGCTAAAAGCAGAGTAGCATTGTTTACCCTGACTACAATAAACAGATGTGCAGACAGATGACCGTATGAAAACCTTATAAAACTCTTCTGGAAACCACGTGGCTCATGATATATGCTGAAAATCTGTTTTATATATTATTTTAACAATTGTGAGGAAGGAAGAGACTAGGCAAGTGCGTAAATCTGTATGTCTTTGATCGGTATAAATACAAGTACAAGTAAATAAGTACATTTGCTAGAAAAATAAGTATATTCTAAGAATGAACCCAGAGGTCCTGGTGGTGTGTGTGAGGGACCCTGGGTCAGCACTGCAACACATTGTTATACACTTTCTTCTTGAGAAAAGCTTAATATTCTGCTGTTACTTTACACAATCGCCATACGATTCTTCTTGGCTTGGTGTCGCTTCTGATGTACCACCAATACTCTGATGATGCGGCCTGGTTTCTGAGCAAGCGGAGTGTCTGCAATTAATTAGTCCTTTTACAGACACTGATTTTTCACAGGATGTTTTTTTTCATTTTTTTTTTTTTTTTTTTTTTTTTTAATCGGTGCGTTGTCAGGGCGGGTTGGGGGGGTGGTGGGGTCAAGCAGAAGGGGGGGGGGGGGGGGGGGGGGGGGGGGCGGCAAGATGAAACGGGACTGGGCATAGGTGCCATCACACTGGCATAGGGTGCCTGACATGCGGACTCTGCTCCCGGCTCAAATGCAGAAGACGTGCAAGAAATGCAACACGCAGGAAAAAAAAAAAAAAAAAGAAGTTCCACATGGGGTGTGGTAATTTCACAAAGAATAGTGAGCATTTTTACTGGAAAAAAACGGCCCGAGAAACATCTGACACAGACCAGTATATTTTTTAACACAAGAACAGAATTATGTATATGGTCAGTTAGATGGGTTGTCAAGGTCTTCTCCGGGCAACCAGCAAAACCACAAGATGGTTTTAATAAACTAGGAAATGAAAAATAATAGATGCAGCAGCTGCTAATGCATTTTTATCATAAGGCAGATGCGGCAAAATAAAAAATTCAGCTTATTCAGCATATTTTCATACACACCACTGACATAAACCACGGGTTATATGTATTCATACTTTCTTAAAGTTTAATTGAGTTTTACTGCTTCTCGCAGGTTGGTAATCAACGTTTGACTTTTTATGCTTCCAGAATCACTGCTATGGCTCCTTGGGCCTTCTCTCTCGTGCTGTGGGCTGCGGTGATGTTCCCTCAAGCCTTGCTGGATGCGGCCGATGGGACCCTGTCACCGGACATGCGAGCGCCAACCGCCTCGAGTGGTTTGCAGGAAGCGTCCAGTACAGGTGCATCGGTGGTGGCCGGATCCAAGATGGCGCCTGCGCTCCATGAAACGGAGGCGGCCTCTATATTGCCTCCGATAGGTGAAACCCAGGAGCCACTCGAAATCGAAGTGACCGATCAGGGAGGAACAACTAGTCAACCTGCAAGTAGCTTTCATCCACCCACCAACCACCAGCTTCTCTTGCCGATGACTTCAAAGCCTTCTGTTGCCTCGGGTTCTTCAGTGAACAACACCTCCACCCATGCACCGTCTAACGTAACCTATTCTCACTCCTCCCCCACACTGTTAACTCATTCTATGTCTAACTCCACCTCCGGACTGTCTGGCTCCACCCCCGCACTGTTAACTGATTCTATGTCTAACTCCACCTCCGGACTGTCTGGCTCCACCCCCGCACTGTTAAACTTAATTCATTCAATATCTAGCTCCATCTCGGCATCTCCTCACTCGACCCCGCCGCTGTCTGACTTGACCCAGCCGGCATCTCCGTCCGGCACGGGGCTGCCAGACTCCACCTCTGTTACATCCAGCTCAGCAGATGCTCCTCTTCACGAACGCGAAGGATCGTCTGACTCCACCCAAGCCCCTGTCAATTCCACATCCATGCCCACTGACTCTACAAACTCCTCCATGGGAGCCGTAGTCCCCAAGAAGCCCTTGACCACTGCGTCGGCAAGGACCAGGTCCTCTACGATACACCATGAAGGGAACAGTGGGTCAGGGGGCAGCAGCTGCCCTTCCCGCAAGGATGGCTTGGTGAGCCAATGCTTCATCGCCATAGCCTCCCTGGCTGGGGTGGCCACCTTCTTCATGGTCTGCACCATCTTCCTGTGCACCAAGCTCTCCGCCCAAAAGCACCGGTACAAGATGAGCATGAATCAGGGCACCGAGATGATGTGTATCTCTAGCCTACTACCGGACGGTGATGTCGCCCATGCCAAGCGTCGCTACCCAAAATCCAATGGTGCCCTGATCCCCGGCATAGATGAGAGCGAGGGGGATGACCTTACGCTCCAAAGCTTCCTCCCGGAAAACGAGAGGACCGCCTAAGCTCATACTGTGTTCTAGGAACCAGTGGACCCATGCTTCCAAGGGCCAGTGCCTCTGTGTCTTGGACCATACTGTGGATACGTCACTAGCAGGAAGAGGAAACAGGAAACCAGCATTAGTGGGGGTTCTTTTTTTAATCATAATATATACAGCTAAACCTCCATCCTCCTGGTTTGTGGCAAACTGTTTCACGAAACAGTCGCCGTTAATGGAGCTTGTGTGGTTTGAGGCCGTTTTTAGTCATTTCCTTTCAGTTGGGCCTGTGACTTCTGCCGTCCGCGTCACGCCCAGATGACCGTAAGCGTGTTCGCTTTTGCCGCTGACTTCTGCAAAACTCTGCACCGGAGCTCAGAAGCTTTGCTATTCTGGATCCGTGCTCACCAATCATCTTAAGGCTAAAAGTAGCTCCTAAGTCTGTGAGAATTAAAAGATAATCGAGAGGATTCTTTAATCACCAAGACCGATTCGCAAACAGTTGCAATGTCATGGAAACATTAAACCATCGCTGAATTACTTAAAGGACGTCGCTTCGGTCGGGAGGGAATACTGATGGTTGTGGGGCTTGTGAGGGATGCAGTAACATCTCCATCAAACCGAAGCCACCCAGTCATACACAGTGGGACCCCCATATAATATAATTGACGTTGGTTTGAAATACGGCACAGCTGTTTCAAATGTACTGTACAAATTAAATTACTGAACTGTATACTTCAAATACGCTATAATACAGTACTGTACATAAAATACAGCTTATTGTAGTTTGGCTACTGCGTCTTGTTGGCTCGTTTTTGGTGGTTTATCATTAACTTTGATGAGTTCATAATGGAGGGAAAATGATTTTCTTTTTCCCGTCGATTTCCGTGCACGCAGCATTAGCCTCAATTCGCTAGCTGGAAACAGACGGGTCACCGCAAGGCGAAGTAGGGCGACCAAAGTAAATTAGTAAAAAAAAAAGGTGCCACTTAAAATATAAACCATTCATAAACCCTTTGTACAGGTAGCCTTATTTTATCTGGTTATTAATTAGGTTGTAACACTTTGTAGATTATTAATAGACAATTTTGAACAAGTTATAACACTTCTCTGTTGTTACTACCATTTACAAGTGACAAAAGGGCGCCTTATTGTAAAGTGCTACTGAAAAAAAAACTAATGTAGTTTTATTTTTTTCGTATAGTGTCATTTATAAAAAGACCCCAAGTAAACACTGTATGCAGACTGCTTGATTACTATAAGTAAATAATTTAAGCAGTATTTGTACAGGAATGATTCTGTCCCAAGCTTTTTGATCCATATAAGCAGTTGATCACTATAAGCTTTTTCCACTGTACTTGTGTTTATAGGATGTAGGGCGTACATTTTCACCAGCACATACTAGCCTCTCATTGGCCAATCCCTGTGGTTATTGCAGACAAGCTTGCGCATGAGAACTGATGTCAGCCAAAGCAACAGTCTTACTTTTATCTCAGGGATTGGCTGTTTTCCTAACTAAAAGTTGCTCTCAGCAACTTTGTGAATAGGTTTTAGGGGGAAAAAAAAGCTTTTACTGCGATTTAGGAGTACTCTTAGTGGTGAGATAAAATGCTTTGTGAATATGGGCCCTTATTTCTTAACCTGTTACAGCTAAAGGTCTTGAGAGAGACCTTTTCAGGACTTTCTTCCTGGTTGTCTGTTTCCAAGGTGATGGGCACCTCAGCTCCTAAATGCTGCAGGACGCCGTTGAGAGGCTTCTGGGTTCGTACAATTCCTTGTCGTGTTACGTACCGCAATCATGAGTTTTTTTTTTTTTTACTTCTGCGGATTAGACACTATGGAAAGTCCTTCAACATTTTCCAAGTTGAATAGTTCATAACATGAAGACTCGAAGGACATTTTGACCGTGCTCCTGCCTGCTATGAAGCTTGACGCTGCCACCGATCCAGCGGGATGTGTGACGGCACGGTCGAGTTCAAGGCCTCACGGCGACGGCCTTCCCCTCCTGTCAGCTGGGGGGCGCCACCTCGTCTCCCGTCAGCTGCAACCGCAGCAGAACTGGACACTTCTGAAGCAGTGGTGTCACCTTTTGTCTCTAGAACAGAGTGACACGGGCCTCGGCAGGGTGGAATGGGGGAGGGTTTTTTTTTTCCCAGAGAAGGCCTTCACCCCCCCCCCCCCCCCCCCCCCCCCCCCCCCCCACCAACCTTTTAATACAGTACCCCCATACCGCCCCTGCCTGCTACGGAGCTACTTTGGAAAAACGGTTGGGGGAAG
>JAABNY020000119.1:23692657-23710119 GCA_015164015.2 Brevimyrus niger
AGCAACTGCCATGTGATTGGTTGATTAGATAATTGCATTAATGAGAAATTGAACAGGTGTCCCTAATAATCCTTTAGGTGAGTGTGTATTGTGGTATAAGTAAATATTGCAAGGCCTGTCTTATATTTCATTTTTGCACTAGAGGGCAGCATTATCACACTTTATTTACTGCATTAAGTTAAAATACTCGTGTCAAAGAGTGCATGATGCTGAAAAAGGTGCAATTATGGGCAAAGTGATATATTTCTCTCATGTAATAATTTACACAAAAATACTATTATGCATTTCTGTTATCTTTTAGGTAGGAGGGATGGATTTGGTAAAATTTTTGCATGTCTTGCAGTATCCACTTTTGCACACATAACCAAACATGCCAATCATAAGCTATTACCCTGCAAGCAGGGGGCAAACAAATTGATCTGATCTCCTGGAACACGCTGCACATTTGTAAATCACGCAGCTGCATGGTTTACGCTCTCAGCAGGACGCTGTCGCATAAGTGCACTCATGCCGCAAAGTTGCACAGAACAAACTGCGAAAGTGCGTCGCCAGCAGGAGCGCATGACAGCTGCATCTGCGGGAGGCTGTGGTGAAAAAAATTTTTCATGCTCCGCAAAAGTTGCCTGCTACAACATTTCACCGCCAAACGCCACCCCCCTCCCCAGGGAAAACTGCGCGCTGAAGCTGTTTTTCAACCAGTAGGTTCACAGGGAGTCAAACAAATGGGATTGAACCTCCCCCCCCATGCAGGAGGCATCAGGTGCGGTGATTAACGATGCTGCCAAGCCTCCCCGTGCCCAGCCGAGTCAGTGCGCAGGGCGAAATGCGCAGTGCTCAGGAATGCGCAGTGCTCAGGAATGCGCAGTACGAAGAACACAGCCTCAGTGCAGCAGGAGCCGCAGATTGTTACTGCAAAATGACCCTGCTTGCATTCGTGTACCGTAGAACACTGCTCTGATGCTTTGTTAACAAGCCTTACTCCTTATATTCACCGCCTTTGCCTGGAGTTTGCGGCACGAGCCATGCGCTGCATGAGATTTAACTGTGCTACAATATTGTGCTGCACCACCTATAAGCGTGGGTGGATGGAGGTGCACAGTTTCTGGCAGAACAATGCAAAATGAAACACGTGTTGGGCTTCTCTCAAAGCACAGGTCCTTATCTACTAACTGTACGCTTATGCTGCGGTCTTTTTATGTTACATTGTATTCATGAGCTGTGCATGTAGACAGTTAACCTTTGACCTGCAGGAGAACAGTAGGATGACCTTTATACGGCCGTGCTACGGCATGCGGCCATGTTAGTTGCCGTGGGAGATGAGCACCGGCTCTGACCGGCCGGCACGACAGGCTGCATTGCTGCTGGGGAACCAGATGGGGCCACAGGCAGGAGCCGTTTGCCGAGTTCCTGTCGGATTCTTTCCTCTTGCTGTTAATAAGAAGCACCCCTCTGTGCACATCCTGATTCTCTGGTGGGAAGCCAGCTTCCCCCACCAGCCCCCCAAGGCACATCCATGGTCTACTTGACACCCAATTAGCCGACCGCAGGGCCTCTCAGCACCCAGCAGCGGCTCCTGGGGCTCTGTGCGGCACAAGCACGCAGACGCACTTCAAGAAGATGGCTTTTCTTGGACAATCTCCCACATGGATGGAAATGTAAGAGAGGAAAACGGAGGAAAAGATCAGAGGTAAAAAGCACGGCAGACGTTTAAAAATCTCCCAGATTGTGGTTCCCATTCTTCACAAAGCTGCCAATAACAACCGGCTCGCGGGTCTGATTTGAAGATTACCTTACGTTTGCCCTGCTCTGCTCCTGCCCTCCGGCAATATTTTCCCAGAGTGCAATTCGACAGCAGCTACTCTAAGGACTGCTGATGAGGCTCAAAACCCAAAGCTGTCATCTCCTGCAAGATATACAAGTATCATGAATTAAAAGGTAGCTTATGGAAAGGTGCAGATTCTTTAATTGCCACAGTGCAACAGGTTATCAAAACACCTACCGAGAGAGGAGAGCAGGGCCGCCTTATGTGTTACTGTCAGCCGTTTGTATGGATTCTCTGTTCAGCTGTCTCTGTCCATGCATCACCTAGATGTGGTTCACAGCTTGTGGGAGTTTTACTGGGCAAAAATGTTCAGAGATAACCAATCAGATTGTAGAGAAGGGGGGCCCACGCAACTAGAGGAGGCGGGACCAAGACATCTGATCGGGTTGGTCCCACCTCCTCTAGTTCCTTGGACCCACCTCCTCTACAATCTGATTGGTTATGTCTCTGAACCGATATTTTTTTTTTTGTTCTGCCCTCAGAACATTTTTGTTTAAGTAAAACTCCCATGAGCATGGTTTACATAACAAGAGATTCAAAACTGATTCATTCAGTTATGGTTTTGCTTTGGAAGGGAGTGACGGTCCTCAGTATTGCACGTACTCGGGTTTGGAGCAAAGAGATTATTTAGCACCGACAGCTGCTGAAGGCCCCCCTTTCAGCTTTGGTGGCCATGTTGAGGTTTGAGTCTCTCAAACTCACTACTCTCAGCTCCTCAGACACTGCAGTTCGCCAGCTACCGCATCCGTAATGTGAGGAGCTGCTCTTCCGAAAAAAGAGCTCTGGGTGGCACTCTTACGCTGTGCCTCCCAAGGACGGCGTGTGCTATTGAATAATTTCTCTCAGATTCGCAGAAAAAAAAAGATGACGTTTCATGAGAGTGAGAGAGGTGTCTTAAAAATGGTGTCGGTTCGGCTTGGGATGTCCTTTTCACAGAAGGATGAATTCTATTCCCTTTGCGATTCTTCTAAATCTGACTTGTACTGGGGCAAAAATGAATATCACAGTCCTGCCCCTTTAAACTTCAGTGGTGCCCACAGGGCATCTCTCCTGTGATGAAACACAGGCTGACAGGCCTTACCTTGGCCTCCCTAGGACTTATGACCCTGGGTGAGGAGGTGTTCTATGTGTCTCACCGAGAACTCATCCCTGGCTCACCGTCGCAGGAAGGCTTGGAGGATGCCTCTAATTTCGTGGATTGGGAGTCCCATTCAGGACCCATTCAGAAAGGAGTAAGAATGTTTGAGGCCAGAAATGTCCCAATATTGTCTAGGCCAAGATGTTTGGAATAGATGGATGGATTGATGAATGTATGGTTGAATGGATGGATTGATTGATGGACAAAACTCTGAAGACAAGGGAAATGCTACATTTAAATAGCGCTCGGCTATTCTGTGGCATTGAAAGCAGGGCTGGACAGATGATGTTAGGTTGATCTCATTAAACCACTGGCCTGGTGTCTACAACATGCCCGCTTGACTAATATATTTTTTCCCTAGTAAATAAATCTTGTATCTTGATCTTGAACTAAAGAAGCTGGAGCCCAGCACCCTGCTGCTGCAGCAGTTAATACTAAAACGAAAACTAGCACAAATGTGGATGACTTACAAACGAAAGACAGAGTGCTCTTTGAAACCAGCATCACTCACAGGCTGCTATCTTCCCCCAAAGATAATGAGACGTTTTCAGCGAGATGAGAGGCATGAATGTGTCTCTGGGGAAGGTTCCATCCTTCTTCTAAATTTTGTAATCTGCTCGTGTTGCACTCAGATGCATGTTGCTCCGGGCAACAGATAGCCAATCAACAGCTCCCCCCCTCCTCCTCCTCCCCCTCCCCCTACTGGCCACATCCTCACCTTGTCTTAATCCGCCTCAGTAATGATAGCACCAGACTTATCTGTTATTAGTTTAATTTCAGGGGCCTGGTTTACCTTGTGGCTGCGAGTCACAGAAAGTGCTGGCTGCAGAGCCAGCCAGTAACAGAAAATGCTGTTGTGTTTTGGCTTTGACTTACGTTTTCCCCATTTCCTTTAAAACTCTCTCCCCACGCTGCTGTTCTGGCCAGTTTTCTCGCCTGGGCTTTATACTAAATAACGTGCCGTGGGCTGAAAAGATGACAGCTAATTTTGTCCTTCACCCTTTCGTCTAGGGGAGCCGCCCAACACATAACCACTTCAGTTTGGATTGCTTAGATACCCGGATCATAGGGGTGACTCAGGATTATTTTCTGAAGGGGGGGGGGCATCCAAGGTGAAAGACACGACTGCTGCTGACCGAGCGTACAAATAAAAATGACATATCTTCTTAAATTACACAAGAATCGTGACTATAATGTCTGGCTGTTAGCGTGTTTATCTGAAAACGTTCTTGCATAACGTTTTCGGGGATAATTACACCTGATTGTTGGCCCGAAAACAAAACAATATAACAAACAGTCGCTTTTCTGAAAAACATCACATTAAGCAAATTCGCACTATAGAAGCAATAGGAATTAGAGTTGGATTGATACCAAAATTTTGACTTTGACGCTGATTCCAGCTTTGGTACTTTTGTCAGGGTCAGCTGCTCCTTACCCATTTGGCCAGCAAAGGTTGCTGGTCATCCCGTCCCTCCTGTTGTCAGTCTTTGTGTTCACCCTGGTCCCCTGTCAGCTGCATGGCTCAACTCATTGAGTATGAGGTTGTTTATGAACCCCTCTGTCTTGTGTTTGAATCCCACCTCCTCTGCGTTTTTATTTTGTTCCCTAGTGTAATCATTTGTATGTGTTATGCTGTGTTTTTTGTTTCTTGTCCGCCCCTTTGTACCCTAACCTATTGTATAACCTATTGTCTTTGTTTATCCCCATTTACTTTTGACCGCTTTATTTATTTTCTAGTGTTTCTTGTGTTTTTCTGTCTTATACATCCCCATTTGTCCTCCGAGCTGCCAGTGGGTCATTCACATTCTTTTCCCTGCCTGCATGATGACTCGCCCTCGTGCTAAACCTGCCTGGACCCATGACAACTTTAATATTACTATAAAACATTCCCATTTAAAGATTATATTGCTTTGAAAAAAATCTGTCAACACTAATAGCCTATAATACAATTTCAGCATAATCAGTGAACTATACATAGATTAATTAATCTCTACATTTATTACATATTCTGATATTTGGCTTCAGCCATTTCAAAGTGTCATTGATAGTATGTTAATGTTTGCTGGACTTTGAAAGAAGATGGTTTGAAACCTGCCTCACTGAGCAGACCAGCTGTGTCTCTCCAAACTCACGCTCACCTGAGCATCTTTAACTCCTTATATATATCAGGGTCAGCGAGAGATGTGCAGTCCACTTTTAGCAGCGTTTGCAGCTGTCTAAGTCCTCCATCCATGCAGCTTCTATGCACCGATTCAGCACGCAGACAAAACTTCTTGAGTATCGAAATATGCTATAATGATAGAATTGTTCAATTTTCGGTGTATGGTACCACAATACGATCCTGATATTGGTATCGAACAATGTCAACAGGGATTGTTCAAAATAAATTTTACCATTTACCATTGTTCAAAATATGGGGCAGGGAAAAAAAACAATGAAAAACATTGTTTGTAACACACACACAAACACGCTCACACACACGACACATTATTATAAATAGGAAATAGCTTATAAACATATAAATACTACAATAAATATGGTGGAAGTGGTTACAGTAAGGTTGCTGCTTGTGATTTATTGTGAAGGATGAAAGGAGGATTACTGAATCTTCTTTTGGTTTTGGGTGAAACGATCTGCATGATTTTGCATGTCCTCCCATTATGTTCAAAATGCTTTCCTATTTTTAGCTGCTCCTCAGTACTTAAGGCTTTCCGAATGCACTCACTGCTTGTTTTTTTTTTTTTTTTTTTAACCAGGATATGTCGACATGTTTCGGACCGTTAAATGAGCTTTCATTTTACTTATAAAAGTTAAGAGTATGGAGGGATAGCAAACCAAACACATGCGGCAAAACGATGCGGCGACTGGGTGTTCTATGTGTGTGTGTGTGTGTGCGTGGATTATGTTTATATTACATGGGGGGACCAGTTGTCCGCCACCATGTAAAAAAAATATATTTTTACATCTTCTGGGTCCCCACAAGGATCTGTGAATGCAATTAAAAGAGTGTTTGGTTACTTATAGTTAAGGCTGGGTAGGAATTAAGGTTGTCATGTTGGGAGGTTTTCCCCATAGAAATGAAGATAACAAAGCTGTGTGTCTGTGTATGCGCATGTTCCATGCATTCGTACATGGGCTGGGCCAGCTGGGTGTTGAATTCTGCGTTCACCTAACATTTCTCACAAATGAAATTGCGGATAAACAACGGTGAACATCGCACTACAATGCAATTATTCCCTATTATACTGTAGGGAATTGGGCAAGCTTGATCCAGCCCCTGTCCCATCATTCCATGCAGTGCCCGACCACCAGATAATCCAGCCATGAACTGACTGTGAGGTGTGAAAGATGTGAGGGGCTCAGTCTGCGTTAGGTTGCAGGAAGGTAGAGGTGTAAACACCCAACTGTCTTTTTAAATACTTTAATAAATTGTTTAATATATTGTTTACATCCACACCATGTTTCTACCTCTGTGTGTTCCACCTACTTTGCCTCATTCCTGTTGCAGTAATGCCTTGCTCTGTAGAGAGCTACAATATCAATTATAATAGAGCAAATATGTGTTCACACTTTTGCACTGTTTTATCAATATGTATACAGCACAATGTTTAGGATTTAGCTTGAAAAACAGCTGCAATCTTGCAATCTCTATCTGCCCGATGAACTCCCCTGTATGTAAGACCTTGGCTGTTTAGTACGCCAAGGTCACCGAGCCTTTCGCTTTTCATGGTTACTCATTGCTTTCATTGCAGAAAAGCCACGCTTGCAGGCAGCTCTGCCTACTGGCAGGGCAGCAGCAGGTGTGCGTAATCTGAACAGTGTACGGAAGCCATCAATAACTGGCTCCAGGATAACGGTGAATTCCATCAGCTGTAGATCCAAAGTGAACTGGGAACCTCCTGCTGCCATTAATATTGCTGCTGAGTCTGTTTTAATCTGTCCATCATGATTCACTTGGTCGAGCACCATAGAGGAGCCTATCCCAGGGAGAGAAATGACCTGGACGGGATTGTAATGCACTGCAGACCACATCCTACTAAACCCTTCATTGACAGAAACCGACTGTTAATGGAAAAAAAACAGAAATAGAGATATTTCTATTAATACAATCATAATGACCCATTTTTACTCATGAACACTATAACTTGTTTTAGCCATACGCTCAGCTCATTAAGCCTGGGGAGCAGGGGAACACACTAGGTGTATGAAAGATACTAAACACAGAAAGTGATGAGATGGCCAGTGACACCTGCTGGCCAAACGGGGAAATGATAGAAATTGCAGGGACTGATCCTGACAGAAGCAGAACGCTGTCCCTGGCTCCACCCTCATTGCTTGTGTCCATTAGCGTTGCCTGGAAACCATCCTCATGTTTCCCCATTTTCTTTCTTAGCCATTATTATTTCACTTTTCCAAAGAAATGCTGAGACCTCAAAGTAAAAGTGGAGTTTTCTTTATATGGGCTGATGGGAATGCACAGTGTGTCAGTGTCCTGCACAATGTGGGCACACACACAGACACAAGACCACATACTCTCCTGCAACACTGATGAACCAAATCATCATGGTGGCTCAATGACAGCTCAGTGGCTGTGTGGAACCGAAGACCCAACAGTGGGTTCAGAAGGTGGGTTATTAACAGTTGCTTTCTTGAGGTGAGGGTGGACTATTCACAGAGTGTGACAGTGTATTGCAATGTGTTCCAGGAGTTGGGGCAAAACAAAACAGGTTTATTTAATGGAAACAGGCAAGAAAACAAAAGGGTCACAGGGAATCTCTGCAGGGAATCTAACAACAGTACTAACAATAACTATAATGTCAGGACTGGGAAGCATTTATAACAAGGACTAACAAGGAAGCAAATGAGAGGCAGCTGGAGTGAATCACAGAAGGGCAGGAATGAGAAGTAAGACTAATACAAAACAGGTGTGGTTCATTATGGCCATACTAAGGAAGGAAACAGAAGGATCAACTGGGCAGGGCGTGACACAGTGAAAGTGACAACCCCCCCCCCCAATTTATGGTCCAGTGAGAGAAGAACCTTCTGGATGTGTCCTCCATCTTGGATCTCCCTCATGTTCAGGACCTTCACACCCACCTGCAGGGGCAAGTCAGGTCTCTGGGGGTGCTGTTCCCCCTCATCTCCTTTTTTCTGAACCAGCTATTACCTGCCTTGAGTTTTAATGCTGAGCTCCGTTAATCCTAAATATGTCAACAGGAGGCCAGAAGATTAAGACAGGAGACAGATAATTCTGAAGGAACATAACCATTATCACAATTGTCAATCCTTATAACATCTTCCATACTGATCACACTTTTCTTACACAAAGTACACAAAGTATCTATATACACCCAGTTTGTAACACTTCAACCATTCCAATTAAAAGGACCTGGATTTCACTTAAGTGCTGAGTTCTTGCTGTGTGCTGACTGGCCAGTCTCCTGTAATCATGGATGTGTCACTAATGTTAATGAGAAACAGCTGAATGAGTCCTTCTATCAGGGAAACAAACCAAACGATTTAGACAAGCACAGGAACCTTTCGGTTTTAACCCTTGCAACAGTCAAATAACAGCCTTTCATCTCTACTCCCCCCAACTCCCCAGTCACATAAACTACCCTAATCAGCCTCCCAGGCAATCGTCAGGGACACTCACACCAGGCACCTTACAGACAATTAGCTAGCAGCAGCTGCTCCGTTTGTAGGATCATTAAGATATAGGATGTAGGTACACCACAGTTACAGCGAGATCCTTCTAAAAGCTGTCCGTCCTGTTACGCTGGGGCAAAGCGCTGTGAAGGGCACCGCATGAAAAGTTAATTGAATTTCAGGGTGGGCTCTCGAACCCATCATGTTGTCCCCAGGAGGCAGCCCGAATGTGGCAGCTGAGATGTGACCGCTGGTGACACTCTGCAAGTTCTGTCACCTTAGGGAACGGTGACAATGATCATTTGTATCATTAAGATGGCATTACATTTAATTGCTTGGCTAGTGTTAAGTTGCTGTTTTTAACCAATTCACAGATCAGGAGTAATTCAGGTGTCTTACTTAAAGGTACAGCACCACTGAACATCCTTTGACTTGAATCGGCAAATTTCAGCTTCTCAGTTCAGCTGTTTTACCTTCAGTTGTCCAGGTTCTCACTGTAACAGGACTGCCGGCATGGACTGTGGCCTCTTTATTTTGTTTAATATTCTCCCGCATGTTACATCATGTGTGGTCAACATTCACCTAAACCATTTAATCAAACCTGTAGCAGAGTCAGATTTACCTCAAGCCTTAAATCTGTTTTTGATCGTGGAACCTTTTAAAAAGTTCAAGCTTTGAGATCAGGGAATTTCAAATCATTCAGAAGAACATGGGTAAGAACAAATCTGAGGTCTCTGGAGCAGTGTTTCCGAACCTGGTCTTCGGGGACCTCCAGACACTCCAAGTTTTTGCGGCAGGGAGCTGGGAGGGAGCAAAAATGTGGGCCATCTGGGAGGGAGCAAAAATGTGGGCCGTCTGGGGGTCTCCTAGGGAGGGCTTGACAAACATTGCTTTGGGGCAAATCTGTGAGAGCAAAATGCATCAACTCAGACACATTTTTCTGAAATTACTCCCCAGAAAATTGGCAGCGTTGCCCAGTTGCTGGTCTCATGAAGGAGCTTGCCTTGAATCATGGTGACGTTATTGCCCCAAAGCAAGGTATTAGCGTTGGGTGCCTGGCCCGTTAATTTCGGGGACACGTGAATTAGGGAGAAATGAGGCGGGACACCGACATTAACCTTTCTTCTGAAGGTTGCCCTGGAGTAATGGATGACGTGCCAGGCATTGGGAGCGCCATGACATCGACTTGTGCTGAAGCTTACCCTCGTGTCATGCTGGGTGAGGAGGCAAAAGCATTCAAATATTTTACTTTGAAACCAACTGCTGGTGGATCTCCCTTATTTTCTAGGGTGGGGGGCATCCCCTCAGTAGCTGTGCTGCCACTAGGGTGAGAGGAGGGAAGACTTTGTTTTTTTCAGTGGGGTGGACTTGAGGAAACCACTGGTTGCATTAGCAAGGTCTTAGGTTCTAGTTTCTCGTTTGTATACTTATTTGAACGAAATGTAACCCACTGCAGAGTGCAAAGTCACAATGTGAAATTCTTTTATTTATTTGTGGGGAATTTCCTGGGCATAAGGCAAGGGGGGCACCCTGGATGAGATGGCAGTCTATCACAGGGCACGAGGCAGGGGACACCCTGGTTGGGATGCCAGTCTATTACAGGGCACAAGGCAGGGAACACCCTTGATAGGATGCCATTCTATCACAGGGCACAAGGCAGGGGGGACACCATAGATGGGATGCCAGTCTATCACAGGGCACGAGGCAGGGGACACTCTGGATGGGATGCCAGTCTATCAGAAGGCAAAAGACAAGGGGGACACCCTGGATAGAAAACCAATCTATCACAGTGGGATAATAATAATAATTATTATTATTAGTAGTATTACTGTTATCATCACTGCAGTTCTACTGCAAATTATTATGATTATAATATGACAAAGGCTTATCTTCATCTGCCTCCTACTCTGCGGCACATGACTTTTTGAGACTCAAACGATGCTGTCTTAGTGACGCTAAGCAAAGCTAACAAGTTTGTATGTCCAGATCTGTCAGGATCAGTCCCTGCCCTGACGTTTCCCTGCCCGGCCAGCAGGTGTCGCTGGTCACCCCTTTCCTAGTATTGCAGTCATACGGGATTGTGAATTGACCCACACCTGATTTTTGTTGCCATTAGTCTTTGGTGTTTTGTTGATTGTAATGGTTCACATCTGTTCCTTGTTTAGCCCTTGTAACCCTAGTGTGTATATATGTGCCTGCCCTTGCTTTGTGCTCTTGTTGGTCCTTGTGTTTGGGTCCTGTGTGTTCTCTGATGTGGTCAGTCTTAATCCTGCTGTGGTTGTGTTCTTTCTGCTTTCCCTCTTGTAGTTCCAGCCCATGTTTCTTCTTGTGTAGGCCGTTGTTTTGACCCCTCATGGTCCCTTTTGTTTTGTGTTTCAGTTCTGTTCTGATAAAGTTCCCTGTTTGTCAGTCAGCCATACTGTGCATCGTCCCACTGTCTCGCCCTGCTGTGACACTAATCTAGCTTTCACAAATGGGCTGGATCGCGCAGGGCACCAGGCCTCCTGTGAGGAGCCGCCGATGCCGTCGCTGGCATTCAAGTCTTCGCTGCCATGGCACAGCCCCGGGAGGCCTTGTCACATCTGCTTGTTGTGCAGGAACAAGTGTGTGCGGGTGTGGGTTATGCTATATTGTGGGGACCATTTTTTGATCCTCATAAGGGGAAGTTTTGTTTGGTTAATTATAGGTAAGGTTATCGCTGGGCACAGGTTATGGTTGTTGTTTTTGGAAATGCTGCTTTTCTCATATAAATGAATGGACAGTCCTTCCAAAAAAACACATACAAAGGTGTATGTGTGGGTAAAGCTTACAGTACATTGTAAGGACCAAATGTCCCCTGTAATGTAATGGCCTGTTTTTTGATGTTAGGAAATTTACAAACGAGAGGAGACCATTTGGCCCATCAAGCTCATTTGGGGCGAACCTCAGCTCAGCGTTAAAATCTTATCTAGCTCTGATTTATTGGAACCCAATGTTTTAGCTTGCACTACATGAACAGGAAGGCTATTTCATACTCTAACTACATGCTGTGTAAAGAAGTGCTTCCTCAAATCCATTTTAAAATGTTCTCCCACTAATTTCCACTTATGACCACAAGTTCTAATATTTAAACTAATATTGAAGTAGCCATTTGACTGAACAGCATCGAGAACTGTTAGAACCTTATATACATGTCCCCCCTTAGTCTCCTTTGCTCAAAGCTGAACAGATTCATGCTCATAAAGATTCATAAAGAAAAGTCACTACACTTGGACACAAATGAAAAAAATGTGAATATTAAGAGAGAATACTTATCAGCTCAGATCACGTGACGCTCGGCACACAAAGCATAGATGTACTCATGTTGCAGGACCTCACTCGTTTATCAAGTTATAATTTCTAAAAAAAATTTGCTCGCCTTGCAAAGCACTCGAAAGCAAGTTACTCGCACACAGAGCTTTGACTGTACTGTACTGGTGTCAATATCAATAATGTAAATTAGGAACAATAGTGGTCCTAAAATTGAACCCTGTGGTACCCCACTATGAACGCAGGCCCACTGTGACATTCTGCCTCTAATAACTATCTGCTGCTTCCTGTCAGTTAACCAGTTTTTGATCCAAGCTGCTACAGTTACTGAAATCCCTGCAGCTTTGAGCTTAAGCAAGAGTTGTTTGTGGTGGACAACATCAATGGCCTTCTGGGAATCTAAGTAGATCACATCGTAGGCCTTTTTGTGATCAATTTCTCTTGTAGCTTCCTTAAAGAACTCAAATCGATTACATAAACAGTACCTACCTCTTCTAAATCCTTATTGGCTACCCCTCAGAATGTTGTTTGAATCCAGGTACGGGTACATTTTGGGGACCTTTTTCAGGTCCACAAAATGATCTGTGATTATAATCAAAAAAGTAAATATTATATTTTGTTTGGTTACTTATGTTTAAGGTTAGGGCTGGGTAGGGGTTATGGTCATTATGTTGTGGTTAGAAGTTTTCTCATAGAAATGAATGGTAAGACCCCACAAAGATTACAAACCTGTGTGTGTGTGTGTGTGTGTGTGTGTGTGCAGGTGGCTGGATCCAGGGAGCCCAGGGCAAACATACCAGCATGCCAGGCGACTGTGCTCTCACTCGGCACGGCACTGTTTGCTCAGCCTGTGTTTGCCCACCAAAATGAACCACACAGTAATAATGGTGAAACGCTCGAACCTGTGACATGGCGTCTTCAGCCACGGACAAATTTACTTTGCTCCAGCTGTCGGCCACTGAGGCTCATAGTCTGCCAGATGAAGGAAAAGTAAAATACTGTGTTTCAATTTCATAAGCGATTAGTGTCAAACTGTGTGTGAAACGGGTCAAAGAGGGATTTCAGTAATTGAGTCATTGTGACGTAGAAACTGGAGTTTCCTGGCCTTGACTGGCATTTGGGAAATGGCCTTATTTCCAGAGTATCTTTGCAAGAGTATCTGGCAGTTAATTAGGGTGCTGGGGGGGTCGCATCTGTACCATAATATTTGAGGGGGTGGCACTGAAATGCCCCCCCCCCCCCAGGGCTGTGTGTTGAGGTCCCACACCTGAACTTGCACTGGATAAGCATTTATGAGAAACGGTTGGATATTATCAGAGGTGGAAATTTCAGGTCCAGAAAGACCATGATTTAGTTTCAATCAACCAGTTGAGCATAGAGAGTCACAGTTACAGAGTACTCCACTGGTTGGTTGAAAGAAAATCCTGGTCTGTATTTGTACTTTCTGGACCTAAAATTTCCACCTCTGGATATTACAATGGCAATCCATAGAGTAAACTTTGGGTGTAGTATGAAAGTAATGTTTAATACAGCGCAATTCAAATCACAGTCCTCTGATCCCTGCTGATTCTCCAGCCTTCCTTTACCCGTGAGGGGTGAAGCCTCTGTGGCCAATCGGGATCAGTAATTATTAAACTAACTACCTGGGGAGAGCTGAAAACAAGGCCTGGATTTGAAATAGTGGGTCAGATTTGAAGGGCCCTGCTTTAATACATCTGAGTTAAAAGATAATGTAAAGGATCCAAACGGAAGTAGGTCTCATTGGAAGCAGGTCTCCATCTTACCAAATGGTTTTGATGGACCTTTTCTTTGCCCAGTAGTTTTTTTATTTTCACAACTCAGCTGTGCAAATGTTTTTAGGCATCCCTCTCTGCCCTGAGGATGAAGGTGGTCCCGTCCTATGCTGGAAATAATGACCATGCCGCAGAAACGGAGCCCGGCTTCGCTCAGATGTTGGCTCCCCTCCCCCGTTCTCTGTTTACCCCATCAGCTGTTTGATGTACACGTCTGCTCTTGAAATACTCTGCGCAATTACCCCATACAGAAAAGAAATGATTAGTCCTCATTAAAGAGCCCAGAAATCACAGCTACCCTCAGGCATCCGTGTTAGCAACAGCGCCGTGCGGAGATCGCAGTGATAAGGTATGTGATTAAATCCCACCCATGATTTGAGGTTGAAGGCCTGTTTTTTTCATCTGTTTTACCCCCGCTGGGATGTAACCGTAGCCCCGTCGCTCACCCTCTCCATCCCTGGGCCAGTGTAACTAACAAGGGCACGGCTTTGCACAACAGTGCCACCTGCTGGGGACTGACCCTCCAAATTGCTCATGTAGCAATGAGTCACAGACAAACAGACCCTATATTGGTGCCATTTTCGCTTTCGCCTGCTAACGAGGCATAAATAATTTTGTGTGTTTCCATTAATGTTTTTTTTTTTCTCTCTCTCAATGAGCCATTTTTTTTCATGCTGTCCTGTGACGCATGTAAAATATTTAATTCTTCACTGCTTTCAGCATCAAAGTGGTAATGATTGGGACGAAAATGCTGTCCCCCAGCTCATCAGGATGCAGGAGGGAGAGGATTTCATTATGCGCCAAACCGTTAGTGTCAGCGGATCCTCTGTCATCACATGCTTTGTGTTTCCCGTGAGAAACTATTATCATTTAGTTCTTCATTCGATGCACTCATTCAAAAAACAAAGACAAGTCACACGTTAAAGATATCAGGCAGATAGAACAAAGGAGATTGTGAACCTCAAGAAATTGTGCTTTGCAAGATAGGGGGATACGTTATCTAGTGTATATTACACTACAAACATTTTTAACCGTTTTTCTTAAGACGTGAAGATAAAAGAAATAAATAAAGGAAGTAGAAAAAGAATTTAATCTACAATGAAACCTCATCATTATCCTACAATATATCTAAGCTTAACCTGTAGTGCCTGTAATTAGGGTTATTCACATAGTATAGAGGACCAAGCTTATGCTTATACATAAAATCTCAAACATTTTTATGCACGGAAGGATTTTCAAGCAAAACACTGAAATTTGGAAAATGTCCTTGGGTTATAGAGGAACACTTTGGGAGAGTTTCTGGTGGTTAATTAGAGTGCTGAGGGGTCTCATCTATGCCACAGTCTTTGAGGGGGTGGCACTGAAATGTCCTACCCCAGGGCTGTGTGTTCAGACCCTTCATCCCCCTCTGGTTGACCCCTGTCTTGGCTCTAAACCTGCACTGGATAAGTTAGATGGATATTACAATAGCTTCTCATAGAGTAAATGTAGCTAAAATGTAGCTAAAATTGCCTTGCAGAGTACTTGGACATGGTATCGAAATAATAATGTTTATATACTTTGGTACAACTGAGTTGATAGATAATAGGCAACACTGAATTTCAGTGAAGTTTAATAATTAAAACGATGATTTAATTTTGAAACGTAGAAATTCTCTGCATTTTTTGCAAATTCTCGGGCATGTGGTGATCACATGACCTGCTGACCACTTTCAATGACTCACAAAAGACGCTGCCTTAGTGACGCTAAGTGAAGCTAACAAATTACCGCCGTGACACGACTGCGCTTATGGGGCCGTCTGAGATCCAAACGGAGCATTTCTTCCATACAGGCAGGTAACCTGAGCTAATTAAATTCCCGGCAGAGCAATCCGAATGCTCCCAGAACATTCTCTGGCGTTGCTGCGCGGGCGGACAGGGGATGGGAATCGTTATGGAGGAAGAAACCTGAACACACACCACACACACACACACACACACACGCACAGTCAGGTATACCTATCCTTATGAGGACCGCTCATTCACTTCTATGGGAAAAATGCTAATGCTACTATGACAACCGTAACCTCTACCCAGCCCTAACCGTAGCCATAACCATAAGGAAAAAAAATGATATTTATCACGTTATGGGGATATTGTGTCCGCTTAAGGATAGGTATACCCGCTCACACACACGCACACACACCGCCCCCGCTGGCCAGTGCGGTTGTGGGGTGGCAATCGTGGCGGGACGTTCCGTCAGCTCGATGAAATCCGTTATCTTATCACGAAAGATGTGGTGGAGTTTTCATCATGGCAAAGCCCCCCCCCACAGCCACTCAGCTAAAGGCCTCTTTCATGTAACGGACAGTGGCTGGTAATTCAAAGGTGACACAAAAGTTACCCAGGGTTGCCAGCTTTGGTTTGGCTGAGCTTTGCAATCCGCCACAATTCGGCAAACACATGCACATGCATTTACATGTCGGTACGGTTTGCAAACTCCGCCGATGCTTTTGATGCAGCTAATTTTAGGTTTACAATAGCATGACATGACTAGATTTTCTGTGAGATTCCTTGCGTGGGCGTGAGAGTCGGAAAGCATGAGTGTCACACCAGATGTGTGAGAACTGGCAACCCGGGTCACCCACGGTAGCGTTGGAGTCTGTTGCGGGTGGATGGCTCGGGCCGTCGCGGGATGCAGTGGCAGCATGCGTCTGCGGACGGGGCACAGAGAAGAGCGAAGGAAACGGGCAAAGCATTTATCAGCAGTCAGCAGAAGCTTCCCGGAGGAGCTTCACGCAGCACAAATCTTTTTAATCTATTCTACATTGTGCAAGCCTTAATCGTATGCGGCCCACGGGTCCAGGATGACAAATATTGAGGAAGAGTCGCTGGCAGGAGGTCGTGGGTCAGATGCTAACGGCAACAGGGCCATGCTGGCTAAGGATTGGCTAGCTAGCTGAGGTTCCAATATCACACTTTGTGTACAATCAGTGGTTTCGGGGAATACGTCATAATTACCACCCAAAACGCCACCCGCTGGGGCTGAATATCAGATGTAGGACTTAAACAAAGCCATTAAGAACTGAGGTTTTCATATGAGGCAAAGTAAAGCGACACAGCCTCCAGCTCTTAAGGAGCGATAGCTATGTGCTGTCTGGCCTATATCAGCCAATCAGGATCCTGCGCTTCCTGTGTCGCCGTGCCGACGAGCAGACAGGGGAAGCCTAGTACCACCTGCAGGCACTGATTGGTAATTAGTTAGCGGCGTGTGCAGCTCACGTGCCAGCTGGTTGATCTGCTCCTCCTGTCGCTTAGTTAAGATTGTGCCGTCGCTTGCGGGAAGTCGGAGATTCTGCGCACATGCGAACGGAAATGTGGCTTCTTTCGCTTTGTCTGGATGGCTCTGGTTCTGCGGAGAAGGGAACAGGACGGTGGAGCCGTTCTGAAGCAGCCTGCAGGGCTGACGGAGTCCCGTGGTGAAGGAGGCCCGCCTGGTTCTGCGCCACGCGGTGACTGGAGACTTCATACCTGACAAAGGCGGGCGGACGGACACCTGGGGAAGGTCCTTCATCTACGCGCAGGTGCAGAGTGGAGCTGGCAGCCTCAGCGGCCTGCTCAGCCCGGAGGAATGAAGGAAAGGCCTCCATTTGCATTGCATGGGCAGGTCTGGTGGCTACTTGGCAATATGTGACTTCCCATGATTCATTACATCCAGGAGTATCCCGGAAGTAGGGGAAATAGTACCCCCCCCCCCCCCCCCACACACCCCCCCCCCCCACCACCACACCCAA
>JAABNY020000119.1:23717475-23735153 GCA_015164015.2 Brevimyrus niger
GATTTTAACGGGTCTGGATGCTGTTCAGCCAAATGGCTATTTCAATATTAGTCTAAATACTAGAACTCGTGGCCATAAGTTGAAATTAGCGAGAGAACATTTTAAAACAAATTTGAGGAAGCACTTCTTTACACAGCATGCAATTAGAGTATGAAATATTCTTCCTGCTAGTGTAGCGGAAGCTAAAACCCTGGGTTTCTTTAAATCAGAGCTAGATATGATTTTAACAACTCTATTTTAACAACAGCTATTAGTTAAGTTCTCCCCAAACGAGCTTGATGTGCCAAACGGCCTCCTCTCATTTGTAAATTTCTTATGTTCTTATGACGTTTTTTTTTGTTCTCTACGAATTCTACAAATTCAGCATGTGGTATAAACAGAAGATATGGAGTAACACAGACACTGGGCAAAAATATCTCTCTTGCCATTTTCCCCCCCCCCGCGCAATTGTGTTAAACGTACCTTCACCTGAATTTCCTGGTGATTATTTGAAATCCTGTTATTTTCCCCCTTCGTGACATTTAAAAGAGTGTATTGTTAACACATCAAACTTTTTAAGATCGGTGCATTACCACTTGCAGCTGTGAAACTCCATATTCACAGGGAGCTACTTTCACAGAACAGGATGCTGTGATTGGCTGAATCAGCTGTGAGACCACGGTCATCTTCGTGAGTCACGCTTACATACTGGAAGAAAGGGGAAGTGTCCCTGCAAATTCACTTCAAGGGGGATCAAAGGAGGCGCTGGGGACCTTTGTCTTCCATGACACCTCCCTGACCTTAGAGGTAAGGTTGCACCAGCTTGGAATCCTGTGCTATATTGCATTTCCTTACCTTTGAACATCTGGCCTTCTTATTTTCTGAGGTAAATAGTCGACATGATGCGTACGTGCAGGAAACCAGCATTGCAATGTTGCAAAACTGTAACTGCCAACAGAAAAACCTCAAAAGGCGACTTGGCATTTCGAATATACACAAACCCCGACCTTCACCCGAACGGAAGGAATTATAGAAATGTGTCATTTCATGTCAAATTACTCTTCAAATGCCATTGAGGAACATTTAATAATTTTCAGCCTTTATTCTCTTCACAGCAATAACAAAAAGGGAAACACTAATTCTCAGCTACCATGGAGTTCATTGACAGTGGTTTCTATGACGACTACACAGCGAGCAACGAGACAGAGGACGGTACCCTGGAGCCAGACTCGCTGCCCCTGGGCTCCGTGGGCCTCCCCTCTGGTCTCTCAGAAGCCCTCATGGCCATCAACGTCGGCATCTGCCTGCTGGGGCTCTGTGGAAACGGCCTGGTCATTTGGATATCCGGCTTCCGGATGAAGAGGACTGTCAACACCACCTGGTACCTCAGTCTGGCAGTGTCCGATTTCCTTTACTGCTCCTTCCTTCCCTTCAACATCGCCATCATGGCTGACGTGGGCTGGCCCTTCGGGCTTTTCATGTGTAAGCTCGCATCTCTGGTTCTTCTCCTCAACATGTTCAGCAGCATCTTCCTTCTGGTCCTGGTCAGCGTTGACCGCTGCCTGATGGTGGTCTTCCCGGTCTGGTCCCTCAACCACCGTACCCTGAGGAAAGCTTCCGTCTCTGTCCTTGTGGCTTGGGTCACCTCGGCTGCCCTGAGTCTTCCGGCTCTGGCCGTCCGTCGGGTGAAAGCGAATGGGGGTGTCATGGTGTGTTACACCGATTATGGTGACAGCCAAGGAATCATAGCCCTGAGTCGCTTCCTCTGTGGCTTCGTGGTGCCGTTCCTGGTCATCGTCTCCTGCTACTCCTTCATACTCAAGAAGCTCTGGAGCAAATGGGCGGCAAAGTCTTCCAAACCCTTCCGGGTCATGTCGGCTCTCATCGCGGCGTTTTTCCTCTGCTGGTTCCCCTACCACGTCTTCGTGCTTCTCCAGCTGAAGCACGGCAACTTCAGCTACAGGGTCATCAAAACGGGCCTGATGGTGGGAAGCACCATAGCCTCCGCCAACAGCTTCCTCAACCCCATTCTATACGTGCTCGTGGGACACGACTTCCGCAAGAAGTTCAAGAGCTCCCTTCTCCTGCAGATGGAGGAGGCGATCAGAGAAGAGAGCCAGACTCATAGCCGAACTCTTTCGAGGCACGTCTCAGTGCCAGAGATCCAAGCTAGGATCATCTGAGACAGGCTCTGTTGAGAGTTAAGCTTGTGGCATCCTTATTTGTGTCATACCGCTACTGTGACATTAAATATCCCAGGATGTCAGGATAAGTACCTCATGATCCGTGGAAGTCATTCTGGCAGCAAAGCTTGCTCGTCATCCTCAGAGCAACACTTGTGAAGTCTTCTGATTTTTATCACTCATTTTTATTGCACTTTTCAAAATACGTTTTTTATTTGTTTCTCAAAGTAATCATTTACAAAATAATTGGACTTGAAATGTACATGTCTTGTACTTTTGACTGGAATATGTACATAAGGATTAACAAAAAAAAAAGTGAGCCACCAAGACCTGTTCATCATTTGGCAGGCAGATCCCCTCGATTTATCTTGCATTTACCAAAATAAAACTGGTAAGACAATTTGCACCTATGTGATTTCAGCATTTGCTCACTGGCAAAATTGTAGTAAAGAAGTTTTATCACTAAAAGAAAAATGGATGAATGGATGATTTATGTTCTTTTTTTACTTCTCAATGGGGCAAAAGAATGTATTCTTATTATGCTTCGTTTTTCAAATCAAGTAAGGGTAAGGTATCTGAGAGTGGCATTACCACTTATATGTGATATATATGTAGTTTAAAGTATTCCTTAAAGACGCACAGACATTTTCTGTTCTGTTTTCGTGGGAAGTCCTGACCTCAACCCGACACTCAGATAGCTCGGCAAACGATGGAAATGGCATCGGACACGCATGGTGGATATGCGCTGACTCGCGCAGACAGACGGCTTTGTGGGGACCTCTCCCTTACCGTCACATTGATGCAGTTAACCAATTCTGAGCCCATCAGGCCGCAACTGAAAACGCAGCTGAAAATGTCACTGGAAAGGCGCGCACTCGCTTGCAGGGGAACACGGAGGTGCCACAGAACGTGTCCCTAATAAAGCACTGGCGATGTTAACATCACTGCGACACGTCGCCAGTGCCCCACGGCTCTGGACCGTGTAATTGCATTTGTGCCTTCGAATGTCACATTTGCCTCCCTGCCAGCGCCTGCCTCCCTCATCGACCGCTCGTGCGGAGAGGGGTCGGGCTCGGTGTCTCGGCCAGCGGAATGACTCGCATTTAAGGGGGACGGGGATGGGGGGCTGCCTGATCTGAATGCAGGGCCGCCGCCGAGCATGCTGGGACGGCCGATTTAAAGGGCCACGCGATTCACCGGCCTTTTTTTGCAGCCAGACATGCTGTCTGAATGGTCGATCTCGTTACCTTGGTTTTTACTGCAGTAAGAGATCTTAATCTGGGGGGGGGGGTGGGGTGGCAAACCTGCAGAACCGGGGCATGAGCCGCTGGCGAATAATAAATACATCTAAACAATTTCAGTGCCATATCCATGCTAATAAAAGTCGGTTTGCGGCCCTTTAAACACACATTGCGGAAATGAGCTTTTAAAGGGGGAACAAACCAGCACTGTTTTAGAGTTCCATGCAACAGTATAACTGATCGTCCATCTTCGTAATCATTAACCGGCAGTCAAAGTAACATGTTTTCGCAGCCAGCGGAGCTCATTTTTGCTGTAAATGTAGCACAGCCCTCAGCGTTGCCTCACTCCGGTATTGAGTGGGTTTGCATTTTGGAAACGGACATCGAACGCTGGACCAGACACGCTGTACTCACTTCCTCCTCCGCATGCCTGCGGTTTGGAGGCGGAGTTACAGAGTCACGTACATCTACGCGAATAGAACTCGACAGATGGGCAAACTTCTTTTTTTCTATGTCTCTGTTCTTCTTTCAGACCGGTGCCGGAACAGCAGCTTCTGAACGTCAACGACAACAACATACTTGGTCCACCGACACCAGGTCTGTGGCGGCCCAGGAGAGCCGCCCTTCACCCCAACCCCCCCCGGCCTTCCTACCCACTGGGGCCACCGGGAGCATCCGAACCCACCGCATCCCTGTAGCAGGGAGGTATCAGGCAGCCGTTACCCATCATGCCCCGGATCAGAGCGCTGAAGTGCGCCTTCTCATCCGCTTCTGCTGACGGGACACGGTGCCGCATAGCGGGTAAGATGCTGCTGGGGAGATCTGCAGGGAACGCCGACCGCGAGCTGTGCTTTCAGGAGTTGCTCGTTGGCCATCACGCATCATCCATCAGCTGTGCAGGAAGGGCCAACTGGACAAGCGCAGCCTCTTTCCAGGCCGCAAACACCAAAGAAACACATTGTCAGGATTTATTGTGAAAAAAATGCAGCATGTATTAAAAGAAACCCACAGTTTCTTCTGGTTACAAGCAATGCGGAATCCCGGAAATGCACAATTATAACAGCAATGAAAATCCAAAATGAACCAGTTTTGCCTCAGATGCCAAAGCATTTGATGTCAAAAACATGCTGGAAACGGCTGATAACCAGCGTCTGCATCACAAGGCCCCGTTTAGGAGTGAGAGCTACCAAACTCCACATCTGTAGCGACTCCTTTTAAACACAGTATTCAGTTACCATTCATGCTAAAAAGTTAGAGTGATCTTGGGTGGTAAAAAGCTGTGGGAGTTTAAAACCTTGACTTTTAGGCAACGTGGAAAGGGGGACATCAACAAAAGTACATTTTATATACAGAATCACTGGGGAAAATATAAACATACATTTCTATTTGGGGTCAAAATTGGTAAAGTTTGAGCATGAACGCAATCTGTTAACCTCACAGTGGTGTTGAAAATCAGGAAATGAGGAGACATTAAATGGGTACAGCCTGAGGGTACCTCAGCAAAGTGCAACACTGCAGGGAATCCCCTTTCCCTTCAAAGTGCGATACCGCAGGGAATCCCCTATCTCCTACAATCCAACTTTTTACGAATAAAAAAAAATGCACTCCCCCATGCAGAACCAGATGCCATGGTTCATGGACTTAAACAGTGAATGGAAGGAATAATCCAATATACACTGCCCACAAAATCCATCCAACCAAAACTGACCCGCCTTGTTTTTACTGCTGGAATCACTGATAACTCCAAAGAGTCTAATAAAATTTGCATTATTATAATCTTCATTTATAATAATGATAATAATAAATAACAATAATGACAATTATAACAACAATAATTATTATAATAATTATTATTATTATTACTTGTCAGGGTCAGTGTACTCGGGACTACAGCCCCAAGCAGTCTAGCCCAGAGTATTTTAGCCCCAATTGCCAATCTCCCTTCAAAAAAAAAACACAAGGTCAAGCTCTTGATCTATTCAATAGCGAGAAACTCCCCCTGTCAGTGCCCATCCGTCCCCGTCCTTCATGTCTTCCCTGCTTGGCCAGCAGGTGTGACTGACCCCAGGTCAGCCTCATGTGTTATTTAAGTATTATCGCTTTTCCCTGTATTTGGTATTGTGTAACTTTGTCTTTGTCCTTACTTTTGATTTACCCTGTCATACCTGGTTTTCTGTTTGCATAACCTTATGTCCCCAGTTGTCCCTAGAGCTGTTACCCCTGTTACTGTTTGATACATTTCATGGTTCTTGGTCTTTGTTAATTGTAATTGTTTCACCTCTGCCTAATTCCATAGCTCTGTTGGGTAATGTTTCTGATGATTCACACCTGCCCTTTGTTAGTCCTCATTACCTGAGAAATTAAGTGTCTGCCTTAGTTTATTTCCCCAGTCAGTCGTGCTTGTGCTCCTGCTCACTGTAATCTCTGCTTGGTTTTCTGGTCCTGCTCCACAGTTCTCCCAGTTCTCTAGTTGTGTTACCTGTGGTTTCTTTAGGTTAGTCTTATTTCTCCAAGGTTATTTTTGACCCTCCCCCCCCCAAAGTCACCTTTATGTCCTGTTTTTCTTTAATGAAGCATTTTTGCCTCGTTGCCGTAAGTCATATTTCATATTCGTCATATTTTCCCGCCTGTGCCATGCCACACCATAGCTATCATTATTCTTACCATTACTAGAAAAACACCATTGCTGTTTTCCCACACGCTCGCATCGCAACCTGTCCAGTCTATGCAGCTCATACTGCGGCGCGTGTGGCTTTTGCACCTTGTCGCATTTCCTGCATGAGGGCAGCCTCGCCTGGCCGCCGGCGCCGCTGCGCCTCTGGCTGGGCGCGCTGACAGAAGCCGCAGGAAGCGTCGCAGACTTTTCTGGTGACACCCAGCGCCGCAGCTTTCCAGAGCGCACCGAGCTCGCCAATTGGGGAAATAAGGATTCATTTACGGCGCGATATATTTCAGCTGTTTTTCAACTACGTTCCGCAAACGGTAAGCGTATTAACGAGAAACATCCCTATTCTTACAATTTAATCATTAATTGCAGGAAAATCTTTATTGAGCAATCAGATGTATGCCAAATAAATCAACATAGGCTGTTCTAAATGTTTGATTAATACTGGCATACTGTGCATCTGGGCACACAGTCATATCAGGATCTCATATTGGGCCTGCACACCAGAGTTATTAACATTTTTAATTACTTATATTCTCCAGAAAAATGATTCAATATCATTTGGTTTGTTTACAGATGGTATCTGTTAAAATTAATTTAATTAAAGGTAGTGGGGTTATCGCTATGTCTTTTCGTCATTAAAGTTTTGGATAAAAGTAGGAAAAATTGAATTAGAAAAATAAAGATTGTCAATTATTTAATAATAATGCAAGTAATTTGAAGGGTTATTTGCATGAGAAACATTAAAAAAGTAGGAAACACAAAACCAAGGTGATGAATGAATTAATATGAATTATTTTATGGGGTAACAAATGAAGCTGCTTGGGAGAATTGTAGCATAATATTCTTGGAGGAGGATTTCTGGGGAGATGTAAGGGGCAGGATGCCAGGCCACCAAAGCATCCAATAGGGTCCCATCCTCACGCTTATTAGGCCTTTTTCACGTTTCCAGCCAATCGCAGGAATTCAGCGAGGACCCTGTGATCGCTTTTGTCTAAGGTGCTAGTAAGAGCAGAAATGAGACTCAGTCAGAATAATTTGTGCATCTAAAGAATGTCAGTATTCCTAAAGAATAATCAATCATTTGGTCGCTATATAGATATAAATGCATATAAATATTTTTAGGTTTGTCATTTTAAATGTACCTTTCCAAAGAACACAAACACAAAAAATTCACTGAATGTTTTGAAGTCATTATTAACAACTGATGACCTGCATTGAGCTATTAGGCCTTGCTTCCACAAAAGAATAGGGAAAGTAGAATTTGGTTCCTCAAAAAATACAGATATACAAGTTTTTATGTATCTACGTCTATCAAGTTCGGTACCTGTAGGCACCCTCATTTGTTTATTGTCATACAGTGTGTTAGTAATATTTTAGTTTCAGTATTCTTATATACTCTACGAGAAAGGGGTCTTTGTTGTGTGTTAAGGAATTTCCCCTATGATGAAGTAAAGGTCGTCCGTTACCCAGAATACCCGTGGGAAATGTTCAGTTATGGAGACATCAAAGGCAAGTATCCGATCTGATTCAATCCAGCATCAAGAATCAGCCCTGGCAGAAATAATCTAGGAGACCGATAACTCTGTGTCAGATAGACAGTCTAACTTTAAAAACATGTAATGCAAAATGCATACTTCTAAAGTATCATTTCTGAAGAGTGGTGTGCTTGTCGAATATAGAATCAGAAAAAGATTGCTAAGAAACTCCCAACAGCTGGATGATTAGGTAGATGATCAAAGTGCAAAGGAAATTTCACCTTAGCTAAAAGGTAAAATTATTAGTAGCTATTAGTACCAAGCAGGTGTACAACAGATGGCCCGGAATTTCGTTACACCATTATGAAAGTGCTGTGTGTTAGTTTTGGTTTGGTTACCACATTTGCAGTGCCGCCTAGACTGATTGCACTGTGATTTATTTGGTTATTGAGTTACTGTGAGTTACTATAAGCAAATGACTGAGGATATAGCAGAGAGAAATTACTTGCTCCTGAAGCCTTAACTCTATGTCGTTCATAAGTTCTCTGCCAAAATACGGAACTTAGGAATGACGTAGCATTAAGAAAGCTTCTGGAAACTTAGCCCAGGCCATTACTGTTCTTATACTGCTTTTTGGACAAACAATGTTGCTCTGCCTGGATTTAGCCATATGTCTCATACATTCTTCTAAATCGTCGACCTGTCTTGTTTACTTCTACATTCCACACTTGTCCTTTAGCTTTTTGAACAAAGAAAAGTGTTTATATCATCAGAGATGGATTTTTTAAAAATATATTTATATTTTTGTCAAAACCCCATTTCCCCCCCCCCGAAAAACACTTCTATACACATCACATGCGACGGTCCCACAGACTATAAAAAATTCCGGTTGCTGTTTTTTTTTTTTGTTTCATCTCAAAAATAACACTATTATTTGATATTTGTGTATTCGAAGTCTATAAAAGGAGACTTTTTCGTTTAGGGTTTAGGAATAGCAGCACAACCTTCTTTGTTAAAATTCCAGGGGAAAAAAAACGAATGGAAATTAATTGGATCTGACTATAAATACACCAGCTACTGGCTTTCCTGTCATCAAGGCGAAACTCAGCGGACGCACATGCGTGGAAGGGAGATATTGATTGTCAGCTATGACTGATGCGCAAAATCCGTGTAATAGTTTTACAATCCCCCCCCCCCACACACACACACACACACACACTCCCCCATCAGGACAGGTCCTTCCAAGCAACAGGCTTCCTTTGAGGGCCTCTGCATTTTGACACTAGTTGTTTTTGTTTTTTTTACATTGTTTTTAAACCAAAACTAATTAAGGATGGAGATGTGCAGAGAGAAAATGGCTAGGAAGCATGACCATTATCTTGGACTGTATTCCTCTGGAACCCCTGGCAGTCTCCTCTCCCTCAAGGCCTTGTCCACCACCCTTATGAGGTCATCGATGGTGGCCCGCATCTCGGGGCTGTACGGATCGTACTCCAGCTTGCGGAGGCCGGAGCGCTTGAAGTTGCCGTCCTTCTGGCCCTCCACACACAGCAGGCGGTCTTCAGACACCCCCAGGCCCAGGAAGACCACCATTTTCTTCAGCTGGCCGAAAAGCTCCCTCTTCAGGTCTTCGAAGTGGACTACATGCACGTTCTTCCCGTAGCGCAGCCAGTCCAGGGTGTGGGATGCCCACCAGGGGGCGTAGTTCCTCACGAACTCTGGCCAGTCTGCATAGGGGCAAAGTAACAACACAAGAGGAGAGTTATGGTGCTTTAGCCGATACTGTAATCCAGGATTACACAGGATGTGTCTGCCAGTCACATGCAGTGAGTCCAGCGCCTTAAAAGATAACAGCGGCGGTGTGTGAGCTCTGGGATTTCACCTGTCAGCCTCTACCGCTAATACGCATCCCGTCCCAGTTTTTCCAAGAACTGTAAGTATTTCCATAATTAAAGGCCCGTTTTTGCCCACATTTCCAGAGCTAACAAACAGGAAGAGGAAGTAGCAATTGTATCTGGGTTACAAGATACCTATTGGTGTAAAAGAGCAATATCTAGCCAAGACAAAACAACAAAAAGATAAACCAGCAGAGGCACAGGAATCGAAGGGGGACTCTGACTGCATAAGACTGTGGTCGAGACACCCAAGCAGAAACATACGGGGTCCTGTCACACGCGCACCCGACCCCCCCAGCTGGGGTCTGAGGGCACTTCGTTAAACAGATCTGATGCATTTCGCTTCAGGTAATCACAGCCCATAAAGCTTTTGTGCTGAGCCACCCCCAGAGAGATTAAATTAACCGTGTGGAACAAAGCCAGTTTCATTCTTTTTAAGAGACTCTGGGATTCTGGCTGGTTATATACAGTATTTACTGCAGCACTTGAGGGGGGGCAAAGCAGTGTTGGGGGGGCCGTCTGAAGCTGACATCCGCCGGCCACTGTTTTCCTGAGAGGATCAGCCGCTTAGCCTTTCGTCGCGTTTTCCGGTTAGGAGCAGCACAGATGGACAGTGGCATGCACGGCGGATCCTGCGCACTGTCGGGGGCTGCGGGGGGGTGTCCACCTGCCAGGGGCTCGGCACGGTGCCCAGTCGTGGCCAAAGCGACGTCTGCATTCCGACATCCCACGGCTGCCAGACGAGGCAGATGAGAGGCGATTCCCGGAAACGTTTCCGCGACCCCCTACATTCCCCCCACGCCAACTGTAAGTACGTGCGAGAATCAGGGGACGCTCCGATGCTCCGGACGTCTTGCAGAGCCGAAGTCAATTCCACGAAAAGCAGAGGCAGTGTGTGGGGGTGGGGGGGGAGGATCTGAGGCTGGTTGCCATAGTTACCACAACAGCCAGGAAAGTCACAGGAAAAAGACCCGTAAGATGACAGGAGAAGGAGAGGCCTGCCAGCCAGACTGGGGGTAAATGACAGGGGGTAAAATGGTGGTCAATTGTGAGCCAAGGGCCGTAAGCTTTCGAGTGTGGAGATGCATCTGCATGGCTGTACAGTCAGGGGCCTTCAAAAGAAAATCAGACTTGAACTCTGTCTAAAAACCCTGTTTTAATTGTTTTTTTTTATTGCCCAATGTGCCGGACATTGCACGAACATCCTGTACCCCATTCACAGATTACACAACTATGTGTGACACAGAGTTTGAAAAGGCACAAAGGGTGGGGTGTTTTACTGCATTGTTATAGTGCAAAATCAGATCCTCTCATGGGAGGTTTGTGGGAAAATGAGGTTGGCTGCTTCAGCACTGACTGCAGGAAGCGACTGCTAATTTATGTGGAAAACTGACCAAGAAATCCAATGAGATTAACCCTAAGCAGGTACTGTTTTAATGATTTGCCCAAGTGCTGATTAGAGATGAGCCCTTACCTTTCCCTTTCCAGTGGGTCTGTGAGGCGAATCCAACATGGCCGCCATACTTGCGGTTGAACTCCGCCATCAAGGCCTTGTAGGGGTTGCGGATGATCAGGACGGCGGCATCAAAGGCCTCGATCTCCTTCTTGCCACTCTCGTGTGTCTTGATGCAGATGGTCCTGGCACTCCTCCAGTGGTCTCGCTCTCCTTTGAAGCCTAGGAAGGTATGAAGAACAGCAGTTCTCCCAAGAGCCTCTGCCAAAGCAGAATCTGCCAGAATCTGTTGCTTTGTGACTGTTTACCAGGCCCCACTCTCCTAGATTACAATTGAGCTACAAGAACTCTGTATCTTTTTTGTATATTTTGATTAAAACACATAGTAATACTAAGAAAAAACAATGCATTACCGACCTACAATAATACGTGGAAACACCGCTCTCATCTATAATGCACTATAAATACCTTCATAATGCATTATGGTGGCCGGTTTAAGAAATAATAAAGCATTACAGCATATTCTATTGACAGTCATAAGGCATATAGTGTTAATTATAATACTTCATAAGCTCCAGTGAAGCTCTCATCTATAATATCATGACAAAGCATTAAAATGGTTTGTATAAGAATTAAGGATGCTTTGTGCTGCATTAAGAAGGTATCTATAGTGAATTATAGATGAGACCTTATAAAGCATTTATAAGGCATAATAAACATAAACGTTGTAATAATTTATGGTTGATCAATATTTATAGCCATGCTTATAATGCTTTATGAATGCATTATAATGTGTTATGAATGTGTTCATGGAAGACATGGCATTTTTAAAAAGTGTTACCACATTCTAATATATGAAAAATGTTATTATTTTAAAGTACTGAAAATTCATGGCTTATCAGTTCTGGCAAGCGTTGCCCCCATGCCCTACACAGGCGTGGTCGGCCCCACGAACAGCCCCTTGAACCCTATATCTCGCAGACCTTTGTTGTAGAGCGAGCCGTCAAAGTAGTAGCTGCCCGTATAGATGCCCGTGGCCAGCTCGATCAGATGCCGCGCCCACGTGTTTCCCGCCCCGGGGAAGCTGGCCAGGGCCGTCAGGCGCTTCGTTCGCGAGAATAGGAAATGCCGATCCATGCAGCGTTTGTCTGTGTGGGGGACAGAGACGGAGAGGTGGGCGGTCGGGCCGGGAACAGAGTCTGGGATCGTGATGTTCAGGATGACAGATCATTCTAATGACACAGTCTCAGACGATACCGGACACAACAGACCTGTATATAGCTAAATGTCACATTGCTTGCAGAAAGATATAAGTCTAAACACAAGATTTTATATTGCATATAATTTAGAATAATATACAAGTTTAATGTAATATAAAACATATGAAATATTTAAACATTGAGTAACACCATATATACTTATATTCATGGTTTGGAGCGGATTTAGTTTTTTGGTTTTTTTCCCCCATAAATTTCATAGGAACATTATGTTTATTTATGTGGGATTCAGTTGAGTGCCTTCTACTGTATCCGTTCTCTGGATATATTAATGCCCTGGGTGTCGCGACTGGACAGTGCGACCTGGTGAAATCTGTGTGACAACCGGCACTCTGAGGATTTCAGCCCCTTTAAACTTAAGGGTCTGGAAGCCTTGCGGAGCTGAAACGGCGGCCTACAGGGGGTCTGCAGAGAGCGCAAAACACAGCGGCGACACAATCTGCGTATCGTGGCATAATAAACATGGGCGACGCCTCTGGATAAAAGCCCGTGCAGGGAAATTCCTTGTAATAAACATTGGGAGACACACAGAAACATTTGTCATCCAGTAATATCTGCGATATCTCACTCATGTGAGATGTGCTCATGAGTCAGTGCTGCAATGCATTCTGGGAAGTCGGAGTAAAAGCCCTTGTGTTCCCGGTTTCCACAGCTGTCGGGAGGGTTGCTAAGACTGCTGATGGCGCTACACAGAGAAGGGGCTGTGTGAGGACACAGCGTTCGCACAGTGGGCACTCAGCCTGCCCTGGACAGCTGCTAGTGAGTGAGGTGCCAATCACCGTGGCCCTTGTGACACCGTGGCCCTTGTGACACCGTGGCGGTGTGTACGAGGAGCATACACACCTTGCACCTGCGTCTGGTATACCAGGAAGTAGTCATCCGTGCCGCAGTTCTCCGCCTCGTCGCCAGGGCAACTCCGCTGGCACATCTCCTCATCCTCCCGCTCATGCAGCGAGAGCTGTGCCGTGGGGAAGCCGCATCTGCAGACAGGCCCCCCCAGGACGGCCAGCGGGAACTCCTGAGGGCCAGAGAGCCGGGCCCGTTTCATGACAGGAGCTCCGGAACCTCCACACAAAATCTTCCGCATAACCAGCCCTTAGAAACCAACCTAAAGCTTTTTTGTTTGCGATCTTTAACCCCGACAAAATGAATCTTCAGGCCCATCCTTTAAAACCGACCTTCAGAATCCGACCTTCAGAACTGGCCTTTGTAACTTACTTTCAGAACTTAACTAAATCTAAACACACCTTAAGCACTTTAATTTCAGTGCATTAGGGTCTGTGCAGATGACTGGAGGTTTGTGCGTTCAAATTCCGCAGCCAGTCAGATTACTTTTGAGCCCATGAGTGAGGCTCTTATCCCACTGGCTGATCTGATCCTGCTCTCTGACCTTCACTCATATGTCACCTTGGACAGGCACATCTGCTAAACAGACATCATGCTGAAATGCATTTCCCTCCTCAGGGAACAAACTAACAGAGACACATCCATGCATCCCTAAACCTTTTTCTCCATTCCTCTAGAAAAACTCCTCATAATGTTTGGCCATGAATAATAATGCCATAAATTTACCGCCAGCTAAGCAGGCTGATTCCGTTGGGCATCTGTTTTAAAAGGTTACTATTCTCATCAAGCTCTTAGACTGCCGAGGCAGTCAGAGTTAATTCTCTGGGCACGGAGAAGCAGCACCGCGTATAACTCTGCTTTCTCACCCCGAGCACTCCAGAGGATGCTGCCTATCAGAGACACTTTGTCCAAACTGGAATAGGAATATAAAGAAGAGCAGGATCAGGGCCATGGGGTTCACGGTTAGGACAGAGACATCCAGCGTGGGGGTTTCAGGGAAGAAAGAGAATGAAGGATGGCTGGAGGGACAGACAGAAGGGGGACAGACAGCAGAGGGACAAAGAGCAGGGGGGACAGACACAATGAGGACAGATAGCAGAGGACAGACACAATGAGGACAGATAGAAGAGGGACAAAGAGCAGGGGGGACAGACACAATGAGAACAGATAGCAGAGGGACAGACACAATGAGGACAGATAGCAGAGGGACAGAGAGCAGGGGGACAGACACAATGAGGACAGATAGCAGAGGACAGATACAATGAGGACAGATAGCAGAGGGACAGATAGCAGAGGGACAGAGAGCAGGGGGACAGACACAATGAGGACAGATACCAGAGGACAGACACAATGAGGACAGATAGAAGAGGGACAGAGAGCAGGGGACAGAGAGCTTTGAACTGATCTGAACAGTTTAATTTTCCTTTGTGATTTGAGGCTCCATGCCAAATTCCTACATGTATTTTTCTTTTTATGCTTTACATGACAGTGTCTCACTTCCCATTACCTTTCCAGACTCTAAAACACACATCTCCGGCTGGGACCGACCCCTTACTGTAAACACAACCGAGCGAGTGGGTAGCAGTGAAGACATCCAGAACCCTCACCTTCTCCGTGCAGAGGTCCACGCACTTGTCGACAGACATATTGAGGATTGGCGCCGCGACGGGGAGGGCCAGCGTCACGTTTTCAGGCTTCTTGAAGCACCCTTTGAAGACGGCGCTCCCGTCTACAAACACACACACAAGTACGATAAAACGCTTCAAGGTTTGTGTTTGATGTTGAATTAAGTGGGCCCAGATAACCTTGAATGTAACCTCTGGCTCAGCAAACACTAGTGAATTAAGGAAGGTCAAACTGTTTCCATGCCTGTTCAACTGATTCATATCCCACCATGTAGAGCAGCCGGCATTCATGTGAAATTTTACTTCCTTGTGCTTTTTCTGCCGTCATCCTTTTTTTTTTTGCTTAGCCTTGTTGGAAAATATCGCCCCGCTTCAGTCGTCAAGGCCACTTTCCCCTATTCGGTTTAAATTTGAAAGTTTCCGCCTCATTTCATTACAGCAGAAAAGTCGTATTTCCAGCAGGATTAATTTAATGCTGAAGCTGCCAAACTCGTAGCTATCAAAGGCTAATGATCTGACGATTTGTGGAAAGAGAGACTGTCTTGTTATGATGCCAGGGGATCGACCGTTTAGAACTTGCCACTGCAAACGTCTACGGCCACTTTGGTTTCAGAGATCTCCATCAGAACCACTTCTTTAAGAGTCTGGTCACTCTTCCAGATCCTGCAGGTGGAGGATAGCTAGACCACAAGCTGTGAGCGGGACTCGCATATTTATGTTTCTCTGCAAAAATAAAAAGATTGGCTCTGAGTGTAAGAAGCGAGTCATATGGGATGTCGGGAGCTGCTGGAACCAGTCGTGCTTCTTATTTTTGGTCTTGCGTTAGAAACAGACTAGATAACAAGTTGACAGCTGTGGCGGCACCCGTCTGCCGAGACGCCCCCCCCCCCCCTCGGCCAGGAGTCCGACTCGCAACCTCGTTCGTGATGCTGGATGTCGCCTGGGGCCAGTCAAACCTCGCCAGCAGAACGACATCACGCATTCCTGGACAACAGGCTTCTGCGATGAGGCTTGACGTTCTCACAAAAGACCTGAGAGTGAGTACACAACCGCGCGCCGATCACCGTACAGCCAGCGGCACACGAGAACCGGAATGTCCACGCGTCGAATTGGAATACGTCGGCAGGTGGACATTCCGATTCGTGTGCGCCGATGGCGGAGACTCCGTTTAAAAATTCAACAGTAAAAGGAATTTATTTAAGCGGCCGATTTGGACGCAAAAGTCCCATAAATGCTGAGAGCCGTCAGGCTGCATTAATGCCGATACGGACGGGAGACGCCTTCACCCACAGCGGCCGGCGGGGGGAATCCCAGAGGACCCAGTGAATAGGGTGCCTTTAACGACGTTACCATGGTGACCATCCACTTTATCGGTCCCCAGTGTCGAGGCAGGGGAGAGGCTGCAAGGTCTCCTGGGTAACTGTCACAGCAGGGCGTGTTTGGTGCAGTCACTGGGCCTAACGATGAGTGGCACGATATCCTGTCTTAGCCAGTGCTGCAGTCCGAATGGTTAAGTGATGTAATAACAGTAATGGCAATCCTAACTTTGTATGTGACAGGGAGGGGCACGGATGTTCCAGAACGGGGGCAAAGTCATGTGGCAAGCTCCTCTGCTCTCTCTCTTTCTGCTCTCATTCCCGTCTTTGCTTCTCCCCTCTTTTTTTTGTAACACGTCTTCACTACCGTCCCCAAATAGAGACTCTCCAGCTTCTTCCCATCCCGGCGTCACATGATCCCGCCGCCGCCGCAGCCTCGCCTGGGGGCCGAGTCTGACGCCGATCCCTTTGCGGCGGGTGATGAAGTGCTCAAGGAGACGGCGCTGACTCGCGTCCTCGGTGACGCGTGAGAGGCGAGTGAAACCCGCTCCGCTGACACAGGTGCAGGGGAGTCTGCCGGTCGTTGGCAGCACTCTAGCCTCTAGCCCCGGAGTCTCAGGACCCCCGAATCGCTCGTGGTCAGTGTGCGGCCGCTGCGGTTAGCTGGCAATGCTCCCGTGCAGCGATACCCTACACTTCAAGTGGCGGAATGTGCCATATGTCATGAAAAGAGGGGGGGGGGGAGAGTCCGGGTAAGGCAGCATTAAAATGACAATTTTTATTACATCTGAAAGAGGTTGATGAAGTTCTCTCCTTCGTCTTATGTGGACCTGTGTTGTACGCAGCAGGACACGTTACCCACCGCAGCAAAGGTCCTGTTACGGACATAAGAGGCTGAAAGTGCAGCACGCATCCCTCCCAGATCGTGGGCCGGACGCCCAGAATGTCAACAGATCGTGCCAGTTAGCTGAGCTAACCTGGCATTTGTGAGGAACCTAATACCAAAAAAACATATAAATACATATAACCTGATTCATTTTATTACTGTTATGGGTATTTCATGTTCCACTTCTTATAATAAGTGTAACTGCATTAAGAGTGAAAAAAAAATGGACTGCATACCACATACTGTAAATATCAAGCTAAAGTGGCCTTTTGCCTGATAATCCTGGTCTGCTCTCTTCAGAAATGGAGCCATTGTACTTTAAAGAAAATCTAATTTGTACAAGATGCATATACCTAATGGCACGACAGCCGCGTGTGTCTGTGTGTGTCTTTGTGTGTCTATCTGTATGTGTCTGTGTCTGTGTGTGTCTGTGTGCCTGTGTCTGTGTGTGTCTGTGTGCCTGTGTCTGAGTGTGTCTGTGCGTCTTTTTCTCTGTGTGTGTGCCTGTCTGTGTGTGTCTGTGCTTGTGTGACCATGTGTGTGTGTGTGTGTGTATGTGTGTGTTTCTGTGTATGTGGGTATATATGTGTTTGTGTGACCATGTGTGTGTGTGTATGTGTGTGTTTCTGTGTATGTGGGTATATGTGTGTGTGTGTGTGTGTGTGTGTGTGTGCCTGTGTGTGAGCGTTTGTGTGTGTGTGTGTGTATGTGCGAACAGGTTTACTTATCCTTATGGGGACACAATGTCCTCATAACTTGATAAATATCCGTTTTTTTTCCCTTATGGGGACATTTCCTGGTCCCCATAAGGGAAAATTCTATTTTATAAAAATC